>BLSH010221859.1:228856-242395 GCA_018402905.1 Glandirana rugosa | reverse complement strand
AACGTCTTAGCAGGAGGCAGCATTTCAGCAACATGGTGGAAGAGTATGTGTGCACACGCCTACACGTACTGACTGATGGGTCTGCCCCATTCAACTTCTGGGTCTCCAAATTGGGCACATGGCCTGAGCTTGCCCTTTATGCCTTGGAGGTGCTGGCCTGTCCTGCAGGCAGTGTATTGTCTGAACGGGTGTTTAGCACGGCAAGGGGCGTTATCACAGACAAGCGCAGCCGCCTGTCCACAGCCATCATGGACAAGCTAATGTTTATTAAAATGAACCAGGCATGGATCCCACAAGACATGTCTGTACCTTGTGCAGAATAGACATTTATACCGGCCTCACACAGCCATTGGTATACTTAAGTGAACTTATTCTTTTTTTTTTTTAATATGTCTCAATATTTTGGGGGCTACCCCAATTAGAAAAAGAAAAAACAAACAAAAAACAGCGTTGACTACCTCCTCCACCGCCACTTCCACCTACACCGCCACGGTCACCGCCTCCTCAACCTCCTACTCTACATCCACCTCCTCCATTTTTTATTTTTTTATGTGATTTTAAGTTATTTCCCTATCCACATTTGTTTGCAGGGCACTTGTCCTACTCTTACTCCCATTTTGCTTCCTTTTGCAGCCCTCTAGCCCTTTCCAGGACTTTTTAGAGCCATTTTAGTGCCCAAAAGTTTGGGTCACCATTGACTTCAATGGGGTTCGGGGTCAAGTTCGGGTCAAGTTTGGGGCTGAACTCGTACTTTTTCGCGAAGTTCGGCTGAACCCGCCAGGTGTCCGCTCAATTCTAGCAACAAACTCCGGTACTTAAAAATCTCCATAGGCGACGCTTTAAAAAATGTTAACGGTTACCAGGTTAGAGGTGCAGAGGAGGTGTTTTGCTAGAATTATTTCTCACACTCTGGCAAATGCAGTGATACCTCACATGTGTGGTTTGAACACCGTTTTCATATGCGGGCATGACTTACGTATGCGTTATCTTTGCTGCGCGAGCTTGCGGGGACGGTGGCGCTTCACATTTTTTAAAAATGTGTTATTTGTTTTATTTATTTATTTATTTTTTAAAAAATCCAATCACTTTTTTTGCTATCACAAGGAATGTAAACATCCCTTGTGATAGTAATATATAGAGGGATCAAGGGTCTAAACGACCCCCCATCCCTCCTTTGTACTTCACAGTATACAGAACGCCAAAAATGCCAATTCATAATACTGTCATTTTTTTAAAACTGGCGCTGTTGGCCGCTGAGTAAACCAGGAGTGACGTGGTGACGTTCCTGGAAATGTACGAAGGAGTCCCGATCAATTCCGGCTTCCACAGGGACTCCACACAGCAGCCAGGCACGTTGGATTGGAGCTCCGGTTTCCCTGTGAGACGGGAGACTGGAGAAGAGCGGCGGACGGTGGCGGGACGGTGGGTGGCCCCTCCAGCTCCTTGGGATAATGACCGAGCAGCTCCCAAGCCGGAATGGCTGTTATCACCGGATAGCCAGCCGCCAGCCTGTGTCAGATGTTTTAGGTGTCGGCTGTCCAAGTGACCACTGTCACCTACGTTAAAAGTTATGGGAAATCCAAAACTTTGAGTTGTCACTAAAACTGGAATAGAAAGAATGTCTTCCAATGGAAACACATAAAGCAGAACTAAACTATCTCAATCAACATTGACTATTATTAATCCTTATGCTGCTAGCATTAGTAAATAGGAAAGTATATCATATTTGCTTGTTTTAACCACTTCAGCCCCGGAAGGATTTCCCACTTTAGGACCAGAGTACGTTTTGCGATTCGGCACTGCGTTGCTTTAACTGACAATTGCGCGGGCATGCAACGTTGTACCCAAACGAAATTTGCATCCTTTTTTTTCCCCATAAATAGAGCTTTCTTTTGGTGGTATTTGATCACCTCTGCGTCATTTCTGATTGTGGCTATAAACAAAAGAAGAGCGACAATTTTGCAAAAAAAAAACAAATTTCTTACTTTTTGCTAAAATACAAATCCAAAAAAAAAATAAATAAAAAAATTTTTTTCCATTGGTTTTGGCCGATTTATATTCTTCCTCGTATTTTTGGTAAAAAAATCGCAATCTGCGTTTATTGATTGGTTTGCGCAAAAGTTGCTGCTTTTACGGATGATGAGAATTCATTTCTGGGGTTTTTATTTTTTTTAATTTTTTTACTAGTAATGGCGGTGATCTGCGACTTTTAGTGGTACTGCAATATTGCAGCGGACATGTCAGACCATTTTGACGCTTTTTTGGGACCATTGGCATTTATACAATAAAAATGCACTGATTACTGTGTAAATGCCATTGACAGTGAAGGGGTTAACCTGGAGGGGGCGCTCTAAGGGTTAACTGTGTTCCCTGGGCGTGTTCTAACTGTATGTGGGCTGGCCTGGCTGGGGGAAAGGAGTGATCACGGCTTCCATATACAGAAAGCCTGTGATCACAGCCCTTCCCCCTCTAACAGAACGAAGATCTGTGTTTACTTACACAGACCTCCATTCTTTCACTTCGGGGGGCCATCGCGGGTAGCTGGCGGTCCGCCCTACCCGCTCCCTGGCCCCCCCAACACAGTGAGCGTGCAAGCGCGCCTCCAGGGACGCGCGCTCACAGTGAGGGATATCGCAGCCGCTGTCAGATGACGGTGGTTGCGATATCGAGCCACTTTGTCGCCATCAGACGCTGGTCGGCAGTCAGCAAGTGGTTAAACTGTTTTCCTCAGTTACTTACTGTTTCCAGGCCTAGGGAAAATGATGTCATACATCCCAGGAGTCTTCAGGAGGGGTTTTCTTAGCTAAGCACACTCTCCTGTCTGCAGGCCTGGTCTAAGGGCAGATTGATTCCATGAAGTAAATGCTACATAAATCACCTGCCCTTACCCAAGACGGCCATGGCCAGAAATGCTAGGGTTTTATTTTCCTCAGCAAAATAAACCATGGAGGCATGGATGGATAGGTGAGATTGCTTTGAATATTAAAAATGAATTAAATGGTGTTTTCAGTTGATGGTGATCAGCTGCAGTTTAATCCTGCTTTAATGTGATGACAACTGTCTAAGAGAGGATTTCCCTCACTTTTGATGGGCTGACACTCAACTCATGTTGTGCCTGAAGGGCAGGAAGTGAAGGAAAATATACACAATGAGGCATAACTGACAGCACAGCTTTGGAGATAGGGGTTTTAACCATACCTTTAAAACTTAAAGCGGAGTTCCACCCAAAAGTGGAACTTCCGCTTTAAGCACTCCCCGCCCTCTTACATGCCACATTTGGCATGTCATCTTTTTGGGGGGGAGTGGGTACCAAATTTCACAGGTACCCATCTCCCACTTCCGCTCTCGCCGCCTAGGTGACTCCTCCTCTCCCTTCCCTCCCTGCAAACTCCTGGGACACGTCACAGGTCCCAGAAGATTGCCCGGCCACTGGGAATGCGCAGTGCGACTCGTGCAAGCACAGTGCACACCCGGCTGTGAAGATGCAAGCTGTCACAGTCGGACGCCCACACTTGCAATGCTGGCGCCGTGGAGAGGGAGAGGAGTAAGGCTTCGGGCGGAATCACTGGACCATGGGACAGGTGAGTGTCTGTTTATTAAAAGTCAGCAGCTACACTTTTTGTAGCTACTGATATCTAATAAACTTAAAAACAAGTATAACACTGCTTTAACTAAAAGGCTTCTCCTTTTTGATATACTTTAAGTTCTTTGCATTATACTGCTAGCATCGCATTGACTACTTGTCACAATGTTAGTGTTATTCAAACATTATTGCGAAGAACAAAAATTAGTTGAGAAGAGAAGTAAGATGTATGACCAAAATTCAGTTTACTGAAGACATACTACTACACAATAGGGATTTTGATTATTACACTTTACAATAAGTGCTTTACTTTTTGCATTATATTGCATAAGCCTGCATGTCAGACCATTCTAGAATAATAAAAACATAATCATTTTTGCAGCATAGTAATAAGAAATCTGTATCTTCGTTGTAAATCTTCAGGTGGCCATATATGGACTAAGTTGTGCATTTCTTCCAGGATTGGGCAAGCATGAAGAGCTTTCTTAGATAGTGATAAATATTGCATCTGACGATTGAAAGCTCTTGTTCTTACAAATAGACATATTCTAATTTTTGTTAAATATCTGTGTAAGTGGGCTTTTCTTTGTTCTCTTCACTATGGAAAAAGGCAAAACATGATTTTTACCTCAAGGGTGTTACACTCACTCATTGGCTGAGTCAGAAAGATGAAAGCAGAAGGTCCCAAAGGTGCCGAGATGCTTTCAAGGACAGGCACATGCCTCACCAACTGGCATTATCTGTGAGACACCTGTTCACCTATGGTCAGCTTTACTTGTAAGATACTTATTACAGCTGTGCCATAACAAAGGAGTTAATGCAATAGGATGAACCACACCACACTTTGATCCCCGGTTATAAAGGTGGGATCTGGGAGAAGGAGCCTAAGACAGCAAAATGTCTACTGTACATGGCTGGATAAAATATAAGCTTGCTTAAGAAGCTTACTGAAGGAAGAGGCAAAGCATGTGTTTCTAATATAGTCTTTGTTATCCGAAGAAGTGCTTGGGAATTAATGTCTGACTAGCAGGTTTACAGATAATAAGAATAAAGTATGTAAGTGGTGATAAGTTGGAAAGCATTCTCTGCAAGAAAAAGAAACCTTTCCTGTTCAGCTCTTCTATATGGCCTGAAGCTTAATTTTCATGCTGTCACAGTGTCCAGGATTTAACACTGGATCCAAGCCAACAGCTATAGCTTTTTAGAAACATACCAGTTTTGACATTTTTTGGGGATTACTAAATGTGTTCTCGAATCCTGATTTCAAAGGACTTTTATTATATAACAGGACTGTTTTTAAATAATGCAAGTTAAAGAATGGCCAATGATGCAGGAATGGCTGATGGGGGTCAACTGGGGGTGTTGATGAACTCAACAACAAATATATTTAAAAAAAATGTATCCATCTGTGAAGGTATAGTGGTGTTGCAGGTGTAAATGGGAAGGGTAAAGTGAAATATTAGCGCCCAACTCAAGGCTGGCCCAAACAATTTAATAGGGGTCCTGTCAGCATATTCATAATGTAATGCTCATTTTTTCTGGATGGGATGTAATAGAGAGTGTTGTTTGGTCCACATTCCTGCAGGATTCCTCTCTCTAAAACTGTGCCTTTTTTTACTCTCACTGACATTATCACATACAATGCAGAACCAGAAAAAAGATCAGAGGGTCTGCTACCTTGTGACTGTGGACTAAGGTAAGTATCCCTCTCTATTACTCTAGACCAACAGAGCATTATATCCTGAATATAGAGGGAGGGAGGGAGGGAGGGAGGAGGGGGGGGTGGGCAGTCACATTTTTTTAAAGATGACCAAAGTTCAGCTGTAATATACATTGACTGAGAAACACACACAAGGGTTACCTTCCAAGAATATTAAATATTTCGTAAAGTATAAATGTACTGTGCTTTAGAGCAGCATTTCTCTACCTTTTTTCAGTCATCACACTCAGTACACAAAATCTCAAGGCACCCAAGACTAACATGTAAATGTTATTTACCAATGTGAAGGGATTTAAACTAGACTCTTGCTAATACCCTAAACTGCCAGATTTTTTCAAGTAAAGCCTATGTTGATCTATCATTTTTGCTTATCAACCTATGTATGGTGACTTTAATTTCCATAAACACAGACACCTGCTTTAACTGTTCATGACCAAGGTCAAAACAAACCTTAATGCCCAAGCCCAATTTTGGAACTCTGACATGTATTAGTAAAAGTGTACATATCATTGCATCTACTTAGTGTATCGAGATACAGTATATTATACCTTGTTTTTTCAGGACATATTAGGCTTTCATTTGTTGGTTAATATTATATTTAAACATTTTTATTAATTTTCAGTAGAAAAGCATCATGACAAACATAAAAAACACAAGCCTACTATAATCTTAAAGAGCCCCTCCCCCCCTCCCCCCCCCCTTTCCTGGTTTAAAACAGGAAAAAAAAACAAATCCACCCCCTTTTCTCTCTCCCTTCTAGACTCCTTTCCTCTCCCTCCTTGAACTCCCCCCTCTAGAGATTTCTCTCCATACTCAGCAGGTTAATATTCCCTTGTGATCCCATTCTCCTGAGTCTCGTATTTCCCTATATTTCCTATATTTCTTAAAATTTAGCCATTTTCTCCAGGTATCATCATATCTCTCTATTAGGTCTTCCTCTATATGTATTGTCTCTTTGAAGGAGCACATCTGATCAATTTTTAGTATCCATTCCTTCGCACATGGGATTTTTGGTGATCTCCAATATCTGGGGAACAGACCATTGGCTGCGTTTAACAGGCATGGTACCAAGGATTTCTTGTATTGAGCTATAAGTTTGTCTGTTTTATGGAATAGGCAACTCCAAGGTTCGGCCTCTATATGTTCCCCCGTTATTTCCTGAGAAACCTCAATAATCTCCCTCCAGAAAGCTTGTATCTTAGTACATTCCCACCATAGGTTCACAAAGGTCCCCGGTGAACCACACTCCCTCCAACATAGAGGGGATACGTCTGCCCCAAACCTCCGTGCCCTCAGCGGGGTCACATACCATCTGGCCAAGAGCTTAAAACTCATTTCTGTCATCTTGACATCCCTTGATGAAAAACATGCTAATTTTCATATTCTCCTCTTCTGGTACTCATCCATTCCTACCCCTAATTCTTGTTCCCATTTCCCCAAATAGGGTGGGAACTCTGTTTTTTTTTTTTTTTAAATGCTATGCTGGACACTAGATACAGAGCTAAACAGTTTTTCTATTGGCTTACATCTATCTTTTTTTAAATGAGCATTATTCCTAAAATACTATATAAATTCCAAATGCTCCCAATCTCCCTACCGCAGGAATTCTTTAAGAAACTTAGAACGCTTGTATTAAAGTACATATGGGCACATAAACGCCTTAGAATCTCATATGCCATACTAGCCCAGGAGAAGAAAGCTGACGGGCTGGCACTGCCAGATCTTAAAAAGTATTACTAAGCGGTCACTATCTCACGACTAACAGATTGGATTCTCAATAACAAAAATAAAGTTGGGTGGTGATAGAGTTTGCACAAAGCAAAGTAGATTTGTGTAAGATGGTGTGGATTCCACAGGCACATCGAGACTTAGCAAATAGCACAAATCCACTGACAGAGAATACTTTTAGAATATGGGATAGTTTATGTAGGCACCACCACTGGCAGTACAACTCATCTTTGATTTCATTAATAGACACAAATTATTTTACACCTGGGAAGGAGGATTATTCATACTTTGTTAGATGGGCTAAATAGGAAATAATACAGTTACACGATGTGATGATTGGAGATAGGATCTGCTCTTTCTCTGAATTAAAACAGAGATGGGGTAGTATGCCACTAGACAAATGGAGATATGCACAAATACACTTCACACAAATGATACCACAGCCACTATGGGGAAAAGATAGATGTTGGTTAATAATAATACATACAGCGGGGAATATAATCATTTGATCCCCTGAAGATGTTGTAAGTTTGCATGCTTACAAAGAAATGAAGGGTATATAATTTTTATCATAGGTGTATTGTAAATGATAGAGACAGAATGTCAACCAAAAATCCAGAAAAAGCACATGATACAAATGTTATAAATTAAGTTGCAGTTCACACAGTGGCTACAGTATGTGTTCATGTGGTACACAGATTTACCCTGTCAATTTCGGAAGGTGCTCCTAATGACAACTCGTTATGTGTATAAAAAACACCGGTCCACAGAATCTCTTTCTTCCATTCAAACCTCACCATCATGGGAAAGACCAAAGAGCTGTCAAAAGACTTCAGGGGCAAGATTGTAGACCTGCACAAGGCTGGAATGGACTGCAAGACAATCAGCAAGAAGCTTGGTGAGAAGGAGACAACTGTTGGAGCGATTGTTTGCAAATGGAAGAAATACAAAATAACCATCAATCGCCCTTGGTCTGCAGCTCTATGCAAGATTTTGCCTCATGGGAAAGGATGGTCATGAGAAAAGTGAGGATCAATCAGAACTACATGGGAGGAGCTTGTTAATGATTTCAAGGCAGTTGGGACCACAGTCACCAAACAAACCATTGGTAACACACACAGTACGGCGCCATGGATTGAAATCCTGCAGTGCCTGCAAGGTCCCCTTCCTCAAAAAGGCACATGTACAGGCCCTTCTGAAGTTTGCCAATGAACATCTAAATGATTCAGAGAAGGATTTAGAGAACGTGCTGTGGTCAGATGAGACCAATATTGAGCTCTATGGCATTAACTCGACTTGACTCGACAATGTTGACTTTGCCACATTGAGGGGCCAATGGACAGAACCATGTATTGTTAAATCTTTAATGAGGATCTTCTTCCCTCAGCCAGAACACTGGAGATGGGTCATGGATGGGTTTTCCAGCATGACAATGACCCAAAACATACAGCTAAGGCAACAAAGGAGGGGCTCAAGAAGAAGTACATTAAGGTCATGGAATGGCCTAGCCAGTCTCCAGACCCTAATCCTATAGAAATTTTGTGGATGGAGCTGAAACTTCAAGTTGCTAAGGAACCTTAAGGATATAGAGAAGATCTGTAAATAAGAGTGGACCAAAACCCCTCCTGAGATGTGTGCAAACCTGGCAACCAACTACAAGAAACGTCTTTCCTCTGTGCTTGTCAGCAAGGGTTTCTCCACCAAGTACTGAGTAATGTTTTGCTGGGGTCAAATACTTATCTTACTCACTGGACTGCAACTCAATTTATAACATTTGTATCATGTGTTTTTTCTGGATTTTTGGTTGGTATTCTGTCTCTATAATTTAAAATACACCTATGATAAAAATGATAGACCCTTAATTTTTTTGTAAGTGGGCAAACTTACAAAATCTGCACGGGATCAAATAATTATTTTCGCCACTGTATCTGATGATGCCAAATATGTGTGCGTTATTTGTACCCATAGTATGTCAAAGAAACAAATGGAGGGCAATATTTTCAATATCAAGCCAAATTCAAGAAAACGGGGACATGACCTCAGACTAGCAGGAGGAAAGTTCAAAATTGCTCCCGATCATTAGAACACGACAAGGAGCTATTGGTAACAGCTTGGTCTAAGTGCTTGGAGCGTGCAATCAAGCATGCTTCCAGCACAAACACAAGAGCGCATTTATGCTACACCCAGGAATAAAGCCCACTTTCCTGAAGGTGGCACATATGTGTTAGGAGGTAGTAAAGTGGTTAGCAAGCTTCTGTATTTGGTTGATATGATCCTTGGATAGCCTGTCATCACCCCTTGACCCTTTTTATTATATCTAATAACAATGACTCTGACCCCCTTATCTATTCCTAATAGAACTCCTACCTTTCTGCTGGCCCATTTGGCCACTCAGGATAATCTGCTTTCTTTGTGTAATAGTCCTCATTCTTCCTCCCTACTCCTACAGTAACTTTCACATGAAGGGGGTCTGAAGAGTGTTCCCAAACTGAACGTAAGAATTCTGTAACCTACACCACACTTGATTGAGTGAGTGGAGTATGTATAAACCAATCTCAGCAGTGCTATGGTGTTATGGAAAATGTACATTTTACATGTCCAGTTTCCAGCATTTCAGGATTATTAAACAAAGTGTTAGTGCTAGCTTAAGTACAGGAACCCAACTAGAATTCATATTGTGATGGTCTAACTTTAACAGATTGCTGCAAATCAGAATTAACACTTTGTTGCTTGCATTTTTTCTGAATAAATCCACTTAGGCACATGTAAATGTGAACATACCCCTTGTCAAGTAGAAATGGATGAGCTGCACACTGATGCTGTCACGGCTGTAAAACCAGCTTTACTATAATAAATAGAAGCCGAGTGCTGCTGTCACAAATTTAAACTATAAATGTAACCTTAAATTTAAAGACCTGGGACAGAGAAAGTTACACTTCGCTTGCTGGGCTCTGACTGATAACATCATCCAATGCAGAGCCCGGCAGAGGAAGTGAGTAGTGTAAGTGTTCCTTTGTCTTGACTGCTTTTTACATGTGACAGCAGTGATCAGCTGAGCTGTCTGTCACTGCAATCATTGCAGGTCTGCTCTGACAGGAGGTCTGAATGGGATACAGGCTAACTAAAGGGGAATATATCCCTCCTTATCCAGTAGACTGATAGTGTAAGCTATCACTACAATCAGTAGCGGTCCGTGCTGATGAAGGTCGATGACTGGGATCATTATACTAAGGTGCAAAAATATTTCTGCTAGCACATACCATATTTCATGCTGTGTGTTCCCTATTCCACATTGCCTTATTCCATATGCAATACTGTACATTCTCTATTCTGCACTGCCTCATTCCATATGCAATGCTGTACATTGCTATTCCACACCGTCTCATTCCATTTCCCATGCTTTTACATGCTTTATGTGTCTCCCCTGGCAGATTGAGGGAATATGGCCTGGTATGGTTCAGGAAGGGGGCATGCTTGTTCCCCCCTATCCTTGTAGCCAGCTAGGCTGCAAGCTTGGATTAAGGATCTGGTATGGATTTTTGGGGGGACCTCATACATTTTTTGTGAGGTAACCCCTTAAAATCCATACTAAATGCAAAGGGTCAGGTTATGTGTTTTTGGGGGGGGGGGGGGCATGCTATTCCATTTTTTTTTTTTTTGCTGTAGGATATGCAACAGACAAAATTACATTTGCAAAGAAAAAAATATAGTTTGAATTGCTGGCAAATAGGGATGGGGCAAACACCCCCCGGATCGGTTCGCACCAGAACATGCGAACAGGCAAAAAATTTGTGCGAACATTCGAACTTCGTTAAACTCTATGGGACCCGAACATGAAAAATCAAAAGTGCTAATTTTAAAGGTTTATATGCAAGTCATTGCCTTAAAAAGTGTATGGGGACCCAGGTCCTGCCCTAGGGGACATGTATCAATGCAAAAAAAAAAGTTTTTAAATCAATCGTTTTTGCAGGAGCAATAAAAATGAAATTTTCTTTTAAATATCGTGCCTGAGGGGATCCCTTAGTCGGCCTGTAAAAGGGTGCACCTCTGTGATGTTTAGAACATAACCAGAGCAAAATTACATTTGTGAAGGAAAAAATTTAATTTAAAATTGCGGCTGTAATGTATTGCCGGGCTCCTGGCAATATACAGAAAATCACTGAAAAAATGTGCGTGGGGTTTCCCCCCCCAGTCCATACCAGGCCCTTCGCGTCTGGTTTGGATTTTAAGGGGAACCCCGCACCAAAATTGAAAAAAAATTGACGTGGGGTCCCCCCTAAAATCCAAATCAGATCCTTATCCAAGCATGCAACCTAACCTGCCAGGATGGGGGGGGGGGCGAGCGAGCAGCCCCCCCTCCTGAAGCATACTAGGCTACATGCCCTCAACATGGGGAGTATGGGTGCCCCCCCACCCCAAAGCACCTTGTTCCCATGTTGATGGGGACAAGATCCTCTTCCCCACAACCCTGGGCTGTGGTTGTGGGGGTGTGCAGGAGGGGGGCTTAGCGGAATCCGGACGCCCCCTTTCATAAGGGGACCCCCAGATCCCGACACCCCCTTTGAGAATTAGTATAGGGTACATCGTACCCCCTCTAATTCACCAAAAGTGTCAAAAAGAAAAAAAAACACAGGAGACAATTAGGGACAAGTCCTTTATTAAAACGAACAGCTCCTCCTTCATAGGAAAGCTCCCACCGAGGTCTCTTTGCTTTGACGTTTTATTTATAGTGAAGGGCGGGGCCACCCAGTGATGTAATTGAGCGACCCGCCCCTCTGACGTCACTTGACGTCAGAAGGGGACGGGGTTATCCGTATGTCACCCAGTGGCCCTGCCCTGCACTATAAATAAAATGTGAAAGCAAAGCTAGCGCAGACGGAGGCAGCCCTCCCATGGAGGAGGAGCTGTGCACGCCTTCTGCGCGCAATGCATTATGGGGCGTACTGCAGCGGTGAAGTTGCTGCGAACGCCCCATAATGTTCTAAATTTAAGTTCTAAACATCGGGTGAACGGCGGATGTTCGAGTCGAAATTACGTTTGACTCAAATCGCGGGCCAATCCCTACTGGCAAATGACATTCATTGCCAGCACATAAATCCCTCCAGACGTCCCCAAAATACATAGAAGACCCTTTGAGAGGGGTTTCTGTGTATATGTTTTTTAAAACATAGAAGCTGTGCATGTCTTTGGCTGGCAATTTTGAAACTTTTTTTTTTTTTGTAAATTTTTATTGGTGCTGAAATATTTCTGTACACCACAGAGATGTGCCCCGCAACAAACAGGATTAGGGTCCCCCTCTCCCAGGCATGTTATTTAAAGAACTGGACATTTTTAATTTTTTTACTTTAAGCATTTAGAAGAATCACTTCTAATGTGTAAATTGAATTTTTTCTTCTTTTTTTTTTGCACTGGTACATGCTCCCCAGGGCAGTGCCCATCCCACATGCTATTTTTAACATTCTCTTGCCTATTAGCTCAGAATTGATTTCAGTGGAGATTGGGTTCGGCATCTGAACGTATTTGAAGTTTTTCAGACTCTGCTTGAAATTAACCCAGGGCAGTTTAGCTCATAACTATTAAATAAAACTTAAGGCAAAACTTCTTTTTTAGTTCTGGATAGAGTAGAGAGGAATTCGATCCCATGTCAGGTTTTGCTGCCGGTGCCCCCATTGGAGCGATTTACCGTTTTTTTTTGGTCTTGTTTACCATTATCCCTGACAGCTAAAGTTAAAAAAAAAAAAACACTCACATTTTGTGTTGTCTCCAGAACAGAAGTGGGGGGGTTCAATGGTGACACAAGTGGCGAGCCTCACTTTGGATGGTTTTTCTTTCACTTCCTGTTTTCACTTTGGGACAGGAAGTGATTGGAAATTTCCACAATGGGGCACAAACTGTAAAATATAAAAAAAGGGGTATAACCCTCCCTTACTTTGTCCAAAATTAAAAAACAAAGCTTAGTCTTTAGTGCTACCTTAATTGAGCTCTACCTGAAGGTAAGCTGTGTGCAGGGAGGCATATGTAATAGAAAAATTTCAAAAATGTAATTTTTTTAAAAAGAGTGTGCTAAGATTTGTATTTGTCTGTTAGACTCTTGCTTGTGGCAGAGTCATTAAAGTATATCTTGTGGGTACAAGGATTATGGGATATATTACCATGTATTGTAAATGTGGCAAAATTGAGCTAACTATTGGAGGGAGTTTAAGTTTTTAAGGGGGTTCAAGTTTTTAAACCCCTTTTATATAGGGTATTAGGAACATGGGTGTTCTATATGAAATTACTGAGACGGTGTTCGTTCTCAGATTGTCTGTTTATGTTTAGAATCGTGTGAGAAAAATTTTTTTAATGTAAAAACTTTAAAAAGATAATGTATACGGAGGGACGTGTGTCGAATGGAAGTCCATCTCGAGTTAATTCCATCGTGATTTCTGATTCGAAACAAAAAATTAAAACCTGTTTCATTCCCTCCCAATATGGGGAAAAAAATATAAAATGTCAAACACGGGGTAAC
>BLSH010221859.1:191020-221300 GCA_018402905.1 Glandirana rugosa | reverse complement strand
GAATAAATGTCGGCCAAAACCGATGAATAATTTTTTTAATGGATTTGTACTTTAGCAAAAAGTAAAAAATATTGTTCTTTTTTGCAAAATTGTCGCTCATTTTTTGTTTATAGCGGCGATCAGAAATGACGCAGAGGGGATCAAATACCACCAAAAGAAAGCTCTATTTGTGGGAAAAAAAGGACGCAAATTTTATTTGGGTACAACGTCGCACGACCGCGCAATTGTCATTCAAAATGCGACAGTGCTGAAAGCCAAAAATTGGTCTGGGCAGGAGGGGGGTTTAAGTGCCCAGTAAGGAAGTGGTTAATACAATCAATAAAGGGCAATTGATTAACGTGCTATTATGTCAAAAATTCATGTTTTAACCTCCAACCAATAAATAAAATAAACAGTGCAAAATTTCATATATACTAGCAGATAACAAACCTATGAAACAATGAAGTGCAATTTCTTAAGGTGTCAACATTGATATACAGTCTTCCTTATTTCCATTTAGGGGTCCCTTTCTACCCATGAGGAAAGGTGGTGGCAGTAGTTGAAAGATTGCTTATTTGGTGAATTGCAAAGAGCATTTTTCACTTACAAGGAGACTTGCATGTCACAAATTCAGAACTAATGCACTTTGAAGATCTTTGCACTTTATGAGGACATTTTTTGCACTTTTTTTGTTTAATATTGGATGAAGTTGTATATGAATTTTGACACTTTAAGATATTGCATTTCATAGCTGTAATAGGTTTGTTATCTGCTAGTATACATGAAATTGTGCACTATTTGTTTTATTTATTGGTTAAAACATGATTTTTTGACACTATAGCACTTAAACTAATTGTACTTTATTGATTGTATTATTTACAGGGTAAGCACACACCGATCGAAATTCGTCTCATCCCTGCTGAACCCACTAAATTTCAATTAGTGTATGGTCAGCTTTAAATTACCGGTTCGCTTTGATGCAGACCTAACTAGCTAAACATAATTAGCTTTTCCTTGTTTGTCCACTGTCCCATTGGGAAACTGGGAAAGAAGAAAGTCCTGTGTAAGAATCAAGTTTTTCCAGGCTGAGAATTTTCACCATTCACATGTGACAGTATTGGACCAATCACCAATTACCAGCGCTATCACATGCAGTGAGTTAGATGCCCTTCCATATCATTTTAAGAGGCATAAATCTAGATAGATTATATCCACTGATATTTCATTTTATTTATTAAATTTGTTTAGCATTAGAAGACATTTTTTTTTGGTGTGTACATGTTACCGTACACTTTTGACACTTGTCTTGCATGTTTTCTAAAAAAAAAAAACTAGTCAGTCTTAGGTGATTTTTGAAACTGAATGCATTCAAATATATTTGAATTAAACACATACTATATGGCTGCTTTATCCTTTTATTTGCAATGTCACCTTTCCTATAGATTAACATTTTATTTAATCAGTGTCCACTTACATTTAAATTTCTGGCCATTTTATCTTAAGTGGAAAAGCTAGGATGACACAATAGCTTTTGAAAATGTAAAATAATGCCATTTTAAAGAAAATACCACCTTCTCATCTTAAGATAGTGAATACAATTGAGAAGGGCTTAAAACGAACATTGTTTGAAATTAAAGAAGACTAAGAATATGTATATTGGAAAAGTCAAAGTGACCACTTGGAGAAATATTGCTTAGTTAGGTGTTTTGTGATACCAAGGCTGGCCATAGATTATACAATGCTCTTGTTCAATTTCTTTTAGATTTACCTTCAACTATGTAGTGCAAGGGCCTGCCTGATTGCATACACATTGAAAGGGTTTAGGTTTGACCTCAAATTATATGGTATTGGCAAATATCAAGGAAAATTGTACAAGAAAATTGTATAATGTATAGCCAGCGTAACAGTGATCACTGTATGGCAGTGGACATCGCTGCCTGTTTTCCTCGCCTTTTACAATTCATCACAGTAGATATACACAGTATGATAAAGGCACAAGGGTGCACATTTTAAATAGTGATGAACACAATGATTTCAGATAAATTGATTTTGCCATTTGCCATTTGTAAAATTTTGCCAAAAATGGAAACACTCAGCACACAGGTGAAGCAAAACAAGAAAGATTCACTCTTTTTCTTTATTCAGAGCAGTGACGATCAACTTTCTTGACTCAGGGAGCCTCAAGTGTGGCCCCTGACATCACCAAAGAGCTGCGCATAACATGTAAGGTAATGTAATGTTGCAGAAAGCTCTCAGACATTGTAGACAACCAACAGGATGTGGTCTAAGACTATGGAGTAGTAACAGTCAAAGCCTACAAACATGCTATCGTTTTTGGAGACTGGGGAGTCACAGACTGGAGACACATTATACGAGACTGCTAGGGATCACTGGTACCACAGCCCCTTACAAATCAATGCTTCTACATTTGTGCTCCCTACAGCCCCCTTAAAAATTATTTGTGCCACAACTAACTACTAGAACGCAGTCTAAAGAATATTTTACCTCCCACTGGCCCGAGCAAGCACCTAGGTAAGGGACAACAGACTACTGTGTTCTGGGGCCTCATTGGCCACACAATAAGTGGCAAAGGGCTGCATGTGGCCCACGGGCCACAGATTAGGCACGAGAAATTTAGAAGGTATATATGTTGGGGGTGCATTAGATAGTAGTAGTTTCTTTCATTTAGTGTTCTTTGTATGTGTTTTCCCCTGTGTTTTGTGTATTTGAAGTAGAAGGCAAAACTTTTTTTTTTAAATCTTGGATAGAGTAAGGGAGGTTCATAACCCCTGTTAGATTATTTTTTGTCATCTATCTGTCATTGGGGAGAATTCCCTTCCCTTCCTGTCCCATAGCCATTGCCCCTAACTGTCTCTCAATTGGGGGAACTGTCCATCTTCTGGAACCAAGTTCCTCTGTCCTTCATGCACCCTCAGTTGTCCCTCTTTTTGGTCTAATGTGTACATCTCTATACAAAATGTACTGTTTTACTGACAAAAGTGTTATGCTGCACTAAACTTTTTATTCAACCTCTGTATTACTGCATTTGTTATTTTAAAAAAATAATATACCGTAAATTAAAAATAAAGGTAAAAAGGCGCTTTCAGTGAAAACAGGCACCAGGACAAATTGAGAGGGTGAATCTCCCTACCGGGGACACAGACAGCAATAAAAACCTGACAGGTGATCTATCCCCTCTCTACGCCATCTATAACTAAAATGTTTTGCCTTCAGTTATACTTTAAATGCTATTTGTGCACTGACATTTCAAATAAGGAGGCTTATAAAGAGCTCTATTTTGGCACAAGACCAGGTCAGGGATAGTTGAAAGGAGCTTCTGTAACCCTTGGGAGATATTTACAGCCTATTGCACCCTGAACTATTTCAGCTCTCATACCTTTATATCACATATGAACCAGAGCTATTCGCAAACAAAAGGCAATTTGTCTAAATGTTGCACAATTGTTCAAGCAATACTGAAAAAAATGATAAATAAATATTAATGGTAAAAACAGAAATAAAAAAATATAAAAACAGCAGAAGAATAATAGCTAAGGGGAGAAAGAATTTAAATGTATTTATGAATTACAGGTATTTATATACAGTAGCTGTGTCAATTTACTTAGCACTTTACATATATTATACATTCACATCAGTCCCTGCCCTCAAGGAGCTTACACTCTAAGGACCTTAACTGACATTCATACACATACTAGGGCCATATTAGACAGGAGCCAATTAACCTACCAGCATGTCTTTCGCGAGTGGGAGGAAACCCATACAGGCACAGGTAGAACGTGCAAATTCCAGGCAGGTAATGGTGTGGCTGGGATTTGAATGGACAACCCTGGTGCTGCTACGTGGAGGTGCTAACCACTTAGCCACTGTGCTGATTATGGGTAACTAAGGGTTAATAAGGACACTATCAACGTGTAAACTTTATTAAACTGATGCAATATGCAAAGTTACAGCTTTGATACACATACATTAAATAGTAAATGCAATGAAACAATGCACTGTTACATTGCATTTACTCAGTGAATTTTGCAGTCTATCTGCAAGTGTCATTTTACACAGGAGCCACTGCATTTTGACGTATTGTGTGATACAAAGCAATTTCCAGCTGTAATTTTGACAGCCAGTAGTTACTGATAATAGTTTTAGGTGGGTGGGATTGGCAGCAGGGGGAGAGGAGATAAGGCAATATGTCTTTGAAACCATTCTTGAAGTTATTTATGGTGTAACTCTTACATTCAAAATCCTCAAGTGGCTCAAAACACCTTCATTTCACCTTCTCTTTGATGCATTTTGTCAGAATGGTGACATTTTGGTGAGATCTCTCAAATTGCTTGTTCCTATTGACCATCAGATTCTGATGTATGAAAACAAAAGGAAAGAGTGTCTGTTTCCCATTTCTCCATTATAATTGTAGATGTAATTTCTGTTATGAAGATTAGAAGTTGAAAGCAAACATTGGTAGTTGCTGCACAAATATATTCACTGTGACTTTCAGAGCTTGATTCACTCTGATGAAAGAGTATAGGGTCTGTCAAGAAATTATGCCACAGGCCAAAACCTCTGCTCTTGTGTTGTAGTTGCCTCACAGGGAAGGGTGGGGCCCATGTGTACCCTACCACTGCCAAATATACAGGGTGGGCCATTTATATGGATACACCTTAATAAAATGGGAATGGCTGGTGATATTAACTTCCTGTTTGTGGCATATTAGTATATGTGAGGGGGGAAACTTTTCAAGATGGGTGGTGACCATGGTGGCGTAGGGACATGTAACATCTGGTGAGTGTTTGGTACATGCGGTGATGGATAAAATTATTCACAAGTGGTGACACTCTTGTACTACACACCGGTGGAGGTTTCTCTTGTCTTTTATATATGGAGGTTGGCATACTTCACTATTATTGTCTTATTACTCTTTTGGATCCATTGCGGGGAGCCTGTCGTGAGGGGAGAGGCCTGATGACACAGAGCTACTTTTGACATCTAAAACACTTTTGCTGTTCTCTTAGCTGAGACAGCCTGGGGAGCTGTTGAGTTGCCATCTTATACCTGTTGGATGAACCTTGTTGACAGACCCTATATGAACTATCAGAATCCTCCTTACGGAACTGTTCACTGGAGATTATTTTACTAATTTTCAGATTCATTTTGGACTATTTGGAGTCCCACATATTTATGAAGTTTTGTAGGAGATATTCACAATTATTATACATGAGCGCTGCATCACTTCTAATGTTGAGTTTGGTTGTACGAAAATTTTTGTATTGTTAGCACGCTCTTCACTTTCAACATGAGACAAGCATCCAACAAAAAATGGACGTTCTGTTGTCCAAAAATCGCATTGTGTGTACGAGGCTTTAGTGTCAGATTTGTCCTCCACAATGTTGTATTCCCGCTAAAAACAGCTGATCGCCACTTTTACCAGTATAAACATAAAAAAAAAAAAAAAAAAGTCCCTAATTCTATCCTATAGTTTCTACATGCTATAACTTTTGTGCAAACCAATCAATATTTATTTTGGGATTTTTTTTTTTTACCAAAAATATGTTGCAGAATACAAATTGGCCTAAATTGATGAAGACATTTGATTTTTTAAATGTTTTTGTTGAGAATATTTTATAGCAAAAAGTAGAAAGCATTGTTTTTTTTTTCAAACTAGTCGGCCATTTTTTGTTTATAGCGAAAAAAAATAAAAATCATAGAGGTGATCAAATACCACCAAAAGAAAGCTCTATTTGTGGGAAAAAAAGGACATCAATTTTATTTGGGTACAGTGTCCCATGCCCACGCAATTGTCAGTTAGAGCAACGCAGTGCAGTTTAGCAAAAAATGGCCTGGTCAGGAAGTGGATAAAACCTTCCGGGGCTGAAGTGGTTAAAGAGAAAAAATATTAAGTGAAACGCAAAATGCATAAAAATTGCATGCAAAAACGCATCATAAACATGGGTTTAAAAACGCAAAACGCACCGCAAAGTGCACCTGAAAAACGCATAAACCACAACTGCATATATATGAATCTAGAGTGAATACTAAGCAGCTTGAAAAGAGAGGTGACCCTGATTTATAATGTTCTTTGACACTGTGGATCTGTCACTCCTTAAACTGCTGCTAGCTCCTACTGCTAGCTTCTGGTCTGGATGTTAATCTGTGAGGTTTTATGTGGAGCCCAAAGAACATAAATTGGGAAATTCTAAATAGAGTTAAATATATATAGTATACAATGGCGGCTGGTGGGTTTCTCCTTTGGGGGGGGGGAAGCGCTGACAGCACCCCCACCCCCCTGGCCGCAGCACTGACATTGAGCACAAAACCGCCTCCTTCCCCACAGTCCGGGAATGACGGGGGGTCAGGCACTTATTTGTTCAGGAGTGCTGTGCTGCCGTGGTGTGCTCTCATCTCCTCTCCTCCTCTGGAGAGCGGACATGCAGACATCGGCGGCTCTGGCTCCACTCCTCTTCCATAGTGTCAGGCTTCCAATAGGATTGCCTGGTGCTTTGGCCAATCGGTAAACAGGTCTCACTGACCTGCCTCCTGATTTGCGGGGAGGCACTGTAGTGTTAAAATAGCGAAAATTCATTCGCTGTGGTCATACAATTGGGTGGGATCGGGGCGCACTCTCTGTGCCCCAAGCCCACCCTTTTTTGAAGCCTATTAAAGCCTCTGGCTCTAATCAGGTGCTTAAAAAAAAAACACCCCAGCCATAGGAATCAATGCACCCGGCATCCTGAAAGGGTGAGATCAGTTTGCGATTTATTTATAATGTGTTTTTGATACGTTTGTTTTGTCTTCACCATACATTCACATTGACCTGTATAGAGGAATAATGGCAAAGCACAAACTGATCTCAAACTGAGCTTGACTGATCTCAAAAGCCTCTGTATACAAGCCTTTTAGATATCTGAAATGAACATTTTAATGAGAAAATTATCATTGGGGGGGGGGGTAAAAACAGGCAAAATAATTCATATAGCTTAGTGAATTAGACAACTAAAAATACTTTTCCCCAGGTTTTAAATGGAATTTGCAGTTTGCTAAAAGCTAAGACTGTGAATTGAATTCTCTTTGACGAGCAAAAGTGTAAGGGGGTACCTCATAACTGAGTATTGCTTCACAGTCTTCAGGACTCCGGTGCCACTGCCCAGTCAGAAATTCCAAATGTGATGTGCCAAGTGAATGCTGTCCTTGGCTATCAAGTCATTTCATTATTTATAGTGTTGTTGCATCATTGTTTAGATTTTTAAATGCATCAGTAAGAGATTAAACATTTTAGGTTTTTAATTATGCTTTAACTGCCACATGCAGGAATGAAGACTGGCTATATCTGAATGAATTGATGAGCCAAAACATGACATTTAAATTGGTAGCTTAACCACTTCAGCTTCGGAAGGTTTACCCCCCTTCATGACCGGGATATTTTTTGCAATACGGCACTGCGTTACTTTAACTGACAATTGCGTGGTCGTGCAACACTGTACCCAAATAAAATGTATGTCCTTTTTTTCTTTTAGTGGTATTTGATCACCTCTGTGGTTTTTATTTTTTGCACTATAAACAAAAAAAGAGCGACAATTTTGAAAAAAAAACAATATTTTTTATTTTATGATATAAAACATATCCAATGCAAAAAAATGTAAAAAAAAAAAAAATCACATTTCTTCATCAGTTTAGGCCAATAAAAATCCCAACAAGCGCATAGTGATTGGTTTGCGCAAAAGTTCTAGAGTATAAACTATGGGATATTTTTATTTATGATTTATTTTGTCACGTACCTTCAGATAGAACCTGACAAGCACAGGGAGGCCTCTGGTACAGCCCTGGTTCAAGGACCACAGAGTTCGCAACAGCGGCCGTGAGAGCACGGGGAGGTAGGAGTGCCTGCAATGTGTCTCTGTAGCAGATGAGCAGGTGTAGCAGCCAGCAGCGGTAATGGAGCTGCTGTTGGTGGCTGTGGATGCAGGCACTCGTGGATGCAGGGGCACTGTAGATGCAAGCAGGTTGCAGGTGCTGGGTACCATGGATGCAGGAACGTAGAGGCTGTAGCAAGGGAATGAGACTGATGCAGGGTCAGGCAAGCCAGATTATGCAGGGAAGATCATGTGCATCAAAGATATCAATAAGAATGGCCAAGTTCAAGCAGAGGTTTGGCAACAGAGAATCCAGCAGGTAAAAGATAATCAAGGTCAAGCAAGCCAAGGTCAGGAGTGGAGAGAATCAGAGTAGTCAGGAAGCCGGGTACGATCAGACTAAAGTCAGGCACTGGAAACAGGATACAGGGGAAAGCTGCAGGAAAATAGGGAATGGGTTGAGGGAGGGGGGAGAACCAGAGTGCCAAACTCGGGGAGATCTCAGGGCTCTGCCCATGGATGTGCCAATGATTTTGGGATTAGGCTGAAAACACTGGAGGTATCCACCTGATCATTGCTGGGGAGAGAGGTGGAGAGCGTGAGCCATGGAGCGGAGGGTAGCATGGGAGCAGCTGGACGGACTGGAGGAGCCGAAGGCTCGCATCTTGCCCAGAGTAAAAAGCCAGCAAATGGGAGCGAGGAGACCATCTGGAAACAGTGTGCAAATGTGTTGGAGTCCTGAAAAAAAATGTAAATGGCTTTGTGATTGTGAAAATTGTAAACCGATAGACAAAATTATATATTGAGAGGTAAATAAATAGATATTGATAATGTTAATTTTCTTGATGTTATTAAAAAAGTATGAAAAAAAATATTTTAAAATGAAAAAATATTGAATGTTGGTATTTACAAAGGGAAAGATTAGAAGTTCAGTTGGATCCTTCCTGTATCCAATCCTAATATGATTCTATTGTCTTATTGAGTCCATTTGGAATGAGGGTGTTCAGCTGGTATATCCAGTACGATTCTCTCTGGCAGAGTCTGGTATACCGATTGTAATTGATGGATTCCGGGATCTGTTCTATAATCGTTCTATGATCAGATCTGTATTGCGGTCGTGGTGCAGAGAGAAATGACGATGCACGCTGTGTTCCCGAAATGCCTTTTTGATATTAGATCTAAGTTTATTGAATTGGATCGTCCTTTCAACGTATTGAAGGTTGCAAGAGCAAGTCAATATGTAAATTATATATTGGGAAGAACAGTCCAGATGAGAGGTAATAGGCCAAGTTGTCGTGCGGTTAATGGATTGGAAAGTCTTGTTTCCATTGGTGAGTATGGAACAGGAGAGGCATCTAGACTTTTTGCATCTGAAGCAACCCGCATCCTTTGAGGGTATTGGGTTTGGTTGACTGGATGGTAGCCTGCTGGGGGCCAGATGATTTTTTATGGTTTTGGCTCACCGAAAAATTAGTCTGCGTTGGGGGGGCAGGGTGGGACGGAGGAATGGATCTGATTGTAAGATGTACCAATGTTTAGAGAGGATTCTGCTAATTGTATTATGATCAGTATTGTATTTCATGATGAAGTTGCCTTGTATGGAGAGATTTCTTGGGTCTTTAGTAGAGGATGGTTTCAGACACTCATCTTGTGAGATATTGAGAGCTCTTTTGTGTGCTCCCTCAATCAACTTATTGGGGTATCCTTTGGCCTTGAACCTCGCCTTAAAGATCCGTGACTGGTCAAGGAAATCTTTGTCGGTTGTACAGTTTCTTCTGAGTCTTTTAAATTGTCCGAAGGGTATGTTCTTCAGCCATGGTTTGTGGTGGCAACTTTTGAAATCTAGGTAGCTGTTGCTGTCTACTTTTTTGAAGAAATTGGTGGTGGTGATTGTGCCATCTCAGTTTCCGATAGAGATGTCAAGGTAGTCTATGGTAGATGGATGCATTTGGTAGGTGAAGGTGAGGCCCCATTCATTTTGGTTGAGATAGTTGATGAAGTCTGGGATCTTAACTGGGTCCCCGTTCCAGATCAATATTAAATCATCAATGTATCTTTTGAGAAAATGGATGTGGTGAGTGTATGGGTTTTGTGACAGGATGTATTCTTGTTCAAACTGGCCCATGTAGAGGTTTGCGTAGCTGGGTGAAAATCTGGTCCCCATCGCTGTCCCTTTAGTTTGGAGATAAAAGTCATCTAGGTGGGTAAAACAATTGTTAGTCAGAATGAATTGAATAGCATCCAGAAGAAAGATGGCTTGTGGTTTGGACATCAGTGGATCCGAGAATAAGTATTGCCTGGTGGCCTTGATCTCATTGGAATGGGGCATGTTGGAGTAGAGTGAGGCCACATCTAAAGTGAGCCAATAGAGGTCCGGAGTCCAGGTATAATCCTTGAGGTGGGAGAGGAAATCTGTTGTGTCTCGAAGGTATGATGGTAACCTTTTGACAAACGTTTGCAGATGGTGGTCGATAAATTGGGAGAGGTTGGATGTGAGAGATTTGACACCCAATGTGATGGGTCTTCCAGGAGGATTCACCAGGGACTTGTGTATCTTGGGGAGATGATAGAAGAAAGGAATATTGGGATTGTCTATGGTTAGAAATTCTTTCTCATTTTTCGTCAGAAGACTTTCAGTGTGCGCTTTTCGAATGAAATGTTGATATTCTATTGTGAACTTATCAGTGGGATCTTCTGTGAGCGGCATGTAGTATATTTCATTGCTCAGGATTATTTTTGCCTCCACCTTCGCGGTTTTTGATAATTATTCCTCCCCTTTATCTGCCTTTATCTGCACTTTTAATGACAATCTGATTATTTTTTTTCAGGCTTTTGATTGCTTTTTGTTCGGATCTGTTCAAGTTCCTACTGTTCTGCATCTTGTTGTTAGCTAAGGTATTGAATTTGGTTATCACCAGTGATTGAAAGGTTGAGATGAAATTGTCTTTGTATTGAACGGGGTTGGCTCTGGATTTGGCTTTAAACTCTGTGGTGATACATTTGGAAAGGACGTCTTCTGCAGAAGGGGGTTTATCCAACAGCACCAGAGTTGCTCTTTGGGGGTTCTTCAGTTGTTTTTTTGGTTGCAAGATATCTTTGGAGGGAGAGTTTTCTTATGTAGCTCTGTAGGTCTATGAATAGCTCAAATATATTTGGTTTACTGGATGGGCAAAAGTTCAAGCCTTTTTCTAGGAGTGATACTTCCGCTCAGGAGAGTTAGTATGTAGAAAGATTGAAGACTTTTACTGTGTTTTGTGCTGCTTGTTGTGGTTTCCTTCTTCTAATTCCTCCTCTGCATCCTCTTCTCCAGCGTCTGTATGCTATCGTTTGGATCTTATGGGGGTGAAAAACTGAGGTATTTTCTGTGGTTTCTTGTGTTTAAGGGTGTATTCGGATGGTTGTGGAACTGGTGGGTAGGTCTAAAAAATCAATTGGAGTGATAGTGGTGGATGGGGATGGGTGGGTGGGGGATATGGGATCCTCTCAGATCATTGGATCTCCTGGGGGCTCTGGAATTTGGGGAGAGGGCTCGTCCTTCTCCACATTTGTTTCCACATTTATGATTGGTGGTTCTTGTTCTTGATGGAGCCGGGGTTTCTCTGATCAACTTCTGTACCATGGTTGGTTTGGATCTGGTGTCTTTCGAGTGAGGTCGGTGGTGGGGGAGACGACTATTGGTGAATGTTCTAAACCTGTTTCCTGTTATGTATCTGATTCCCTCTTGGTCTCCAATTCGTGGCCGCTGGCTTGTATAAGATATTGCTAGGGGGAGGTCTGGGAAGTAGGTTGTTGGTAGGTCTAGGATCTACAGAGACAGGGTTATGTGATAGGTTTGCTGTAGCTGTCTTTTTTGTATTCCCAAGGTCTTGTTTTGTGACTTGCATAGTAATGCTCATCCCTATAGGTCTTTTTTAGCTTCTTTTTGTAGTTTTCTTCCTCTAGTCTCATTAATTTACCGCTAAGGTTTTTGTTTTGTTTCTATTATATTATATATATTATATATCTATATTGGCGAATCTTGATATGGGAGAAGTTATTTTTATGGGAGAGGCTATTTTTAAATTGAGTTTAGTTGTTAGGCTTCTCCTCTTGGCAATGATTATATTCATTGCTTCTAGTGATTTCTCATCCCAGTATTTATACCAGGTGGTGCAATATGCGTTGTCGTCTGCGAACGCTGGTGGTATTGTTACTCTCAATCCCCTGGGTACACGTTTGTCCTTCTGGTATTTCTTCAAAAATTCAATATCTATATGATGTCTGATTTCATCACTTGTGAGGTTTTCTAGTTTGTTTATAGATTGTCATTCTGCCCGTGCCCTGTACAATCGGCGGCTGCCGGCGGCGCTCACGCACCCCAGACACGGAAGTGTCAGATCATGCACTAGGTACGTGATCTGGCACAGAGCGGATGCCCTGCCGCAGTACATACGCAGTGGGCAGTCGTTAACTGGTTAAGCATGGTGCTACCTCACCTAGGGCTGCATTTGTTCTTGATCTGCATCTGGTCCTCAATAATTGTATAATGTTTGTTACTTGGAGCTTACACAGGGCTGTGAGCTTTCTTCTTGCTCAACTTTGCCCAAGATGATATGCACATACAAGATTTGAACTATTGTGCTTATTTTGAGGATTTTTTTCCACTCTACACCACTTTCCTCCCAGTGGTAGCCACCTTGGGGGGAGGCAATCATTACTGCAATAGGTAAACTGTTCCACGTGTACAACTCACAGGGATACACTACTGACAGACATTCATGCTGTCTAATGTGATTGAAGTTCATTTTTTAAAACAAATGTCTTTCTCCGTATTAAGTATTCCTTAATGGCATGTACATTTTAACAGACGTGCCAAAGAAACAGATCTTTTCTCCTTATCGCAATAACTTTTAATGGACAACTATTCTGTTATCTAAATGATAATCACTGTTAACTGACATGACATTAATAATTCTCATACTGACACTTACTCACTTTCAGTATTCAGCCCACACATTTTACTGCCATGTCCCCGATCACATCCCCAAGCAGCTGGTAATTAGTGTGCCTACAGGCTGAGGCCAGAGAACTGTACTGCAGATGGATAAATTATTTTCTTTGGAAATGTTGCTATGGCTTGAAGATGCTTTATGGAGAAATCAATAAATAACAGATAGAAGTTAGATTCAATATAGATAACAAGATTATGTAGGTAGGGGAAAGGATTACATAGATAAGAGCATTATATACTTGCACAATATAGGATTATGTAGCTAAACAGATCATGTAATGTGAATGATAGTATTGGCTGGGTTAGCCATAGATTAAGCACTATATACGATAGGTTATCCAATAGCTATAGTGTATACAGTAATTGTAATTCAGGGGACAATATCCATTATTTTTTTCATAATAAAATAGTATCCGTACTACAAGTAAAGGTATCCATTACAGAGTCAATCTGTAACAAACAACAGATAAAATTGTACACAGTAGGAAACATAAAATGCCTTTTTTATTGTTTTTTTTTTTTTTTAAATCCTGTCTCTCAAAGCATTCAGCCTCCCTACTTTCCATTTTGCTATGGCAGCTAAGTAATGGTTAGGTTGTGTTAAGCGTGATGTTATTTACGCTAGAATTTTGAAGCACTTCAAAATACTGTAGCTGATTATACCACTTAAAGCAGAGTTCCACCCTTTTAAAAGTCAGCAGCTACAAAAAGTGTTGTTACTGAGCTTTAATAATCAGACATTCACTTGCCCCATGATCAAGCAATGCGGCCGCCCGCTGCCTCGCTTCTCTCCCCCCCTTTGGCTTCAAAGCCGGGCGAGCACTGTGCATGCGTGAGCCGCGATGGGCACTGTGAATGGCCGGTGTATCTTCTCGGACCTGTGACGTGTCCCAGAACATCGCCGGGAGGGAGGAGCGACAGGTGAACTTCCTCACGGTTCCGTGGCACCAGGAGAGGAAGTGGAGCTGGGACCCTGTCAAAACAGGGTCCCCGCTCCCCCCCCTCCAAAAAAAATTAGATGCCAATTGTGGTCAGGGGGGGGGGTCACCTACACTTAAAGCGGAAGTTCCACTTTTGGGTGGAACTCCGCTTTAAAATGGTTGCAAACCTCAGACATGAAATATGAACACAGCATATACCTCTATAGTGTGTTCCCTCAATTAGGAGCACTACGTGTCATCTCTGTCTGCTGCTTCGCTCCTCTGCTATCAGTATGAGTCACTTCTGACAAGTTTTCCAGAAACCAAGAGTAAAATGGTGACAAAGGAGGGATCTGCAGCAGAGCCTCAGCTCTGTTCTTGTGTGCTGTGTGGAGGGGGTGTGTCTCTTCCATCCAATCAGCTCTCAGAGCTCTCCTCATTAAGCTCTGCAGAGTGTAACTTCAGCTCTCCATCCCTTTTTTTCTAAACTCTCAGACAAGCTATAAATTCAGCACTTTGAAAGGATGGAGCGAAGAAAGTCTGCAGATAAACAGGTATAACTTATTCAGGAGGATTTGTGTCAGTAACTTCACTGGGTATATGAAAGATTTACAACCACTTTAACTGTCCCACAGTCAGAACTGCACAGACATGCATCATACCTAGCACCCAACCAAGAGTGTACACTCTTCTAAACATTCCCCACCCTTGTTTTGATGCACCTGGAATGAATTTAGCTGACTTAAACTGAAGGTTCCATTGGGCTTTAACCTCTCTTATGAGAAATAACAACTTACTAAACTAGTGATAAACTTTCCTTCGTATTCCTTCAAGTACAACATAGGGCTCTTTGCCTTTTGCACAGGCTTTTTAATACAACAATAACATGATTATTCTTTCTTGACCCTGGATATATTCAAACATATTTATTTGGCTGCATGAAAAAAAAACTTTTTTTAATAACTTACCAAAATCACATTTAATGGTGTCCATTTTAGGTTCTTGCAATTCTCTCAGTCCTTCACCAGTTTTTAGTGATTTCTCCTCTAGAAATAGATCAGATGTCATTCATCCTTTTCACATGCCCTTCTCACTCCCGCTACAGAAATGAGTCAGGTGTCAGTCATGCTCCTCACATCTTGTTTTCACTCTTCAAGCACAGGTCATGTGTCACTTATTCCCATCTCATTGCCTTGTCACTTCTTCTTCAGACATAAGTCAGGAGTAATTTGTCCTCCGCATATCACCTTGTCACTTCTCCTCCTATAGATAAGGTTCAGTTGTCACTCATTCTCCTATCATCTCTTCACTCCACCAAGCATGAGTCAAATGTCACTTAGCCTCCTCACATCACCTTGTCACTTCTTCTCCAGACAAGGGTAAGGTATAACTTGTCCTCCTCACATCTCTTCCTCACTTCTCCTCCATGCACGGGTCAGTTATCACTCATCCTCCTCACATCTCCTTCTTTTCCTCCAGATATTGGTCAGGTATAACTTAACCTCCTCACATTACCTTCTTACTTCTCCTCCAGACTTTAGTCACATATCATTCTACCTGCTCCCATCTTCTCACTCTTCTCCAGAAATGGGTGAGGTTTAACCAATCCTCCTCAAATTATCTTCTTGCTTCTGCTTCAGACATGGGTCAGGTGTTACTCATCTCATAAAAACCAAGATACAAAGTAACTCTCTTGCACTCAGGTATAGTGTTCAAGGGAAGGAAATGTGTATTTCTTAATCTTTTACTCCACACTTTGAGTCTTGCTGCGCACTCAGGACCATGGGTATCCAAAAGTACTAGAAGGGATAGCGACAAGTGAGTCGGCACTCTGAAAACACAGTCTTGAAAATTCTTTATCCTTTATTCCATACCAATAATAATTGAAGGAACACACTAAAGTACTAGAATACAAGGAAAAACAAGAGAAGGGCGCAACGACCTAGCATAATTTCTTTAAAAAAATGTATTAAAAAGTGACACAAAACATACTCACAAGCGTAGGTGGTATATACGCATGTCAAAGCACAATATGAACCAAATGCCTCCAGGACTGCTGGAATACTCCAAAGGTGCAAGGAGACCAGAACGTGTCCATGATGGCTAGGATGACGCATTTTCAGGGAGAACCCTCTTCCTCAGAGCCAAAAGACCAAATGACCCACCGCACATTTGTATATATATATATATATAGCTATATATCAGGGTGATGGCAAGAAGACCCTTCAACCTGAAAGATTTGGAGCTCATTGCTAAAGATGACTGGGCAAAAATACCCGTGGAGACATGCAAAAAGCTGTTCTGCAATTATAGGAAGTGTTTGATTGCTGTAATAGCCAATAAAGGCTTTTCTATTGATTATTGAGAAGGGTATGAATAATTTTGGACTGGACACTTTTTTGCTCAAATGTACATAAAAGCTGAGAAATGTTTTTTTTTCCACAATAATGCCTCTTGTACATCGCCTTATTATCTTTTGGGAGACACCTATGTCATTTCCCGTCAAAAAATGACTTGCTGGTTGAATAAAAGTAACTTTAAGTCAAAATTTGCCAGGGGTATGAATAATTATGGGTAGCACTGTAAATATATATATATACAGACATGATGAACCGTTCCCTCCTTCATAGGCCCTGCCCCTTGACCGTCATAGGTGATGTAAGTGCCTCCAGGGTCCAATCCCAGATTGAGATTCCCCCATTATGGCGAGAGTAATGTAGATGGTTGTTGTAAATGAAAGAATAAGGCTACATCACAATCACAGAATGAAGCTATATATCTTCATTTAACCCTTTTGGGTTTAAAGATCCAGTATGCTTCTCTAGTGCAGAGCTTACAATGTCTTCTACCATTAATCAGATCATTACCAATAGCTTCAATACCAAAAACCTTCAGGCCCTCTGTGCTACTGTTATGCATATCTGCAAAGTGGCGAGGAACTGAATAATTATCTTTAGAAGTAGTGATATTGCTCCTATGTTCACCTGTTCTCACCCTTAGTGGACGTGACATTCGGCCAACATATACTATAAGAGCCCACAAGAACACAGTAGGCCATAGATCAGGTAGGAGGTACCACAATTGATAAATTGTTGGATAAAGTGAGCCTTACCATTCGTCACAATCACTACTTTTTTACGGTGGCACATGAAGGCACAGGTGCCACAATTACTAACTCCCCATCGATAGCTGCTTTTTTGGTCAAAAATAGTGGTCCAAGGGCTCAACTCCCCCTTCCCAAACGTTTTTATCCTACTCGGGGCTATCAAACTTCTCAGATCTCTAGGTTTCCTAAAAATCAGATTAGGATGGGGGGGGGGGGGGGCAAAATGGTAAGGATGGGATCTTGTTTAAGTATTTTCCAATTCTTTTTCAGAATCGTTTGTATCAAGGGGGACTTGTTATCAAACCTCATACAAAACATCACTTGTCCTCTCTCCCTACTTACCTGTGGGTCTCCTTTATCTAGTTTGTCTAGCTTGTCTACCATTCTGGGCACCTCTTCACCACATGAGGACAAATATTTAAGGTAGGCCTGCTCTAGATGGCTTTCTTCATACCCCTTTTCTCTGAATTTATTCTTTAAAATCATACTTTGTTCCTCATAGTTCTCTCTGCAGGTGCATGTGTGGCTTAAACTGCAGAATTGCTCAAAGAGATCATTTTTAATCCATCTAGGGTGATAGTGGCTATGGGCATGGAGATATGAGTTGCCTGCACTAGGCTTAAAATGGGTCCTCAAATAGACGTGGTCCTCCTCGTCCACTTGCAATTCTAAATCCAAAAATACCAAACCCGTTTCATCAATCACATGAGTGAAAGTAATCACATAGAGATTATTGGAACAATGTGTCAGAAAACCTTCCAATTCCTCATTAGAACCATTCCAGATGATTAGAATATCATCTATGTACCGCGCATATAGGACCAGGTTCGCTCCGAATGGGTTATTGGCCCAGATATAATGGGATTGCCAATATCCCATAAAGAGATTGGCATACCTTGGAGTGAACCTGGCCCCCATGGCTGTACCCTTCACCTTCCTATAGTAATTTCCCAATAAGGAAAATAATTGTGGTTTAGCAGAAACTCAATACTATCATAGAGAAAACAGGCTTGAGCATGGTGGAAAGTTTGGCCTATGACTAGAAAGTGTTGTATTGCCTGAAGGCCAAAGGCATGCTGTATTGAGGTATGCAGGGAGGCCACATTGAGTGAAAGCCATCTATAGCCTTCCTGTGTAAGATGAAAGTATTTCCAAGGCATGCCCAGAATCTTTGATAAAAGAAGGTAAAGTGATAACCAAATCCCGTAGAAAATGATCAACATAGCAACCCAGGTTGCTTGTTAAACTGTCAAACCCAGCAATAATCGGTCTACCTGGAGAATTCACAGGGTATTTATTAACCTTAGGAATGTGATAAAAGTGGGGTACCACCGGATATTTAGTATATAAAAACCGATACTCATCTTTTCTTAGAATTTTGGCGTTGAGAGCCTTATCCAAAAGGCTTTTCAATTCCTCCTAATACATACTGGTGGGGTCACAAGGGAGTCTTACATATATGTCTTTATTCCCTATTAGATTATCAGCCTCTTGTATATATACATCCCCATCTTGGATCAGCAAACTTCCGCCTTTATCAGGTTTAATAATGATAGCCGCTGTTCTATTTTTCAGGCTTAGCAGGGGGCCTCTAACATCCTCTCTTTGTTGACCATACTGCTTGTACTTCTTCCCACTACAGAAGGCCTTAAATTATTATAGAACTAGCTCTTAAAAGGTGGGGATAAAGTTTCCTTTAATCCAGTGAGGGTAAAAGGTAGACTTGGGCCTAAAGTCAGTCTGCAACATTTCAGCTTCAAGTGTAGGGCACATGGAGACATTCTTCCCCTCATAGGCCCCTTCTGCATGCAGCTCTTCCAGGATGTTAAGCATATGACTATCCGTGGGAGAAGGGGACACCAAAAATTACTCCCCATCTGTATCAGTACTTTTAATTGCATAATAGCGCTTAATAGAAAGTTTCCAAACAAACCTGTTCAGATCAATAAAAAGTTTGAACAAGTTTGGGGGGCTCTCTGGGGCGATGTTGAGACTCTTCCTAAGTAGACCCAATTCAGTTTCTGTAAACACTGACTTTGAGAGGTTGAAGATCTTAATTGTAGAGTGTGTATCTATTTCCTTCTCCCTCTTTTTGTACTTCCAGTCATACCCTTCTTCCTCGTCTCGTCTGTTGCCCCTTTTCCTTTTAGGGGTATAGCTTTGGAGGTTGTGGCTTTCATTGCTGCAGGTTTGATGTTCCCCTCAGCTTCTAGCACAAAAAAACACCCCAATGCTAGTGGAATTTGTCTATCCCCAAGGTCAGTTGTATTACTATTACTTTTCATCTTGTACGTCATGATGTTCAGATTCACAACTAATGGGAATTGTTGGTGCTTTTTCTACATCACCTATTGTGGGCACTTGTGTGCTATCCAATTTAGAGAGGCCACCATTGGCCAAATCACCAATAGCTACATTCCTCCTCAGGGTTAGAGGGTTACTATCATACACAGTAAAGGAGGGTGTAGCCTGCATATTAGGACTACTTGTGTTTTTAGTTGTTTTATTGTTTCTATTATGATTATTCCTATCGATATTTGGATGGCGGCGATTATTAGCACATCTATCTCTTTGATCCTTGTTGCTATACGCGCGCCTATGTGTCTCCCTTGGTTTATTAGATGATTTTTTGTTTCTATTATTATTATTATTATTATTGTTGTTGCTGATGTTCCCATTACCTTTTCCCAGGAGCCCTTGTTTTCTATTTAGATGTACAAAGCCCTCACTTTTCCTCTGCCAATTAAATTCACGTCCTTGCAGGTAATCCTGTTTGTCCCTCTCGAATTTGGTGGATTTCTTACTAATTAGTTCAGTTTCATAGTCCACCATCTGCTCATTTACCAAGGTATCCCACATGCCAAAAGATGTCATATCAGTATAAGCTGCAAGCTCGTCTTGAATATTCACAATATCTGCCTTAATACTATCCAGATTTCTCCCCCTTGTGATATTGAACTATAACCAGGATTTATTATACTTGCGTATTCCATCATTCCATTCCTTTCTCAGGTCCTCATCTAAAAAAAAAAATCTAAATTTTTTGTAATTCTCAACCCTCTAGGGATCCTATTGACCTCCAGATATTTAGCTAACAGCGTAATGTCCCACCATTGTGTCATTTCTTTTTCCAATAGGTGTTTCAACCTGTAAAAAGCTGATTGCCAAGCAAATCTAAGTTCATATTGGTTTCATTACTTGCATTAGTCTGACACTCGTATGAGTCAATGCTGTTCAAGAAACCTTTTGCCAATGATGTTCATTGCCATTGTTCAATAGATAACACCATATCTGCAAATGTGTTGAGACCAGTTCATGTGTGTGTCACCTCCTGTGCAATAACACCTAGCTGCTGGAGTTCCCAACCAACACAAGCACGAAAACCAAGATACAAAGTAACTCTCCTGTGCTCAGGTATTATTCTCAAGGGAAGGAAATGTGTATCTCTTAAACCTTTAGTCCACACTTTGAGTCTTGCTGCCCTTTCAGGACCATGCATACTCAAAAGTACTAGAAGACAACGAAAAACAAGAGAAGGGCGCACCGACCTAGTGCAATTCCATTAACAATATTTATTAAAAAGTAAAAAGTGACACAAAACTTACTCACAAATATAGGTGGTATATACGCATGTCAAAGCACATTATGAACCGAACGCCTCCAGAACTGCTGGAATACGTGCAAGGAGACCAGAACGAGTCCGAGATGGCTAGGCTGATGTCTTTCCAGGGAGAACCCTCTTCCTCAGAGCCAAAAGACCAAATGACCCACCACACACACACACACACACATATATATATATATATATATATATATATATATATATATATATATAGATAGATATAGATATATATACAGCCAGTATAAACGCCCTCCTTCATAGACCCTGCCCCTTGACCATCATAGGTGATGCAAGTGCCTCCAGGGTCCAATCACAGATCCACCCATTATGGCGAGAGTAACAACAGAACCCCACAGTGTGTATAATATGCAAAAATACAAAAGTTGTCTATAGTGCATACATATACAACCATATACAAACACATATGTATTTAGAGTATAACGATGCACATCTACATTCAACAACCATAGGTGCATCTGAAGTTTAGCACTACAGAGGATATATGTATAAATGTAAACTAAATTGTTCCTGTACCTTCATGTGTGGCTTATTGTCATGGTTTGCCCCCAGTACTGCCAGATATCACTGGCATATTGTAGTGGTTACAGTTATCGCGGAGGCGCCCAAAGTTCTTGAACCAGTCACCTCTCACCTCTATGGGATGCATGCTCCAACCGTAGACTCAGAAGTGTAGGCAGATATGCATTCCACTGACCCGTACATCACTTCTGGGTATCCGGCGGCGTCACTTTCGATCTCATCTAGGGGCCGGTCCACAGTGGATGGCACAAGAGGCGGAGGCGGACCTAGTCCATTAACCCGGGCCCCATACTGGGGATATACGCTAGTATGGGACCATCTAGGGGAAGTACATATACAGCAAATACACTGCATTATAACAATATATACATATTGCGTATACAGTTAGGTCCATATATATTTGCACACGGGCAGATTTTTTCAGGTATTAACCAAAACATATTCAAGCTATAGTGAAAGTGCACACTCTCGGGTTTAATTTAAGGGTATGTACATCCAAATCGGAGGAAGGGTTTAGGAATTACAGCTCTTAAGAATAGCCACCCCCCCTTTTTTCAAGGAACCAAAAGTAATTGGACAATTTAATCTAATATCTGTTTCATGGCCAGGTGTGGGCTACTCCTTTGTAATTTCTTCATCAATTAAGCAGGTAAAAGGTCTGGAGTTGATTCTAAGTGTGATATTTGCATTTAGAATATATTGCTGTGAACCTTCATCATGCGTTCAAAGGAGCTGTCCATGCAAGTGAAATAGGCCATTGTAAGGCTTCAAAAACTAAAAAAATCCTTCAGAGAGATAGTAGCAACATGCGGAGTGGACAAATCAACAGTTTGGTACATTCTGAGGTAAGAAGAATGCACTGGTGAGCTCAGAAACATAAAAAGGCCTGGAGGTTCACAGAAGACAACAGTGGTTGATGATTGCAGGATCCTCTCTATGGTAAAGGAAAACCCATTCACAACATCCAGACAAGTGAAGGACACTCTCTAGGAGGTGGGCGTATCATTGTCAAAGTCTGCAACTAAAAAAACGCTTCACAAGAAATACCAAGCAAATACCAAAAGGTTCAAACCATTCATAAGCCCGAAGAATAGAAAAGCCAGATTAGACTTTGCCAAAAAAAACCCTAAAAAAGTCAGACCAGTTCTGAAAAAGCATTCTTTGGATGGATGAAACTAAGATTAATCTGTACCAGAATGACAGGAAGAAAAAAGTGTGGAGCAGGCTTGGAACATCTCATGATCCAAAGCACACAGCATCATCAGTAAAACATGGTGGAGGCAGTATGATGGCATGAGCATGCATGGCTTCCAGTGGCACTGGATCATGTTTTTTATTGATGATGTGACAGAAGACAGAAGCAGCCAGATGAATTCTGCAGTGTTTCGAGATATACTGTCAGCCCAGATTCAGTTAAATGCAGCAAAGTTGATTGGACGGCGCTTCACAGTACAGATGGACAATGGTCTAAAACACGCTGCAAAAGCAACCCAGGAGCTTTTGAAGGAAAAGAAGTGGAATATTCTGCAGTGGCCAAGTCAATCACCGGATCTCAACCCAATTGAGCATGCATTTCACTTGATGAAGGCAAAACTAAAGGCAGAGAGACCCACAAACAAAGAACAACTGAAGACAGTTGCAGTTAGAGCCTGGCAAAGCATCAGAAAGAAGGAAACTCGGTCTTTAGTAATGTCCATGGGTTCCAAACTTCAGGCAGTCATTGCCTTAAAGGATTCCCAAAAAATATTAAAAATTAACATTTTATTTATGATTACATTAATTTTTCCAATTACATTTGAGTCCCTGAAAATTAGGGGACTGTGTATAAAAATGGTTGCAGTTCCTAAAATGTGTACTTTATATTTATGTTCAACCCCTTGAATTAAAGCTGAAAGTCTGCACTTCAAATTAATTTGGTTAGTTTCATTTCAATTATATTCTGGTGGCATACAGAGCCAAAAGTATGAAAATTGTGTTCAAATATACAGTATCTCACAAAAGTGAGTACACCCCTCACATTTTTGTAAATATTTTATTATATCTTTTTATGTGACAACACCAAAGAAATTACACTTTGCTACAATGTAAAGTAGTGAGTGTACAGTTTGTATAACATTGTAAATTTGTCCTCCCATCAAAATAACTCAACAACAGCCATTAATGTCTAAACCACTGGCAACAAAAGTGATGATGTCCAAATTGGGTCCAAAGTGTCAATATTTTGCGTGGCCACCATTATTTTCCAGCACTACCTTAACGCTCTTGGGCATGGAGTTCACCAGAGCTTCACAGGTTGCCACTGGAGTCCTCTTACACTCCATGTTGACATCATGGAGCTGGTGGATGTTAGAGACCTTTCCCTCCTCCACCTTCCGTTTGAGGATGCTCAATAGGATTTAGGTCTGGAGACATGCTTGGCCATTCCACCACCTTTACCCTCAGCTTCTTTAGCAAGGCAGTGGTCATCTTGGAGGTATGTTTGGGGTTGTTATCATGTTGTTATCATGTTGGAATACTGCCCTGCGGCCCAGTCTCCGAGAGGAGGGGATCATGCTCTGCTTCAGTATGTCACAGTACATGTTGGCATTCATGGTTCCCTCAATGAACTGTAGCTCATTGCACTCGTGCAGCCCCAGACCATGACACTCCCACCACCATGCTTGATTGTAGGCAAGACACACTTGTCTTTGTACTCCTCACCTGGTTGCCACCACACACACTTGACACCATCTGAACCAAATAAGTTTATCTTGGTCTCATCAGACCACAGGACATGGTTCCAGTAATCCATGTCCTTAGTCTGCTTGTCTTCAGCAAACTGTTTGCAGGCTTTCTTGTGCATCATCTTTAGAAGAGGCTTCTTTCTGGGACGACAGCCATGTAGACTAATTTGATGCAGTTTGCGGCGTATGGTCTGAGCCCAGGCAGGCTGACCTCCCACCCCTTCAACCTCTGCAGCAATGCTGGCAGCGCTCATACGTCTATTTCCCAAAGAAAACCTATGGATATGACGTTGGGTACGTGCACTCAACTTCTTTGTCGACCATGACGAGGCTTGTTCTGAGTGAAACCTGTCCTGTTAAACTGCTGTATGGTCTTGGCCACTGTGCTGCAGCTCAGTTTCAGGGTCTTCGCAATCTTCTTATAGCCTGGGCCATCTTTATGTAGAGCGACAATTCTTTTTTTTCCAGATCCTCAGAGCGTTCTTTGCCATGAGGTGCCATGTTGAACTTCCAGTGACCAGTATGAGAGAGTGAGAGTGATAACACCAAATGTAGCACACCTACTCCCCATTCACACCTGAAACCTTGTAACACTAACGAGTCACATGGCACCGGGGAGGGAAAATGGCTAATTGGGCCCAATTTGGACATTTTCATTTAGGGGTGTACTCACTTTTGTTGCCAGTGGTTTAGACATTAATGGCTGTGTGTTGAGTTATTTTGAGGGGACAGCAAATTTACACAATTTCACATTTATACAAGCTGTACACTCACTATTTTACATTGTAGCAAAGTGTATTTTTTTCAGTGTTGTCACATGAAAAGATATAATAACATATTTACAAAAATGTGAGGGGTGTACTCACTTTTGTGAGATACTGTATATGAACCTAACTTTTTATTTATATATGGGAGTCACTTGTATTGGGATGGGATCCTTTGGGGACATAAACATATATAATGTAATAAGGAGCACACACATGTACATATCCCTGTATGTACTGCATCCCTACTATCGAGTTCATATGGGGCAATAATTATAGTTATTATCATTATTAATAGGTGCCTTACAATTTTCATAAAATAAGTAAATAAAGTGTAAGAATATAAAGGCTTATTCCCATACAGGTGCAACAAGACCAAAGGAGATGACTCAGCATAAGTAATCTCCAATGCATGCAACATTCCTTTTACCCCACAGTGATGAACTTGATAGTACTAAAAGGTTATGATACTAATAACTGGTTAAAAAAACAGACAAATCAATAAGGACCTAATTGTCCTAAGCTTAAAACAGTTTAAAATGGGACTCATTGATACAGACCTAATTGTCCTAGCTGAAACCATTAGAAACTATTTATTATTTAAAAAGTACCCGGAACACATACATAGATGTGCATGGAACTACCTTTCCTCCCTTAGACAAGTGAAAAAGTGGTAGGGAAATGGGACTAAAATTAAATTAAATTAAGTTAAGTTGAATTACATTAGAATAAGACCTAGTGGTCCTCACCTGGAAAAGGGGTAAAGGCTACAACCAAAGAAAATGTAACTTACGAGGCTAGTACCCTTCTAGTAGACAAGGATGGGTGGTGCTGTGCACATATGTGTGCCAGTGACATGATTGTAGAACCTAACTGTGTGCCCACACAAGTGTACACCCACACACCCTTACACAGTCCCATCCAAAAAAGCTAACCCATCCATACATTAGGACAGGGTAGCATCAAACCCTACCCCATGATGATTAATTTATTAACTTTGTTTTGCTCATTTTTCAAAAATAGATACATTTTCGTATTGTTATATTTAGTCAATAACAAAAAGACAAACTACAGGGTGGGCCATTTATATGGATACACCTTAATAAAATGGGAATGGTTGATGATATTAACTTCCTGCTTGTGGCACATTAGTATCTGTGAGGGGGGAAAATTTTCAAGATGGGTGGTGACCATGGCGGCCATTTTGAAGTTGGCCATTTTGAATCCAACTTTTGTTTTTCAATAGGAAGAGGGTCATGTGACACATCAAACTTATTGGGAATTTCACAAGAAAAACAATGGCGTGCTTGGTTTTAACGTAACTTTATTCTTTCATGAGTTGTTTACAAGTTTCTGACCACTTATAAAATGTGTTCAATGTGCTGCCCATTGTGTTGGATTGTCAATGCAACCCTCTTCTCCCACTCTTCACACACTGATAGCAACACCGCAGGAGAAATGCTAGCACAGGCTTCCAGTATCCGTAGTTTCAGGTGCTGCACATCTCGTTTGCAAAGTGGATACAATTAAAAAAGATGAAGCTGAGTTCACTCTAAATACTCATTCTTGTGCTAGCAAAATCCCATTTTTTATATGTCCATTGCATATAATTGGATATTCAAAGTTAACACAGCCATACCTTATTAATTAACTTTTATATTGCCAAGTAAACGTTCACTTTGCTAGTTAAGAGGCCTCTATTACTTAAGTAAATCAAGGCAATTGAGAAAGTTCTAAAGAAAAATGTATATAGTTCATTAACATCTGTTATATTTTTAAATTTGAGGCATTAATATAAATTATGTATCGAAAGGAAAATCGAAAGGTAGAACTTCGTGCAAGAATAATAAAACCCTTTTTAATTAATTCTTTAAATTCAATTACTACATTTTCCACCAAGAAGTGCACTCAGACTGGGAAGGTTAGGATTCTGAGCAACTCAGGCCTGTATCAATTTGCACAGTGTTGTCACTCTAACATTCTGAGGGAAGGTAGAGCAAAGGTAGGATTTTATAAATATACTGTTGCTCCATAAAGCTGGCCATACACTATTTGAATTTTGGATGGTTCCTGATAACCCGGTTAAAATTGCTTATTGGGTGGCCCTGTTACCCCACTTCTGCCAGACATCCTTTGACTGAAGAATCAGGGAAATTGTTGGCCAACAGAGGCTGCTCCAGTCAGCCAGCGGTGCCAGCCCAGAATAAATAGGCCAGCAGGGGGTATTTTTCTATTTATGCTGTATAACATGGATGGCTGAATGAAAAGAAATCCAATAGTGTATGTTCAGCTCTACTATGTAATCAGGAAGCCAGAGGAGGAAAGGGGACTAAGGAAGACGTTCAATAGCAATGTTTTCCTATGGTTACCCATCACATTAATGAGTTTTATCATAATTGGTGTAACAGAAATAAAAGCCATTTGTAAGAGCATTTTGATGAGCTTCTCTAGCTGCTTTTTTTTGGCACCTAGGTCTTTGCACTGGAGGTCAGTGACCTAATTTGCCCTGAGCTGGGTGGGAAGTTATTGGCCAACAGAGGCTGCTCCAGTCAGCCAGCGGTGCATGTCAGAATAAATAGCCCAGCAGGGAGGATTTTTCTATTTATGCTGTATAACTTGGATGGCTGAATGAAAGGAAATCCAATAGTATATGTTCAGCTCTACTGTGTAATCTGGAAGCCAGAGGAAGAAAGGGGACTAAGGAAGAACTTCAATAGCTATGTTTTCCTATGGTCATCCATCACATTAATGAGTTTTATCATAATTGGTGTAACAGAAATTAAAGCCCTTTGTAAAAGCATTTTTATGAGCTTCTCCAGCTGCTTTTTTGGCACCTAGGTCTTTGCACTGGAGGTCAGTAGCCTAATTTGCCCTTTTTACTGTCGGTACATCATTGAACTATTCCACCCTCCAAATATAAACCTTCTTTATGTGAGTGCATTATGTACATGCCCCCAAAATTTAATCTTTGCATCTGTGGCCTATTTTCTCCTGATAAAAGTTCCTTTTAACTGGTAGTTAGTGGTGCCTTGTACCCTCCCCAGTAATCCAAACATCTGTAAATCAGAGCCACCAATCTATTGAATGCTCCAAATGCATTCAAAATGAAAATATTTGAAGCAAACTTTCTTAAATGTGGGACATTAAATGAGATCTGTATATGCTTTTTACCAAGAGTCTGACTTTTCTGAGTTTATCCCAGATTATCTCAGTGTTGATTAAAATAAACCAAGGTCTTCTCAAGCCTTAAGTATTCAAGATTTTCTTTTCTTATGTTCCAACCTTTACTTTTATACATGCAAGATCGTGATGCGCAGAAAGCAGATGTCTTGTTGCCTTTACTTGGATCACGTGTATTTTCCCCTTTATTACATACTAAAGTTATATTTGCTTTTGCAGTTGCTGTTTGGCATTGAGTGCTGACATTTAACTGCTTATCAAATTGTGTGCTTCCTAACAGTGTTCCATTTAATGTATATGGGTAATGCTATAACCAGCAGAACATTGAATCTGTCATTTGGCTGCCCATGTTGTAATTTTGTAAAAGTCTAGTTATAACATTTTTCTTTAGTTTTCAATAGAGTGTGGAAGGGTTAAAACAGCTGTCAGATTTTACTGCTGCAAAGGTCTCTGTATAGAGATTTCCCCCCACTCCTGGGGAAACATTTTACTAGACTGTGAAGAACAATCAGCAACAGGATAACAAACTACAATAAAAAGCTGACATCAGTTCTAGCATTCACCAACTTAAAAAAGCATATTCCTCTTCTGCTTGTGTTGCTGTTGGAGAGTTTACCTCAAGGGAATTAAAAGAAAAACATTTATCTTTCATTTTGGATAGTATAAGGGAGCGTTATAACTGTCAGTTTTTTTGCCATCTGTGTCCCATTGGGGAAATTATCCTTCACTTTCTGTCCCTTAGCCAAAACAGGAAGCTAGAAGAAATCTCTCCAAAGTGCTTTGATTCAAAGCACAGAATGTCATTTCTCTCTGCTGTCTCCTTCCTCTGCTATCTGCATGAGACAATCCCACACTCTCCTTCAGCACACAGCAGGTGATTGGCCACCTCAGCTGTCCATGCTTCTGTAAGAGAGTGTGTGTGTGTGTGTGTGTGGGGGGGGGGGGGTTGTGACCATTCCCTCCTCTCAGTTCTCAGGTTACACTGAGCTCTCCTCACTATGCTTTGCAGTTTGTGATGTCAGATCCCTAGGCTTGCCTTCTGGAGCTGAGCAAAAGACTTTGATCTACATGTTTTAGAAGGCTGTAGAGAGAGGGCTGCAGATAAACAGGTCCAATTTATGTAGGACGATTTATTTAATCTCTGTGGATTACCAGAGACTAGTCACTTCACTGAGCATATGTAAGGGCTTAAAACCACTTTAATGCACTCCACTTTAATTTACCTAATTTTTCCATCTCGTGAGGACATGATTTAAGTAAATACATTTTAGTACAGACCTGGACAAATCTCATAGAGATCTAGTAGTCAGCTGAAAAATTTCGGAGCCAACAAACTATAGCTGGCTGCATTGTTAATCAGTATTTCCTAGTTCTAATTTACTGACACATTCACAAACACAGAAGTTTATTTATTAAATTGCAGTTGCAATTTGGTCATAACATTGGTCACTATGGTGACGCAGAACTACTCTGGTGAGAGTATGTAAAAAGAAAATTAAAAAAATATTTATATTTTATTTTAATTTACATACTGTCACTAGTCAGTATTCCTGATCACTACCATATCAGCCATATGATGACGCTGTGCTGCACTAGTGACAGCATATTAAAAAAACAAATGTGAAAAAAGATCCACATTTTATTTAATTTCTTCATTTTCTGAAAAATGTGACAAAAATTATAACTTCAAACAAACTCGCCATGCTTCTTACTAAATATCTTGGACTGTCTACTTTGCAAAAATGGTCATTTGGGGTGTATTTGTACTGTCCTGACATTTTGGGACCTCAAGAAATGAGATAGGCCATCAGTACATCAAGATTAATCACTTAAGGACCAGAGCACTGTTTGCGACTGCGTTGCTTTAACTGACAATTGCGTGACGTTGTACCCAAACAAAATTTGCTTCCTTTTTTTCCCACCGCTATAAACAAGAAAGAGTGTCAATTTTGCCAAAAAAAAACACTTTTTGCTAAAATACATATCCAAAAAATTATATAAAAAACAAATCTTATTCATTGGTTTTGGCCGATTTATATTCTTACTCATTCTTTTGGTAAAAAAAAAATCGCAATCAGCGTTTATTGATTGGTTTGCGTAAAAGTTGCCTCGCTTACAATTTTTTTTTTTTTGCATCTTTATGCGTTTTTGCATCTCTATGCGTTTTTTTTTGTTTTTTTTCCTGCATTTTTTTGCATCTTTATGCGTTTTTGCATCTCTATGCGTTTTTTTTCTTTCATTTTTTTTTTCTTTTTTCTCTCTCTTGCACTATCTAATTTAAGAATTAACTTATTCAACTGTTAAGTAACCATAAGTCCGTGTCTTCCCTTTGTTTAGATTTAGAGACCCTCTGTGCAGTTTTGTTATGTGTTTATATCCGTTTACATTTTTATGTTTATCTATGTAACCTTGTTTTTACGTTCTATCACGTTCTCTCTCTTTTTTCTTTTTTTTTTACTTTCTTTTTTTTGCGTATCTCTACGTTTTTGCGTATTTCTACGTTTTTTTACGTCCTTTTTTTTGTTTTTTTTTGCGTATCTCTACGTTTTTGCGTATTTCTACGTTTTTTTTTTTTTAACATTCGCTCCGTTGAA
>BLSH010221859.1:179239-189826 GCA_018402905.1 Glandirana rugosa | reverse complement strand
GGGTATGGCTCTGGAGAGGTTTTATTTCTGCTGTTTTGCAGATCGGTCTCCACACATGCGATCCTTGTGAGGGCACAGCCCCTCCAGCCACCACCATTTGAGGTGAACGGTTCTCCCTGGGTAAATATACTCCCATTCTTCCCAGTATAACAACTGTAAACCGTGTATATCCTTGTATATCCTGGAGCTGTTTGGGAGCCTGGAGAGCTTAGGCCAGAGTCTTTTGATAGTATCTAAGTTGTCATGTAAGTGTTTTGTATTTATCTTATATGATGTCATTGTATTTTGCAATTTTATTCCTGGCCATGATTACGAGTTTAGTGCTTTACAACCCATTATATACAGTTGCTTGTGTAACCTTATATCAAACGTGTATTATTTGAGGCCTCCATACAGCGTTTGTTGTATCTGCAAATTCTTTATACTGAATTATGTATTTATGACTGATATGTTGTATATTTATAGATCACACAGTGCACACGCTTTAATACCCCTGATGAAGGAATGAGGTTTCGAAACATGTCGGGACTTTATGGCAATGTGGTTGCCAGCGTGAATATGATTTGCATCTTTTGACTTGTATTGCACTTATCATGTTATGTACAACTTTTGCATTTTTGCTTTTATCCTGCTGTGTACTCTCTTTTTAACCACTTCAGCCCCGGAAGGATTTCCCCCTTTAGGACCAGAGCCCTTTTTGCAAATCGGCACTGCGTCGCTTTAACAGAAAATTGCGCGGTCATGCGACATTGTACCCAAACGAAATTTGCATCCTTTTTTTCCCACAAATAGAGCTTTCTTTTGGTGGTATTTGATCACTGCTGCGTCATTTCTGATCACCGCTATAAACAAAAGAATAGCGACAATGTTGCAAAAAAAAAACAAATTTCTTACTTTTTGATAAAATACAAATCCAAAAAAAAATATAAAAAATTTTTTTTTTCATCGGTTTTGGCCGATTTATATTCTTCCTCATATTTGTGATAAAAAAATCGCAATCGGCGTTTATTGATTGGTTTGCGCAAAAGTGGTCGCGTTTACGGATGATGAGAATTCATTTCTGGGGTTTTTATTTTTTTTTTTTTTTACTAGTAATGGTGGCGATCTGCGATTTTTATCGGTACTGCGGTATTTCATGTCGGAACATTTTGACACTTGTTTGGGACCATGGGCATTTATATAGCGATCAGTGCTATAAAAATGCACTGATTACTGTGTAAATACCATTGGCAGTGAAGGGGTTAACCTGCAGGGGGCGCTCTAAGGGTTAACAGTGTTCCCTGGGCGTGTTCTAACTGTATTTGGGCTGCCCTAACAGGGGAAGGGAAGTGATCACAGTTTCCACGTAGAGGTAGGCTGTGATCACAGCCCTTCCCCCCTCACAGAACGGAGGTCCGTGTTTACTTACACGGACCTCCATTCTTTCACTCTGGGGGGGGGCATCGCGGGTGGCCGGTGGAGATCGAATCTGCAGCACCCGCTCCTTGGCCCTCCCCGGACACAGTGAGCGTGCGGGCGTGCCTCCGGCGGCGCGCGCGCTCACTGTGCGCGATCTCGCAGCCGCCGTCATATGACGGCAATTTGCGCAGAGGAGCCACTCTGTCACCGTCAATTGCCAGCCGGCAAGCGGTTAAACTATCTATAATAAAATATTGATATTTTTTATACTGTCACTATAACTTCCTTGGGGTCCCTATGCCCTTAAAATCCCAGGGGTAATCATGTGTTTGTTCATAGTATATATCGGGATGTGGCAATAGGTTGATTGCTTCCCCTATACCCAATTTACCCAGATTGGGTTTATATACCCCTGCAGTGGTCCACCCTTAGCGGCTCTGTAGAGGGGCACACACTTGCTGCCCCTCCATTTTTTTGGCCAGCTAGGGTGCATGTCTGGATTAGGGTCTTGTATTGATTTTGTATGGGGTCCTCTTCAAAATTCATACCAGACCCATAGGTGTACCAAGCATGTAATTTATTAGATTTGCTGAACTGTAGCTTTAAAAACATTTACTTTTGCATTGTTACATGCCCCCCATGGCAGTGCCCAGCTGCCCAGTGGCAGCCCATCCATAGAAGGTGCACGGGCACCCCCCATCCATGCGTCTGGCCCTATAATCTACATACAGGGACGTCGGATGCATGAATTCCAATGTGGGGGGGTGTTTTTTTTTAAGCACCTGATTAGAGCCAGAGGCTCTAATGGGCTTCAAAAAAGCGTGGGATCGGGGCGCAGAGCACTGCAGTCTGAGCCCACCCAGTTGTGTGACAACAGTGAATGAATATTCGCTACTCTCACTCTAATCCTCCTCCCGGATAATCAGGAAGCGCATTATGAGACCTGTAACCCAATTGGCCAGAATGCCAGGCAATCCTATTGGACACCTAGGAGGAGGGACAAGGAGGAGAGAGGAGAGCGGAGAGCACGGCTGGAGAAGAAGACCTGCCGACCCACCAGCCACCACTGACATTGGCTCACCCGCAGCGGCGTTCCCCGGCTCGGACATGAGAGGGAGGGGAGTGAAGAGTGAGGAGGTAAGAAGGCTGGTCTGTCGTCCTTCTCGTGCGCGGCGGGGTGCCACATTCCCTGCACTCCCTACATTCCCCGCATTCATTTCCCTGGGGAGGGGGGGTGGACCAACTCCCCCCGCCGAATTATCTTTTTTTTATTAAAGGTTCCAGATAAGCCTTGAAATATTCTTAGCAAATATCTAGTAAACCAAACTTTGCCCAGTTCACTCATCACTAGTGCCCAGCTATCTCAGGAGGCAGCAGTAAGTTCCCAAAAGCCAGGACCTAATTGTTACAAACAAATATGGGGATTCTTTCAGCAATGCATTTTGTTTGTTCTTTTCAAACATTACATTTTCTTAATATTTTAGAAAATATATGAAAAATGTGAAGTCTCCAGAAGAGATAACACTCTTATATCTCATATAAATCCAATGACCTTAAGCAGGTCAGTTGTTACAAAACAGTCAAAAGAACAAATACATCTTTGCAGTAGTGGTATCAAAGATACATCCTTACATGAAAAAAAAAAAATAAAGAAAAAAGGTAAAGCAAAGTGAATTTCTATTCATACAGATGTTGAGTAGTTTAAAAACTATATATCCAAGAAACAGAGCTACAAACATATCTAATCAAATTATATGAAAATTGGGTTGTTATAGGCCTGCACTAAAGGTTCAGTATGTATTTTATTAGGACTCTTGTGTTAAGGTCTATTATTAGGGTTCCTATTAGTCCACCATATATCCCAAATTGCGTGAAATTCTGTTTGTCTTTCTATTTGGAAAGCTATCTGTTGTGCCAGATAGATAGCAATGCCTTTTGTTTTATAGACATATCTACAAATGCTTTAATAGGCATTAACAATTTAATTAAACAGTAATAAGTGTTCAACAAATGACTGGACAGAAAAAAATGACAATTCAACAAATCAGCAACACTATTAGAAGATTAAAATAAGGATTTACAACTAAACACTTTGTTTGAAACATGTATCACCTCCAGCTCACCTAAGGATCATGACACTGGTTTCCTTTAGGTGCCATTGGATTAAAAATACATTGCCTGAGGAATTGAATCAGCATGGTGGATATAACTCATTTGATGTGACCCTTAATGGACAAGGACACTGGGAACAAATCCAAAGTAATATAAAGGAAACCATGGCAATGTATTTAAGACCATCTTATAAGCCACTAGTGATTGGTCTACTTCAAACATCCCACTGCTTGGCAACAGCGATATATGCAGCTACTCTGAACCACTTACAGAGAAGCTGACTGACAAATCATACTGATGGATTTTGGCAATAAATGTGTTAAATCTGAAATATTGATAGCACTGCCAAAAAGAATTTTAATGCTGCACCACTCCTTACTTGCTTTATGTAGGCAAATGACAGCAGAAGCTTAGACACAAGGCAGTTCTAAACAATATTTAAAGTGCTGTGTACCAGTGCCTCACCCAGCATGCTTGACACACATTCTTTTCAACCTCCACCCTCCACCATGCTCTTTGATATGTCACAATTATTTTCCGTAGTAATTATGAAATTTAAAAAATGGTAATAATGAACAGAAGACAGTGAAGATTTTCAGTACCTCAATGTTTTTTATAAATCCACAGTGGTGCAAAAAATAAAACTAAAATACTGTACAATTGAAGGGTCTATAGCAATGCACCATGCACGCAGAAGCAAAATTATCTACGTGAAGCATCCTCTCTCCCTTAACAAATGCCCCTTTACCCAGGAGAACCTCCTCTTCACCATCAAAGCACCCCTCCCTCAGCAAAGTCCTCCCATCCTCAGCAAAGCCCCCACCAGCAAATTTGTTTTTTTTCCCAGCAAACCTTCTCCTTCCATTAAAACACTTATCAAACCTTACACACAGTTGTACCCAGCAGTGTGAGTGACTTGCGGCACATTAGTGTGAATTGAAGCGCCACACCACTGCTTAATAGTGGCATTTTGAGACCCCAGGTTGCATTGGATACTCTTTTAATTGTCTTCCTGACCCTTACTGACACAAATTCATATCTGGACCTTTCAGCAGTGGGGTGGTGTTTCAAATCACATTTCTGTTATATTGCTCTATAAGCCAAGGACTCTACCAAGATCCTCTGAGATGTGGAAGCAACAGGAACCAGAACACCTTCATCAACATCTTCACATTAAGGTAACAATACCAATAGATAACCTTACTGGTTCAATGCTAATTTTCCACTTTCCTTAATGTGACACATTAGAGCTTGAGTAGGAACTTAGAGTTTTCCTCTGCTATTTGCCATTTCTGTATCTGAGTTATGAAAAGATTGGTGGTTTAGCATTCCTAGCACATCCTCTAGAGGCAGTGTTGCCAACCCAGATGACTTTTATTTAATACAGGCGACATGTGTCTGGGGGGTGAGTCCTAAAGCACTCTTAACATGGCTGTACCCAAGGTGGCCCATCCCCACCCGTTCCTCCAGGCGTGTCACTGCTGTGTACTCATGACTTTCAAAAGACAATCATAAGATTCAGTAACATGCTTTATTTTGAAATGCTGCATTGCTGCAGTGCATTCATTTTTAATAAGCCTCAATGCAGGAGAAATTGTTATTCACGAAAGTTCACAGCAATGTACACCATGCAGTCAAAATAAATTGCATTGCACCTACACAACGCATTGGAGAAAAAGACAGATGACATCATGAGCTACGCCTTGGTTGATCAGAAAAAGCCTTGTCTATATTTAAAAGAAAAATATGAGGCTTCTCCTGAGTGGCAGAGGGAATAACACAGAGGGAAGTCGCAGGAGCATCCACCAGAAGAGAACTCCTTTTCCTGTTTGTAGCATTGGCTACAACAGTAAATGACTGATTCACCATCAGCCACACGTAGGTGGCATCTGCATTAATTGTTTAAACCAAGCTTGTACAAAGTACGTTTGTAAAGTAATGCATTTCCTGGAGTTCTCCTTTAAATCCTCTAGGCAATACAGGTATCCAATTTATGTCATGATCTTTATCAAATTGTAATTTTATTTTTTTCAAAAACCTGCTGGTTGTTGGATTGCAAAACCATGCCATCTAGAAATATTGATATACTGTAGATCAAGTACTTGGCATTAAGGGAGTGTCTGGTCAAGTATAATGACATTTTAGCATTCCTAGCACACCCTCTAGAGGCAGTGTTGCCAATGAACTATAAATCACCTTCTGTACAACTAGCCTGTTGGAAAATGTCCACCTGATCAGTGCTGCCCGCTATAGCTGGCAGCACTGAGCAGTGTGTGTGGATGGGGTAATTGGATCATTTATTATTTTTAACAAATGTTAAATGGATATATAATCAACTGAGCAAGTTTGTGAAGTTCCTGAAAGAACAAAGAGGAGGAAGGAGACAGATGGGGGAGAGAAGGGAGAGAGGTGGTAAGAGTTCAGTCATAGTGCACTGGCACTGTTCAGTGTTGACTCACCCAAAGCTGGTATCTGGAGGCTCAAGCAGTGGCATCATTTATACAGCCACAATGTAGTTGCCAGCTGCCAGCTGCTGTTTTTCAAATTTCCCACCCACACATCCCCTTTCTCTGAGGCACAGCACTGGCTGAAAGAAAAATCCCAGCTCAACTCAATGGCAGTGGCCATTTGTTTGTGCTGGGGAACTGGGCAGACACAGGGGGAACAGGGGCTGGAGGAGGAAGATCAGGTTGATCCATCTCTCCTCTTCCATCCGTGCAGTGGGGGAATGTGCTAGCTGGGCTCTGTGAGGGTGTCACAGACACTTGGCTCAGCTGCAGCCACCCATCTCTAAATTTACGGACTACTTTTCCTGTCCCACGGTCATTGGCAACACTGTTTAGAGGATCCACAAAAACCTGGCAGTTTTTGTTTGATACCAATACTGCTAAGGATTCTGCAAGAGTCATTTACTTTTTGGATGACCGAACGTCCGTTTTTTGTTGCATGCTAGTCTCATGTTGAAGTTGAAGAGGTTACTCCCCATACGAAAATTCTTGTATGACAGAATACAACCTCAGAAGTGACGTAATGTGTTGAATCGTTTTGTATGTTTTTTTCCTTTCTGAGCATGCGTAGTCTTGCTCTTACAACTTTTTTCGGACGAAAACCATTCTGATAAAATGAAAATTGGACGTTGAGTTCACGTACAACAAAAGTTTTATAGTCTACACATCAGGATGTTTTGTCCGAAAAGTCAGAATCGACTGTTGAAAGGACCATACTAACGGTAAGCTTTTCGAAAGACCAGTGGTCGAACCAAAATTACCATACAAATTTAATGATTCTATCAGGTTGGACTTACTCCGAAGTGAATTGAAGCGAATTGCACTGGAATCAAAAACCAGGCAGTTTTCTAAATACCTTTCATTTGTATACACATTTAGTTCACTGCTGTTGTTTCTATACATATGTAGGTTGTACCATGCTTTTTCAGTAAATACTTTCTTGCACCCTTTTCTCTTTTCTTTCATTAAAACAATTTTTATAAATTATTAAGCTGAATCTTTGGATGCTCTAAAATAAGAAATTAAATAATCCTTGCCTTTTTGAAGAAAGCTACCATATTTTAAACCCTTTACATTTCTGTCTGGCTATGGCTATGAGTGTCACAGATGCCGTGAGCAAACCATTTACCACTGACAGGGGTGCTTACAAACATAATTGTTTAATGCTTGTAAAACCTATATCCTAAATGGAAAGAAACTGTTTGCTGTAACTTCTTATAATGTATTAACTGGAGTTTGCTTTCAATGTATTGGTGTATTTAAATCTGCTATTTAGTTTAACGCTACTCCCCCAAGGTTGACAATACTGCTGATTACAGGAGGTGTGTTACTGGCCAGATCACCGAGTGAAAATAGAAGAAAAGCCTAAACAAACAAATACAGCCACCACATCTAATGATTTGTCAGCTGTAAAATATAATATTTTTGGTTTAGGGTTTAATACCACTTTAAGCTGGCCACACATGGATCGAAATTTGTCTGGTTCAGCAAGGGCCAGCTGAATTTTGATTATATATATAGTCACTGTGGTTAAACAGAAGTCAATCTCCCGATTGAATTCTATAACACAGCAGGAAGGATTCCCCCATCCACCTTCAATGTGTGGATGGGGCAATTGGGTCAGTTTTTGCATTCAACCTGTTGGGTTAAACAAAAAAAATAGCTCACCTATGGCCAGCCTTAGATTGTCAGATTAGCTGGAAAATATGTGCACAGGGTAAGGCTAAGACTACAATCATCACATAGTGATGGCAGTGGCAGGATCTGAGACAGCTACCTCACCATTATAACTAGAGAACACAGTGCTTTCAACTTTAGAAACTACCATTATATTTATAAATTAAAACCTACTGTATTTGCTGCCCTGTAATCACACACCTTTTAAGGCAGTCCAGTATTTCTCAAGTCACCCGCCGGTGTCCTAATAACCAACCAAAATCACAGGCAAAAACACATTCCAGTGTGTTTTGATGCATTTTGCCATGTTCCAGTGCAGTTCCATGCAGGAAAAAATGCATCATGTTCTACTTTTGTTGAAAGCACCAGAAAGCACTGCACTGGCATGAAATAGGGCCACTGGAATACATGGAAAACACAGTGGTGATTGATTGATGAAGATTAAAAATGCACTGGATTGCTTGTTGTGTGAACTGGCCCTACATTATATAGATGCACCCTTATTTGCACAATCTAGAGGTAAAAAAGTCCCACCTAGCCCCAGGCAATGTGTATTTTATTCCATAAAACTTTATTAGTCGAGTGAGAGAAAAAAAAAAACAGTATACAAGAATGATCAGTTTTAAACAATGCAGAGGCCTCGTAAGCTTTAGAGCAATCATGTGACATAGCGTGGATATAAGCACAATTAAGCAGCATCTCAAAGGTCATCGGTTGGAAGCGTTACATTGTTTTCATTCAAAGCTCGACATATTTTGTTGCTTAGATGAGCATGTATTGAGCTTTTAGACATAAGAAGAGAAGAGAAAGGATGGGGGAGGGGAAGGAGTAGGGGTAGTGTGGTTAGAATGCCGGGGGTTGGGGATGGAGAGGAGAAGATAATATGGATTCCCTGCAAAACGGTCAGGGGGTATACCGTGTCTGACAGTACTGTTACCTACTTGCTGTTACAGGAGTGCTGAAAGTGTTTAGGTGAGTTTATGGATATATAGCCTGGTATTTGTTGGTTGTCCTAAAGTGGATCCATGATGACCAGGTCTTAATGAATTTGTCTGAATTATCGAGGGAGATTGCTATCAGTTCCTCCATGTCCATCACTCTATTAATCCGAGTGAACCAGTCTTTGAGTGTTGGGGGGCGTGTTTGTCTCCATAGGGTTGGAATGCACATTCGGGCTGTGTTGATCATGTGCATTGCAAGGGATTTCCTAAATGTGTGTCCCATCACCTTGGAATGCTGCAGCAATGTGTATTTTAATCAATAAAATCCTGGAAAAAATGTAACAAGCCATAAATCTCATCCTATGCAGAGCACAAACATAAAACTTTCTGCATAAGCCTGGTAGTACAAAAAAATGAGCTGTTTGACTCCAGACATGCTAGCTTTATGGTAAAATATGGGAAGGTTATTACAATTTGTGTCTTTTTACGGTGCTGTTGGTCAAGTAGGCATAGTTAATTGGTGTTGTTTACCCTGTATGTAGATTGGGGAACTTAAAGGTCCTCGCAAAAACTAGCCAGCTTGGTGATCAATTTTTGTGGGTGGCACTACTTTGAGCACTGTTGTGACCTTTTCTTATTCACATACTTCCTTCGTACCCCTCAAACCTTGAAAGATATGTCATTAGTTTACCAGAGTACGCTTAACTGTTTGCTAAAAAACAAAGCTGAACTGATGAAGCTTAGATTAAACACAGCTCTCTACAGCTCCCTTTAAATGGATTTATGAGTTTCTATTACTTTTATTTTTCTTTTTTAAATAATGTGTAAATTATAAAATGGTTAATATGCAGCCTTTGAAGCTCAACTCCAGGCGCAGCTATATTGTTAATCTTAAATTCCCATTTAGCGCTATCCTGGAAGAGCCACTTAGTATGAAGGGTCCTCTATTCTTTACCACGACCCTGTAACCACTTTGTCCCCTAGCACACAAGAAATAGAGCACAAGCTGCTTGATTGTTAATAAAGTAAATGTATTATTGCAGGACAAGCAAAATGCAATGCACATAACAATAAACAAGACAACTGATACATTAGATTAACTGACAGGACTATTAGCCTCAACTGTGGAATTTGATTTAAACCACAATAAGGTTAAACCCAATTAACTAGTATACACATCATTGGTAAGAACAAAATCAACAGTGAAAAACATGAATGGCTCAAAATAAAAAAATCCTGCAGTAACTGTTGGCAAGCTATTCCAAATGTGTCCCCGAGTGTACTCTGAGTATACACCCCTAAGAGTGGGTGGGTGTGCACGTTCCTGAGAGGGTTATCCCTTGGGCATAGCTGTAAAGCACCTGGCGCCTAATTAACAAATTTGAGCAGGCTGACGTTGGGGCCCAACTGTATGGCAGTGCACGTATTACTCTTGTTAAACTGTAAGTGGCGGATGACTATTGGGCTGCTAAGTGAGGGGCAATCTCTCTTGGCATTAACTGCACAAAGTAAGGAGATGAGTAGAGTTGAGCGAACACCTGGAAGTTCGGGTTCTGCTGGTCCGTCCGAACTTCGGGACAAAGTCCGGGTCCGGGTCCGGACGGAACCCGAACGATCGCACGGGTCGTCTTGGGCTTGAAGGTCCACAAGCGAGTTGAGATGAGTAGAGGAATGAAACACGTCAATTACGGTTCTCTCTAACGGGGAGTGAATCGTCGGGTTATCAGTAGGCGGTGAATGTCAAATTGTTCTCATTATGCACGTGACGGTATGTCAACCCGGGGTTGCAGTCGGACGAGTTTAAACAATTAATCCGCGGTCCACGAAATGTCGATACGGGTTCCCTATTGGGAGAGTCCTTGCACGTGTGGGTGGGTGAGAATCCCCACATATGAGTCTCATGTGAGCCCCTGTGTAAACCTTATCGAACGGTTGTCAATGACGTCCTAAAA
>BLSH010221859.1:159649-169756 GCA_018402905.1 Glandirana rugosa | reverse complement strand
TTGATTTTAATTTATTTTCCCTATCCCCATTTATTTGTAGGGCACTTGCCCTAGTTTGAAGATGATTTTAGAACAGTTATATGGCTTCTACCGTTAATTAATACTTTTCAGACACAGTTTGAAGATGATCCACATTCACCTCCATTTTTGCTTTTTTTATGTTTTTATTTTTTTAAAAATATTTACAGTTATTTCCCTGTCCCCATTTTTTTGTAGGGCACTTGCCCTACCCTTACCCCCATTTTACTTCCTTTTGCAGCCCTCTGGGGCTTTCCAGGACTTTGTTACAGCCATTTTTGTGCCTAAAAGTTCGGGTCCCCATTGATTTCAATGGGGTTCGTTGTCCGTGCGATCGTTCGGGTTCCGTCCGGACCCGGACCCGGACTTTGTCCCGAAGTTCGGACGGACCAGCAGAACCCGAACTTCCAGGTGTTCGCTCAACTCTAGTTAACAACTAAAATGAAACAAGGAGAGGAATGTACATCACACCTTTTAAGAGATATTATTTATTTAAGCCCCTTCATAATCTCTCTAAATTGGTTAGAGGGGCAGATAAGGTAACATTGGGTTCTAGGGATGATGTACTTCCTAAACCAAAAATATTTAAACATCAAGGAATACGTTTCCATCTGTGTGTTCTTTGTTATTAAGACAATTTGAAAATTATAGAACAGGTGGATAAACAGTACTGTACCAATTAAACCAGGAGCACCATTCCTTGTTGGGGGCTACCAAAGTTCAAAGCAAACATTCGTTCGAATGTAATGTGTATATGCACTATGGGTATAATTGCTTCCTTTTCAGGGATGGTTGGCCAATTACGTGCTATAACCAGCTTAGCTGCAAGAAGAGTATATGTGATCATTTTGTGAGAGTAGCATGGGTAGTCTTTAATGCCTAAACAGACAACAAATGAAAATGAGCTGCTCTAGGTGTGAATGGTGAAAGAGAAATCAGACAAACCTGGTGCTGGTCCAGTCCATGATCCAGGAGGCAATTGTAGAGCAAAGGAAGTTGGCCGTACACAGGTTAAGCTAAATACAACGACTGATTTATTGTAAATCCATCCAGTGATGAAACATATTAACAGAAAAAGTGCAGACATCAAACAGCGGACTGGCAAAGATTGACGCGTTTCACGAGCTACATGTTCGCTTAGTCATAACCTTATGACTAAGCGAACATGTAGTTCATGAAACGCGTCAATCTTTGCCAGTCCTCTGCTTGATGTTTGCACTGTGTGTGTCAATTTCCTTTGCTGTACAAGTCTTTAATGCCTATGTTGAGTAGGGTTAGTTTGGGTTTGAGGGTACAGGGTGAGCCCATGACTGTGCTAATTAGTAGGGACACCTCGTGCCAGTATTTGGTGATTTTGGGGCATCCCCACAGAATATGTGACAGAGAGCCTCTTTCGCCACATTTTCTCCAACAGGTAGGTGGTGCTGAAGGGTCAATGTTGTACAGTTGGGTTGGGGTGATATCCCACCTGAGAGATTCTTTTAGCTGTAGTTCCCAAAGGTGTGCAGAGTGGGTGGATGTATAAATAGATTTTATCGCATCCAGCCATTGGTTTTCTGTAAATGTTTTCCCTATCTCTGTTTCCCATTTTAGCATTGGAGGGTTTTTTTTGAAATGTGCCTTTGTCTTGGAGAAGGTTGTAAAAGATGCCTTTTTGTTGTGTTTTGTGGTCATTGAGATATTGCCAGGCCAAGTTGTGAATAGGTCTGAGCATGTGGGGGTTGCGCAATAGGCAGTGAGTTATTCGTACATATTTGAAATATTCAGAGGTGGGCAGTGAGTACTCTTTTTGTAGAGTTGTGAATGATTTCAGGGAGTCAAGGGCATACAGGTCTTGTATGTGGAGTATACCTCTATCGGTCCAAGAGCGGATAGATAGATCTGGTATGAGATGTGATAGCAAGGATAACGGTAGTGGAGGGTGTATAGGGGTGATCCCCTGTAACGTTTAGTGTAAGAAATATCGATAAGCTAGAGCTGATGCTGCGATCATAGTGGAGATGTGGTTTTTTTTGGGAGGTGGCTTTGGTTGACTGAGTAACCACGAGCCATGCTTTTAGTTGTGCTAAGTTAGTTGCTATTTGGTAATCTCTAATGTTCATAAGTCCTGATCCGCCTACTTTTCGATGTTGGTATAGGGATGCAGTGTCTCTGGTTAAGAGAATACCTAGATATTGTATGGATTCACCTGCCCAAAGGTAGGGATTAGAGTTGAGCGAACCCGAACCGTAACGTTCGGGTTCCTACCGAACTTTCGGGTGTCCGTGTTCCGAATCCGAACACGGACGTTTGAGAAAACGTTCGGGTTCGGGTTCTGGTATTTTATCACGCATGTTGAATAGCTGCAGGGCAGCCAATCAACAAGCGTTTCACTGGTTTTCCCTAGAAGCCATCACAGCCATGCCTACTAATGGCATGGCTGTGATTGGCCAGTGCATCATGTGACCCAGCCTCTATATGAGGCTGGAGTCACAGTGCTGCATGTCACATGCTCTCGAGTTAGTGTAGGTAGAGGATGCTGACGGTGCTGTGAGGGACAGATTGTGAGGGACAGATTGCAGTGATAATAACTAGGTAGAGATTACTACTACTGCTTTGAGGGACAGATTGTAGATCTATAACATCTCATCCTGCATTACAGAAAGATCTGATTACAGAACGATCTCTCATCCTGCATTACAGAACGATCTTATTACAGAACAATCTCTCATCCTGCATTACAGAACGAATTGATTACAGAACGATCTGATACTGGACTAGGTAGAGATTACTACTGCTTTGAGGGACAGATTGCAGATCTAATAACATCTCCCATTTTTCTTCCTTTTGCAGCCCTCTAGCACTTTCCTGGACTTTTTTAGAGTAATTTTTGTGCCGAAAAGTTCGGGTCCCAATTGAATTCAATGGGGTTCGGGGTCCGAGGTAAAGTTCGGATAACGTTTGGTACCGAACCCGAACGTTTCCGGAAAGTTCAGCCGAACCCGCCGAACCAGAACATCCAGGTGTTCGCTCAACTCTAATAGGGATAGTCATTTTGCAGGGAAGTTTTGAGTGAGGGCTGAATACCCAAGTCTAAAAGAGAGGATTTAGTGGCATTTGCTTTGTAATAGGAAACTTTACTAAATTCAGAAAGTACAAGTTGTACTGGGGGCTGGCTACTGGTTCTGGCTGCTGGTCCTGAGGCTGGCTGCTGGTCCTGGGGCTGGGAACCGGTCCTGTGAGCTGGCTTCTGGTCCTGGGGGCTGGCTTCTGGTCTTGGGGGGTGGCTTCTGGTCCTGGCTACTGGTCCTGGGGGCTGGCTGCTGGTCCTGGGATCTGGCTGCTGAGGTCAGGTTTCTGGCCTTGGAGTTTGGCTGCTGTGGCCTGGGGTCTGGCTGCTGGTCCTAGAGTCTTGCTGAGGGAGCCAAGGGTCTGGCGCTTGGGGTCTGGCTGCTAGGTTCTGGCTGCTGGTCCTGGGGGCTGGCTGCTGGTCCTGGGGTCTGGCTGCTGGGCCCTGGGGTTTGGCTACTGGTCCTAGGGGCTGACTGATGGTCATGGGACCTGGCTGCTGGGGTCTGGCTGCTGGTCCTGGGGTCTGGCTACTGCTCCTAGGGGCTGGCTACTGGTCCTGGGACCTGGCTACTGGAGCATGGCTGCTTGGGCCTGAGGGATGGCATCTTGGGCTGGGCTGCAGGTCCTGGGGTCTGGCGACTGGGCCAGGCTGCTGGTCCTGTGGTTTTCCTGCTGTGGCCTTGGGTCTGCCTGCTGGTCCTGGGGCCTTGCTGCTGGGGCCAAGGGTCTGGCGCTTGGGGTCTGCCTGCTGGAGCCTGGTTTCTAGGCTCTGGTTGCAGGAGCCTGGCTGCTGGTCCAAGGATCTGGCTGCTGCGGTCAAGAGTCTGGCTGCTAGTGCCAGGGGTCCGGCTGCTGGGCCCTGGGGTCTGGATGCTGGGGCCTGGCTTCTGGTCCAGGGGGCTGGCTACTGTTCCAGGGGTCTGACTACTGGTCCTGGGAGCTGGCTACTTGTCCTGGGGGCTGGCTACTCGTCCTGACTGCTGGTCCTGAGGCTGGCTGCTGGTCCTGGGGGCTGGAAACCGGTCCTTGGAGCTGGCTTCTGGTCCTGGGGGCTGGCTTCTGGCATTGGGGGGGTGGCTTCTGGTCCTGGCTACTGGTCCTGGGGGCTGGCTACTGGTCCTGGGGCTGGCTGCTGGTCCTGCTTTCAGGTCCTGAGTCTGGCTGCTGGTCCTGGGATCTGGCTACTGCTCCTAGGGGCTGGCTACTGGTCCTGGGGCCTGGCTACTGGGGCATGGCTGCTGGGGGCTGGCTGCTTGGGCTGAGCTGCTGGTCCTGGGGTCTGGCTACTGGGCCATGCTGCTGGTGCTGGGGCTGGCTTCTGGTCCAGGGGGCTGGCCTCTGGTCCAGGGGCTGGCTACTGGTCCTGGCAACTGGTCCTGGGGGCTGGCTTCTGGTCCTAGGGACTGACTACTGGTCCTGGGGGCTGGCTACTAGTCCTGGGGCTGGCTACTGGTCCTTGTTGCTGGTCCTGGCTTCTGGTCCCGATTGTGGCTGCTGGTCCTGGGGGCTGGCTCCTGGTCCTGGGGGTTGGCAACTGGTCCTGGGGCTGACTGCTGGTCATGGGACAGGCTGCGAGTCCTGGGCCTGGCTACTGGTCACAGGGCTGGCTTCTGGTCCAGGGGGCTGGCTGATGGTCCTGGGGCTGGCTACTGGTCCTGGCTTCTGGTCATGAGACTGGCTTCTGGTTCTGATGCTGGCTGCTGGTCCTGGGGGATGGCAACTGGTCCTGGGGGCTGGCAACTGGTCCTGGGGGCTGGCTTCTAGTCCTAGGGGCTGGCTACTGGTCCTGGGGGCTGGCTACTGGTCCTGGGGATGGCTACTGGTCATGGCTTCTTGTCCTGAGGCTGGCTGCTGGTCCTGGGGTCTGGCTACTGGCCAGGCTGCTGGTCCTGGGGTTTCCCTGCTGTGGCCTTGGGTCTGCCTGCTGGCCCTGGGGCCTTGTTGCTGGGGCCAATGGTCTGGCGCTTGGGGGCTGGCTGCTGGGGCCTGTCTACTAGGCTCTGGTTGCTGGAGCCTGGCTGCTGGTCCAAGGGTCTGGCTGCTGGGTTCAAGAGTCTGGCTGCTAGGGCCTGGGGTCTGGCTGCTGGGACCTAGGGTCTGGCTGCTGGGGCCTGGCTGCTGGTTCTGGAACTGGCTACTGGTCCAGGGGGCTGGATACTGTTCTTGGGGGCTGGCTACTGGTCCTGGGGGCTGGCTACTGGTCCTGGCTGCTGGTCCTGAGGCTGGTTGCTGGTCCTGGGGTCTTGCTACTGCTCCTAGGGGCTGGCTACTGGTCCTGGGGCCTGACTACTGAGGCATGGCTGCTGGGGGCTGGCTGCTTGGGGCTGGGCTGCTGGTCCTGGAGTCTGGCTACTGGGCCATGCTGCTGGTGCTGGGGTTTTCCTGCTGTGGCCTGGGGTCTGCCTGCTGGTCCTTGTGCCTTGCTGCTCAGGCCAAAGGTCTGGTGCTTCGGGTCTGGCTGCTGGGGCCTGGCTCCTAGGCTCTGGCTGCTGGTCCAAGGGTCTGACTGCTGGGGTCAAGAGTCTGGCTGCTAGGGCCTGGGATCTGGCTACTGGTACGGGGGGCTGGCAACTGATCCTGGGGGGCTGACTGCTGGTCCTGGGGCTGGCTGCTGGTCCTGGCTTCTGGTCCTGGCTACTGGTCCTGGGGGCTGGCTACTGGGGCTGGCTACTGGTTTTGGGGCTGGCTTCTGCTCCAGGGAGCTGGCTGCTGATCTTGGGGCTGGCTACTGGTCCTGAGGCTGGCTGCTGGTCCTTGGTACTGGCTACTGGTCCTGGGGCTGGCTACTGGTTCTGGCTTCTGGCCCTGAGTCTGGCTGCTGGTCCTGGGGGCTGGCAACTGGTCCTGGGGGCTGGCTTCTGGTCCTGGGGCTGGCTGCTGGTCCTGGCTACTGGTTCTGGGGGCTGGCAAATGGTCCTGGGGGCTGGCTGCTGGTCCTGGGGCTAGCTACTTGGCCTGGCTTCTGGTCCTGGCTACTGGTACTGGGGGCTGGCTACTGGTCATGGGGGCTGGCAGCTGGCCCTGGGGCTGGCTACAGGTCCTGGGGGCTGGCTACTGGTCCAGGAGTTGGCTACTGGTCCTGGCTGCTGGTCCTGGCTTCTGGTCCTGAGGCTGCCTGCTGGTCCTGGGGGCTCGCAAACTGGTCCTGGGGGCTCGCAAACTGGTCCTGGGGGCTGGCTTCTGGTCCTGGGGATGGCTTCTGGTCCTGGCTACTGGTACTGGGGGCTGGCTACTGGTCCTGGGGGCTGGCAGCAGGCCCTGGGGCTGGCTACTGGTCCTTGGAGCTTCTGGCCCTGAGGCTGGCTTCTAGTCCTGAAGCTGGCTGCTGGTCCAGGGGGCTGGCAACTGGTCCTGGGGGCTGGCCTCTGGTCCTGGGGGCTGGCTACTGGTCCTGGGGGCTGGCTACTGGTCCTGGGGTTGGCTAATGGTCATGCCTGCTGGTCCTGGCTTCTGGCCCTGAGGCTGGCTGCTGGTCCTGGGGGCTGGTAACTGGTCCTGGGGGCTGACTACTGGTCCTGGGGCTGGTTACTGGTCCTGGCTAGTGGTCCTGGGGACTGGCTACTGGTCCTGGGGGCTGACTACTGGTCCTGGGGCTGGCTGCTGGTCCTCGGGGCTGGCAACTGGTCCTGGGGGCTGGCCTATGGTCCTGGGGGCTAGCTACTGGTCCTGGGGGCTGGCTACTAGTCCCGGGGCTGGCTACTGGTCCTGGCTTCTGGTCCTGAGGCTGGCTGCTGGTTCTGGGGGCTGGCAACTGGTCCTGGGAGCTGGCTACTGGTCCTGGGTCCTGGCTTCTGGTCCTGGCTACTGGTCCTGGGGGCTGGCTACTGGTCCAAGGTGTTGGCTGCTGGTCCTGAGGCTGGCTGCTGGTCCTGGGGCTGGCTTCTGGTCCTGGGGGCTGGCTTCTGGTCCTGGGGTTGGCTACTGTTCTGGCTGCTGGGCCTGGCTTCTGGTCCTGAGGCTGGCTGCTTGTCTTGGGGGCTGGCAACTCGTCTTGGGGGCTGGCTGCTGGTCCTGGGGTCTGGCTGCTGGTCCTGGGGGCTGGCTACTGGTCCTGGGGGCTGGCTACTGATCCTGGGGTTGGCTACTGGTCCTGGCTGCTGGGCCTTGCTTCTGGTCCTGAGGCTGGCTGCTTGTCCTGGGGGCTGGCAACTCGTCTTGGGGGCTGGCTGCTGGTCCTGGGGTCTGGCTGCTGGTCCTGGGGGCTGGCTACTGGTCCTGGGGGCTGGCTACTGATCCTGGGGTTGGCTACTGGTCCTGGCTGCTGGGCCTTGCTTCTGGTCCTGAGGCTGGCTGCTTGTCCTGGGGGCTGGCAACTGGTCTTGGGGCTGGCTGCTGGTCCTGGGGTCTGGCTGTTGGGCCCTGGGGTTTGGCTACTGGTCCTGGGGGCTGACTGCTGGTCCTGGGACCTGGCTGCTGGGGTCTGGCTGCTGGTACTGGAATCTGGCTGCTGGTCTTGGGGTCTGGCTACTGCTCCTAGGGGCTGGCTACTGGTCCTGGGACCTGGCTACTGGAGCATGGCTGCTTGGGCCTGAGGGATGGCATCTTGGGCTGGGCTGCAGGTCCTGGGTTCTGGCTACTGGGCCAGGCTGCTGGTCCTGTGGTTTTCCTGCTGTGGCCTTGGGTCTGCCTGCGTGTCCTGGGGCCTTGCTGCTGGGGCCAAGGGTCTGGCGCTTGGGGTCTACCTGCTGGAGCCTGGCTCCTAGGCTCTAGTTGCAGGAGCCTGGCTGCTGGTCCAAGGATCTGGTTGCTGGGGTCAAGAGTCTGGCTGCTAGTGCCAGGGGTCTGGTTGCTAGTGCCAGGGGTCTGCCTGCTGGGCTCTGGGGTCTGGCTGCTGGGGCCTGGCTTCTGGTCCTGAGGCTGGCTACTGTTCCAGGGGTCTGGATACTGGTCCTGGGAGCTGGCTACTTGTCCTGGGGGCTGGCTACTGGTCCTGGCTGCTGGTCCTGGGGGCTGGCAACTGGTCCTTGGAGCTGGCTTCTGGTCCTGGGAGCTGGCTTCTGGTCTTGGGGGGTGGCTTCTGGTCCTGGCTACTGGTCCTGGGGGCTGGCTACTGGTCCTGGGGCTGTCTGCTGGTCCTGGGGCTGGCTACTGGTCCTGGTTTCTGGTCCTGAGTCTGGCTGCTGGTCCTGGGAGCTGGCTACTTGTCCTGGGGGCTGGCTACTGGTCCTGACTGCTGGTCCTGAGGCTGGCTGCTGGTCCTGGGGGCTGACAACCGGTCCTTGGAGCTGGCTTCTGGTCCTGGGGGCTGGCTACTGGTCTTGGGGGGGTGGCTTCTGGTCCTGGCTACTGGTCCTGGGGGCTGGCTACTGGTCCTGCGGCTGGCTGCTGGTCCTGGGGCTGGCTACTGGTCCTGGTTTCTGGTCCTGAGTCTGGCTGCTGGTCCTGGGATCTGGCTACTGCTCCTAAGGGCTGGCTACTGGTCCTGGGGCCTGGCTACTGGGGCATGGCTGCTGGGGGCTGGCTGCTTGGGCTGGGCTGCTGGTCCTGGGGTCTGGCTACTGGGCCATGCTGCTGGTGCTTGGGCTGTCTTCTGGTCCAGGGGGCTGGCCTCTGGTCCAGGGGCTGGCTACTGGTCCTGGCAACTGGTCCTGGGGGCTGGTTTCTGGTCCTGGGGGCTGACTATTGGTCCTGGGGGCTGGCTACTGGTCCTGGGGCTGGCTACTGGTCCTGGCTGCTGGTCCTGGCTTCTGGTCCTGATTGTGGCTGCTGGTCCTGGATGCTGGCTCCTGGTCCTGGGGATTGGCAACTGGTCCTGGGGGCTGACTGCTGGTCCTGGGACAGGCTGCTGGTCCTGGGGCTGGCTACTGGTCCCAGGCTGGCTTCTGGTCCAGGGGGCTGGCTGATGGTCCTGGGGCTGGCTACTGGTCCTGGCTTCTGGTCATGAGGCTGGCTTGTGGTCCTGAGGCTGGCTGCTGGTCCTGGGGGCTGGCAACTGGTCCTGGGGGCTGGCAACTGGTCATGGGGGCCGGCTTCTAGTCCTAGGGGCTGGCTACTGGTCCTGGGGGCTGGCTACTGGTCCTGGCTTCTGGTCCTGAGGCTGGCTACTGGTCCTGGGGGCTGGTAACAGGTCCTGGGGGCTGGCTACTGGTCCTAGGGCCTGGCACCTGGTCCTGGCTACTGGTCCTGGGGGCTGGCTACTGGTCCAAGGTGCTGGCTGCTGGTCCTGAGGGTGGCTGCTGGTCCTGGGGCTGGCTTACGGTCCTGGGGGCTGGCTTCTGGTCCTGGGGGCTGGCTGCTGGTCCTGGGGGCTGGCTACTGGTCCTGGGGGCTGGCTACTGGTCCTAGGGTCTGGCTACTGGCCAGGCTGCTGGTCCTGGGGTTTTCCTGCTGTGGCCTTGGGTCTTCCTGCTGGTCCTGGGGCCTTGCTGCTGGGGCAAATGGTCTGGCGCTTGGGGTATGGCTGCTGGGGCCTGTCTCCTAGGCTTTGGTTGCTGGAGCCTGGCTGCTGGTCCAAGGGTCTGGCTGCTGGGTTCAAGAGTCTGGCTGCTAGGGCCTAGGGTCTGGCTGCTGGGACCTAGGGTCTGGCTGCTGGGGCCTGGCTGCTGGTTCTGGGACTGGCTACTGGTCCAGGGGGCTGGATACTGTTCTTGGGGGCTGGCTACTGGTCCTGGGGCTGGCTACTGGTTCTGGCTGCTGGTCCTGAGGCTGGTTGCTGGTCCTGGGGGCTGGCAACTGGTCCTGGGGCTGGCTTCTGGTCCTGGGGGTGGCTCCTGGTTCTAACTACTGGTCCTGGGGTCTGGCTGCTGGTCCTGGGGTCTGGCTACTGCTCCTAGGGGCTGGCTACTGGTCCTGGGGCCTGACTACTGGGGCATGGCTGCTGGGCCTGGCTGCTTGGGGCTGGGCTGCTGGTCCTGGAGTCTGGCTACTGGGCCATGCTGCTGGTGCTGGGGTTTTCCTGCTGTGGCCTGGGGTCTGCCTGCTGGCCCTGGGCTCGGATCCTCGGTCCGGGGTCGTCGGTCTGGGCTTCGTGGTCTGGAAACCGGACTCGTCGTTCCGGGGTCCCGGTCGTCCGTCTGGGGTCCGGTGTCGTCCTTTTGG
>BLSH010221859.1:144890-155414 GCA_018402905.1 Glandirana rugosa | reverse complement strand
GCTGGCTTCTAGTCCTGAGGTTGGCTGCTGGTCCAGGGGGCTGGCAACTGGTCCTGGGGGCTGGCCTCTGGTCCTGGGGGCTGGCTACTGGTCCTGGGGGCTGGCTACTGGTCCTGGGGTTAGCTAATGGTCATGCCTGCTGGTCCTGGCTTCTGGCCCTGAGGCTGGCTGCTGGTCCTGGGGGCTGGTAACTTGTCCTTGGGGCTGGCTACTGGTCCTGGGGGCTGGCTACTGGTCCTGGCTAGTGATCCTGGGGTCTGACTACTGGTCCTGGGGGCTGACTACAGGTCCTGGGGCTGGCTACTGGTCCTGGGGCTGGCAACTGGTCCTGGGGGCTGGCTTCTGGTCCTGGGGGCTGGCTACTGGTCCTGGGGGCTGGCTACTAGTCCCGGGGCTGGCTACTGGTCCTGGCTTCTGGTCCTGAGGCTGGCTGCTGGTCCTGGGGGCTGGCTACTGGTCCTAGGGCCTGGCTTCTTGTCCTGGCTACTTGTCCTGGGAGCTGGCTACTGGTCCAAGGTGCTGGCTGCTGGTCCTGAGGCTGGCTGCTGGTCCGAGAAACAAAACGAGAAACAAAGGTACACCAAAAAATGGCGTTAAATCAGTGAAGGCAAATGGGGGATGGTGACAGTGAAAATGGAAGTGGAGGGATGAGATGAACCAAATTACCTGTGGTGCATGGGACCCTGGATCGCTGCTAAGCTAAGAAGCTAAGAAGAGTGGAGGTGTACGGCATGATACCGATGCACAGGACCCTGCCCCCCATAGGGAATGAGGGGGAGAGGACTGCCGTGCATCGCAGCCCCGGAGCCAAGTGTCAACCCTGCTCCACATAATCTCCCCATGATGCGGGATCAATATGAACTGCTGTGTTCTAGGAAATTACAATTTAATGGTACCAGTGTATACAAAAATATGGACATTGGATTGTTTAAACATTCTTGTAATGTCTTGGTGTAAGAAGGTGATTGAAGCAATTGAGAGCTCATTCTACAGATGAAGGCAGAGTTGGATTTTGGACAGTCCTCTATGGTGATGCAGATAGGAGCATGTCAGACCATGATAGCCGAGGTGGATATTTTTTGTAGGAGCCATTGGTCTGTGAGAAAAAGGTCTATACAGGAGTAGAAGATGTGGCAAGAGGAAAAAAGGTGAAGTCCTGTTCTTCGGTGTCTTATAGCTGGAAGTCCCATAAAAGAAGGTTTAGACTAGGCTTGCTTTTTGTAGTCGGGTTTGAGATATCCATTTGGGGATCTGGAGTAAGGTTGAAGTCCCCGCACTAGATGAGAGCTCCTTGACAGATTTTAGTTATTTTCTTGTATAGGTTTTTAGGAAGCGAATATGGTGCGTGTTGGGGCATAAACATTCACAATGGTGAAAATGGAGTCATTCTTTTTGCAGGTAAGTATGAGATATTGGCCATGTTTGACAGAAATGCTAGAGATGAGCTGGAAAGAGATGATGTGTTTAACCACTAACAATACACCTCTCTTTTTAACAGGTGCGCTTGCTGTAAAAACATGCGGGGAGTAGTTTGTGAGTACAAGCAGGCTGATGATTTGTGTGAAAGTGCGTTTCCTGTGCACATATAAGGTCACATTGGTATGACAGGACTAGTCTCCGAAGGGAGGATCTTTTAGCGGGGTGGTTAAGTCCCTTGTTGTTGATGGATAGTAGCTTAATACCCACAGTCCAGTGATGTTTGAGGATCAGAGGAGCTTTGGTACAGCGAGAAGATAGGTTTTGCTTGCCAATCAGGTTGTCTCGTTGGTAGGTGGTAACTTGTGGAGTGGATTGGTTGAAGTAGCTTACACTCAGAGAGAAAAAGAAAAGCAGATAACAAGGATATGTTTGAACGTTTGTGGTCATGGTGGCAGTGACATTATAGCCAAAGTTTGGTAACTTTCTGTAGACAACAGGCACAGTACGTGTGCAGGAAGATTAACAGGGTACAAAGTTTTAGTATAGCCGAGGCTACATGGCATTGAGGTGGGCAAAGTAGTTTGCAACATCCACATTTGAGGTCAACGCAGTCGCGATTTGTAGCTGGTGCGTTGCGGAAGTGGGGGGCTAGCATGTAATTGGCTAGCTGGTGGGGTTCTCCTTTCTAGTGAGGCCGCTCTCTGAGGTGCAGGTTCCGGAATGATTCCCCAGGAGTGTAGGCATTGTAGGCCCTCTTGGGTGGATGCTATGATTTGTTTTGTGCCTTGAAAGGTGACCATGAGCTTTGCTGGGTTGACCCACTGATATGGGATTTTGCGGTTCCGCAAAGGCTTTGGGGATATTATTCATTTGTCTGTATTTCTGCAGAGTGTGCTGAGAGAGGTCAGCGTATATTTGTAGGTGGGAGCAGGGATCAGGTAGGGATACCAAAGTGCGAGCTTTTTGCATGAGCTTTTTTTTTTACATGAAAAAAATGTATACACATTCCCTGGGTATTTTGTTGGGCAGGTATAAGGGTTTTGGGAGTCTGTGGATGCGACCAATTATTAATTCTATGTTTTTGAGCTCTGGCAGCATAGCTTTAATTAAGCTGCGGGCATATGGGGAGAGGTCTTGGTTCTGCATTTCCTCAGATATTCCCCTGATTTTAATATTATACCCACGGGACCTATCCTCAAGGTCTGCCAGCTTATCTTTAATCCAGTTATGCTCAGCATTGTGGTCAGCTTGGATAGAAATAAGATTATTGACTGTAGATGCACATGCACCCATCTGAGTTTCAACACGAGACATTCTGTCTCCCTGGGCTGTGACATTCTGTCTGAACTGCTGCATAAAAAGACAGCATATCTGACTGTAAGGTGTTTCTCAGGGATATAAGCATATCTTTAAGGGTTGTGTCCATGACAGGCTGATTAGCGGTTGGGAACATAGCTATGTCATCAGATTGTGCACTGTGGGGCCCAGGAGAGAGATATGGCTGGCTCACCTCATGGATGGGAGGATGCAGCTGCTGGTAAGGATGATTGGAAAGGAACCGCGCAGGCAGACAAGGCCGCGGCTCCGGCACCATCTTGTCCCCAACAGTCCATGGGCTGATACATGAATTTGGTGAGCTTCTGGGGCAGCCTGTCCTCTTTTCTTTTAGCTGCCATGTCTCCACTGCATTGGGGGATCAATTTTGGGTCTTTCCCGGTGTCTCTGTGCCTTGTGTGGTGCTTTTAGCCACGTGTGCCCATTTTAAATGCTCAGAGCCTAAGAGCTAAGTGTCCATCTTGTGCTCTAGCCGGTCACACCCCCCCCCCCCCCCAATTATTCTCACTTTTTAAGGACAGCTAACTGACAGGAATGGTACAAGCTGATTGGTGAAAATCCAACGTAGTGCCAATATTTTAAAAAGCCAATATACAGTATCCCACAAAAGTGAGTACACCCCTCACATTTTTGTAAATATTTTATTTTATCTTTTCATGTGACAACACTGAATAAATTACACTTTGCTATAATGTAAAGTAGTGAGTGTACAGCTTGTATAACAGTGTAAATTTGCTGTCTCCTCAAAATAACTCAACACACAGCCATTAATGTCTAAACCGCTGCCAACAAAAGTGAGTGCAACACTACGTGTAATTGTCAAAATTGGACCCAAAGTGTCAATATTTTGTGTAGCCACCATTATTTTCCCACACTGCCTTAACCCTCTTGGGCATGGAGTTCACCAGAGCTTCACAGGTTCCCACTGGAGTCCTCTTACACTCCTCCATGATGACATCACGGTGCTGGTGGATGTTAGAGGATGCCCCGTTTGAGGATGCCCCACAGATGCTCAATAGGGTTTAGGTCTGGAGACATGCTTGGGCAGTCCATCACCCTTACCCTCAGCTTCTTTAGCTAGGCAGCGGTCGCCTTGGAGGCATGTGTGGGGTCGTTATCATGTTAGAATACTGCCCTGCAGCCCAGTCTCCGAAGGGAGGGGATCATGCTCTGTGTCAGTATGTCACAGTACATGTTGGCATTCATGGTTCCCTCAATGAACTGGAAGCACTCATGCAGCCCCAGACCATGACACTCCCACCACCATGCTTGACTGTAGGCAAGACACACTTGTCTTTGTACACCTCAACTGGTTGCCGCCACATACGCTGACACCATCTGAACCAAATACGTTTATCTTGGTCTCATCAGACCACAGGACAGGGTCCCAATAATCCATGTCCTTAGTCTGCTTGTCTTCAGCAAACTGTTTGCAGGCTTTCTTGTGTATCACATTTAGAAGAGGTTTCCTTCTGGGGCGACAGCCATGCAGACAAATTTGATGCAGTGTGTGGTGTATGGTCTGAGCACTCCTTCAACCTCTGCAGCAATTCTGGCAACACTCATACATCTATGTCCCACCTCTGGATATGGCGCTGAGCATGTGCACTCAACTTCTTTGGTCAACTATGGAGAGGCCTGTCTTATTAAACTGTTGTATGGTCTTGGCCACCATGCTGCAGCTCAGTTCCAGAGTCTTGGCAATCTTATAGCCTAGCCATATTTATGTACTGTAAAGCAACAATTCTTTTTTTCAGATCCTCAGAGAGTTCTTTGCCATGAGGTGTCATATTGAACTTCCAGTGACCAGTATGAGAGAGCGAGAGCGAAAACACCAAATTTAACATACCTGCTCCCAATTCACACCTGAGACCTTGTGACACTAATGAATCACATGACACCGGGGATAGGAAATGGCTTATTGGGCCCAATTTTGACATTTTCACTTAGGGGTATACTCACTTTTGTTGCCAGCGGTTTCAACATTAATGGCTGTGTGTTGAGTTATTTTGAGCGGACAGCAAATTTACACTGTTATACAAGATGTACACTCACTACTTTACATTGTAGCAAAGTGTAATTTCTTCAGTGTTATAACATGAAATAATATAATAAAATATTTACAAAAATGTACTCACATTGTGAGATACTGTATATACCTGGTAACTACAGGCCAGGCAGTCTAATATTAATAGTATGTAAATTATTGGAGGGGTGATAAAGGAATATATCCAAGAATATGCATATGAAAACAGTATCTTTGTAGTAATCACCATAGATTTATGTTAACATTCTATGAGAAAGTAAGCTGTTGTTTATATAAAGGAAGGCATGTGGCCATGGTGTATCTGGATTTTGCCAAAGTATTCAACACAGTTCCCAATAAGTGCTTCATTTTTAAACTGAGGTCTGTTGGCATTGATATAGTTTATGTACCTGAATATATCTATGGGGTAACAGTGCTGTGAAAGAAACAGGTGTTCCTATTTGGAGTCTAATAGTGCACAAAAATCATGAATAAAAAAAAAATTAGAAAAACATCACATATCATGAACAAAATAAAGTGCTAACATCCTCTTGTGCAAATATCAGTGCTAATATTCGCTAATTACACCTTGTAAATTATTACATTTCATGAACAAATAAAATGCTAGCATGCTCTAGTGCAAATAACAATACTCGTATTCACTAATTGCACCTTAAGGTGATAATGTGCTGCTGTGCTACAAAAAGTAACTTTTTTCTTTATTATATAAAGTCAACATACAAAATAATCAACATAAAATATGTAAATTGTAACAAAGTGCTCGCGTGCTCCTGTACAAAATTATTCATAATAAAAAAATTGATAATAAAAAGCAATTACAGAGTCCCATTTAGAGTTGAGCGAACACGGATGTTCGGGTTCAGTGGGTTAGGCCGAACTTCGCGAAAAAGTTTGGGTTCGGTACCGAACTTGACCCGAACTTGACCCCAAACCCCGAACCCCATTGAAGTCAATGGGGACCCAAACTTTTCGGCACAAAAATGACTGTAAAAAAGTCCTGGAAAGTGCTAGAGGGTTGCAAAAGGAAGTAAAATGATTTTAGAACAATAATCTGTCCCTTACAGCAACAGCAGGAACCTGACCCTATAGAACTAGAGGATGATTTTAGAACAATAATCTGTCCCTCTAAGCAGTAGACTCTACCTAGTCCAGTCAGATCGTTCTGTAATGCAGGGTGAGATGTTATTAGATCTGCAATCTGTCCCTAAAAGTAGTAGTAGTAATCTCTACCTAGTCCACAATCAGATTGTTCTGTAATGCAGGATGAGATGTTATTATATCTGCAATCTGTCCCTCCCAGCGCCGGCAGCATCCTCTCCCTACACTAGCCAGAGAGCATGTGACATGCAGCACTAAGTGACTCCAGCTTATAAAGAGGCTGGGTCACATGATGCACTAGCCAATCACAGCCATGCCATTAGTAGGCATGGCTGTGATGGCTTCTAAGGGCAAACCAGTGAAACGCTTGTTGATTGGCTGCCCTGCAGCTATTCAACCGGCAGGATCAAATACCCGAACCCAGAACCCGAACCCAAACTTTTTTTCAAATGTCCGGGTTTGGGTCCTGGTCACAGACACCTCAAAGTTCGGTACGAACCCGAACTTTACAGTTCGGGTTCGCTCAACTCTAGTCCCAATGAATCAATGTTTTAATCAAAAATATCTCTATCTCTTCAAAGTGCCCGTTATCTTCTTGTCATGCTTCCAGCACAGCTTACTGAAAAATCCACCACCACTTATGTCCAATATTGACTTCCCAAATTTAATTGATGGTAAAATTATAAACCAGCAACCTCAGATGTACAATCGTCTGCCGATACCGTAGCTGTATCAAATTTTTAGAAAGCCGTTATCCCGATATAAGAGAGAGAAACTCCACATAGCATAAAACCTCTTTTAAAAGGATTTCAAATGTATTTAAAATACACTGAAATAATACACTTACATATAAAAGTGTCTCCACTGACACAAGTAAGCAGGCATAAAATCAGCACCGGGAATGCTCCGACATTAGCAAAACCGTGAGCAGAGACTCAGCATATCATGGCAACAACACATCCAATCCCAGCCTTATGTATGTTTCGTCAATGGACATCCTCTCTGGGCACTGCCAGTGGTGATGGTTACAAGTTAAGTGTGTTTATTTTACGCTGGTGGAGCAGCAAGCTAAAACAATGCTCAGAGTGCCATTATCTACAAATCGGCTTGTTAATGTTAAGGCAACTGTCAATTGTCAAGATCCTCCAATTATTTTCCTTTCCACTACATAGTGATACAGTGGCAGACTAAATCAGTCCCTGTGCAGACTGTGTATACATGCATTATAGCTCAATGAATTGTGAGATTAAAAAAAAAAAATCATCTTTAGGAAATGCTAATTTCATGCAAAAAATCCACACAAAAAAGATATTTATGTTTTTGAATCAAACATTTTTCTGAGGAAATTATCATAAAACAAAATAGTGATTAGAGTTAAAATAAATCATCTATATTAATGAGTTGAACCTGATATAGTATGCCACTGCCACAACCATACCAAATTGTACTACAACAGCACATTATACAGCATACTATGTAAATCACACTGTATTAGCAAATTACATCAACCAGCAACTGCACGTTATATCACCCATCAAGGATACAGACTAATGGATTACCTTAATTTGAAGAGTTTTCCTCTCACTTCCTGTCTTGGCTGTGGGACAGGAAGTGAAGGTAAATCACCCAATGGGACACAAATAAAAAAAAAAAACTGACAGGTGTTATAACCCTCCTTACTGTATTAAAAATAAAAAAAAAAGGTTTGCCTGTAGTTCTACTTTGATGTATGAAAAGGAAACAGAACAGCAGGGCACAGGAGTTAGTAAACCAATGTCACAATAATAAAATAAATAGCACACTTACATATAAAATGCTAAACCCCAACAGAATGGGCAGATGATACAGTAAAGGCAGAAAGCATTTGGACTGGCTCATCCCTGATCAGAAGAGCATGATGACAGCTGGTGTCGTCTACAGCAGAGCCTCGTGCAACTCTTCAATGTTGGGAGGAGCGTAGCAGGAGTGGGCGGGCACCTCTACGTATTTTACAATACAATACAATACAATAAAGGACTTGTCAAAAAGTGCCTCTTGATTTTTGTACCACTTTACTCCTTTTTTGGTGAATGGGTAGGGGTACAAAGTACCCCATACCTATTCACATGGGGGGAAGGGGGGTCAGGATCTGGGGGCCCCTTTATTAAGGGCTTCCAATAAGACCCCTGCCTGCAGTCCCCCACAACCACCGGCAAGGGTTGTGGGGATGAGGCCCTTCTCCCCATCAACATGGGGACAAGGTGCTTTGGGTGGGACCTCAAAGCATCCTCCCCATGTTGAGGGCATGTGGCCTGATATGGTTTGGAGGGGGGCACTCGCTCATCCCCACCCTCTCCTGCCATGCCAGGGCTGTGTGCTAAGATAAGGGTCTGGTTTGGATTTCGGGGGGGTGGTGGGGTGGAGGATTGCTCCTGTTTGGGTCCCAGGGGGTGTTTGCAGTGTGTGTGTCTGGTCGTCCTGCTGGTGGTGCATTTCGGGGCCGGCTTGTAGGGCAGTTGTAAACTATCGGAAAAGATACAATGTTTCTTTTGGACCTCAGAGTAATAACAGAAAAAGTTTTTTATCTTTTTCTTTTTTACCCAGATCGGATGGGAGACCTTGTGTATTGTGAAGAGTTTACATATACCTTGATTTATTCCATCTTTTTCTATCAATTGACCATTTTCTGGTCAGCATACACACTGCAATCTCATCCCCGATCTGGACAACGATGATCCATTGTAACCGATCAAGTGAATAATGGGATAGAAGATTACTCCTCTTTAGGTCCCAGAAAATGTTTACAATGTATGTGTCTAATCAGCCTACTGATGATACATTTTAAAGCCAGCTTGTAGAACAGTTGTAAACTATCAGAAAAGATACAATGTTTTTATTTTTATGTTGCTGCTCAGTATACCAGGGTTTTAACACATCTGTGAATACTGATTAAATCAGCTACACTAATGAATGCAAGGCTGATTACCCAATTAATGTCGGGAACCTACACCTTGGGCTTTTTTATTTTTCATATAGATATGGGACAATCAGTCCTTGCATTCAGGCTATGATTAAGCACCTACACACAACGGTGTGAAACGCGTAAGCCATGCTGTACAAGACCTGCTGTGTTCTGTGATATGCACTGTTTGTTTTTGGATCCATGGATTTTAAGTCTACTCAAATAAAGGTGATTTTAAAGGAGTGCAGCTGTCCAGCGCTTGCTTCCATGACTTCCACTGTCATCTAATGCATAGACAAATATGTACAAAGTACAAAACGTTGAAAGCGAAAGAATGTGAAGCATGCCGATGGATATATTTATCAGTCTAGGTGCATGGAATAAGAGTGCAGTAAGAAATAGTGCACTCTTTATTAATTTTGACATGGTTATAATCTTCCTGTGTTGATCTGATATTACACTGCACTAATATAAAACATACCTCTAATCCAAGGGTGTAACTATAGCCATAGCAGATGGTGTGAGTGGCATGGATTCCAGGAGCACTTGATGGCCAAAGCTGTCTGGATCCACAATAATTTATACAGCTAGCAGTAGCATTTGGTAAATGCATTTTGTTTAAATACATGATATAAAGATGGGAACCTCCATATAATTGCTTTGAAAACATGTATTATTCATTATGACTAGCCTAATTACCTTCAAAATAGAGATTAGAAAGACAAGACCCCGTAACAAGTTTACTATGGGGCTTTGTCACACATAGCTAGCCGCCCCCCTAGCCATGCATTCGGTCCCCTAATCTACATGCAGGGCGCATGGATTTCTATGGGGTTTTTTTTTTTTGAAGCACATGATTAGAGCCTGAAGCTCCAATTGGTTTCAAAAAAGGTGAGTTTGGGGCTCAGTGAGCCCACCCATTTGTGTGACAATAACAATTTATATTTCCTATTGTCTTCCTGATTCTCCTCCCTGGCCAATCAGGAAGCAGTTCCTGAGACCTGATTGGCCAGGGAGTCTTAGGACTCCCGGCCAATCGGGTCTCAGTCAGGACCCACTTCATATTCAGCCTGGAGGAGAAGTGATGGCCCTGGAGCAAGGAGCTGCAGCCCAGATCCATGTCTGCCTGATCTGCCTTCTTCCTAAGATAAGGAGGCCTTTGATTGCTGCTGCATTCCCGTCTGTCTCCAGTGTGAGTGGATGGGGGGATCGCCACATTCCTGTCCATCTCCCACGGTGGGGGGAGGGAACTGCCGCATTCCCACTTTCCCACGGGGGGTTGGTGTTGGTTTGCCCCCCCCAAAAAAAATATTGAGCACCAGCCGCCACTGGTTAATGCAAAGATAACTCCCAAAGAAATCGAATCCCCATCTGTTTTTCCTATTGACAATCAAAATAAATTTTCACGTTAATAGTAAAATCCAATAACTCCTAAAATTTCCTTTCTCAGGAACCTTGGATAGGTTACATTTAGATTGATATTGGGTACAACATTAATAGTATAAAATGGACCGAAATTGTCGTGTGACATATAATAAGATTACATTATAAAAAGATATGTTAACAAGGTTCAAATAGAAACGTAATTGGTCACCGCCGACCACGAGTTATAAAAAAAACCCCCCCCGTTTGGTTGTGGTTGGGGGGCACCCTTTCACCCTTACGCCGTCAAGGGAGGGGGGTG
>BLSH010221859.1:114750-132100 GCA_018402905.1 Glandirana rugosa | reverse complement strand
ACTTTAACTGGTAATTGCGTGGTTATGCAACACTGCATGCAAATTACATTTTTTTTTTTTTTTCCAAAATGTTTTATTGAATCCAAAATATGAGTACACGTAACATATTTGCAATACATAGTAAGTATACGTTACAGGGATATAGGAGTTACACACGTAGTAGTGAATTTGTGTAGAGAGAATAATGCCGTCAACATGAACTCAAGATGCTAGTATCCATTGTATCAGCAAAGGAGGTATTAGATCAGACGCATGTGTATAACGGAAGAGTTGAAAATCAGAAAGCGCGTGTATTGTGCGAGGGGTGCTTGTTCATCAACAACCTAGTCTGGAATACAAACTCAGTTTGGTTGTAGGATATTTTAAATTAGACATATTGTGTCATTAGACTGTGTAGTCTGAGGTTTATATGGGATGTTTCGGGTTATACGGGTTCAATTAGTCTTGAGATTCTTGTTGTGGCTAGAAAAGTATGCTGAGTCTGTTGACATATGTGTTGGCTCCTGCGTCCAGCGCGAGGAGATATTCCAGTGTGTGTGTGGGAGAGGGAGGAGAGGCAATGGGGTGGGAGGTCTAAGGGGGGGGGTAAAGGGGAGAGGGGAGGGATCTTATTGAATGCAGGGTTTTGATCGAAGTATGCAAGCAGTGCAGAGTGTTCGTTGGAAGGCTATTATATATTTGTTTGTTTGGTTAAGGGTCAGTGTTATACATTTTTATCATTTTTTTTAGTTGCATTTGATCACAACTGAGTTTTTTTTATTTTTTACGATATATAAAACAAATCCAATAAAACATTTTAGAAAATCTAATTTCTTTGTAAATTTAGGCCAAAATGTATTATGCTACATGTCTTTGATTAAAAAAAAATCCCAATAAGTATATATTAAATGGTTTGTGCGAAAGGTATAGCATTTACAAAGTATGGTGTATATATATTGGAATTTACACAGCTATAGATGCTGTACTGTGATGGTGGTGATCAGTGACTTATAGTGGGACTGTGATAGTGTGGCAGGCAATCTGGTGCTAGCTGACGCTGGCTGGGAGGTACACTAACTGACTAACTGGCATTGACATTAATAGTGACATGTAACATAAATGTAAAGTGTAAGATAGTTTGCCTTAGCAAGATGTGATGTGAGTTATAGAAATAGTATAATTGCGGACGTAGTTTAATTCTGTGTTATTAAAAATATAGCATTCAATGGCAGCCAGACCATATGTCATTTCATTAGCATTTAAATAGGACAAAAGTCAGCTAAGGATCCAGTTGACTTACACCTAGGTGGTAATAACAATTCCCAAGCAGGGTAAGCAAAAGTTGTCACCTTCTGGAATCTTCAAACAGAAATCCTGGTCTCTCTGGCTACAGGTGTCGGCAGGCGGGCATGAGAAGAATACATTTCATCTCTCATAAAAGCCGAAATATTAGTGGCAGAGAGATGAAAATAATTATTTTTCATTGTACGGGTCATAAGCTTCCAGTACATACCAAGCGATATATGTAGCTGGTTTCGGTTCTCAGGAAAACACACCAAACTGTTAGATGGTGCTGGGCTGCGGCAGGTAGATCGTGTTTGGCACTGTCGCAAATGGGAAAAGGTGCTGAGTTTGGAAATGCTATCCATGATCCAGTGATCAGCGCTGTTCTGATCTGGTTTGATCTTGGTCTTTCGGAACGTGAAACATCCTGTGGGCTGGGATGAGAACAACCCCCAGGGTTGATTGACCACCGGCTAATGTCCAGCCCACATCCATATTCCAATAAATTGGGGAATCTCCATGTTCCAGGGGTGCCTCTACAAAGTCAGTTCTAAATTGAGGGGTTTCCACAAATTCTTTGACATACTTCTGTCCAGGGATAGACTGCGGTAACGTAACGTTTATTTCTGTTTTTATTCCTTTTTATTTTCATAATGAATTGCCAATTGTATGTATTGTCTGTTTATCTTTTGTATTTTTTGTAACTCCTTTTTCTTTGTATATATTTTATGCACTGCCCACTTTCGGGATATTAAAATGTTAATTAAAATTAATAAGTGACTTCTGGGTACTAATATATCTCTAGAGAGATTGTTGAATTTGGTGGCAGGCTATCAGTTATTGTGGGTCTGGTGTGGGTGTGTGGACAGTGGGAAGAGTGATTAGCATTGGGGTTTTAGCTTGCAGCATAGCTAGAGAAACCCTAGAAGTGTGTATTAATTGCTAGATTGCTCCCCAACCCTTAGAGTGCACCAGATTGTATGTAAGATTCGTATCTGCCTGTGTGTGGTCAGCCATCGGGATTGGAGTGGAGTCTCCCTCTAGTGGTGGTCAAAGGTAGTGCGGGCTGTGAAAGTACAGTGAAGTCTTACTGCAGTATAAGTTCCCCCTTATTCCCTCATATATTCCCAGTCATGGCACGCATGTCTCGGTTAGCTAGTTGCCGTGGGCATGTGTGATTCGTGACCAGGGATGCTGATAGAAATCGCGGGGTCCCGTACAGACTATTTGACAGGCCCCCCCCAAGAAAGTATTAAAGCTATATATCGCTAAAAATATAATAAAACTATTAGCAGACACCAATACAATATAACTCACAGAATTCCTGCTAAATCTAAAAGATAAAACTGAGTTAATAAATAAAAATGAAGATGAAAAAATATACAGGCTCCGGGAGCAGAGGGACGGAGGGAGGGAAACAAAGTTAAGCTCCATGCACACTGGGCTTAAAAAAAATCTCCAGTTCACTTGCTGTGAACTGGCTGTAGCCCCCTATCAGCGGCCCTGTTCGTGACATGACACTAATACGGTGATCAGTGCTAATGCTGTACACTGTCACTATACTAATGACAATCTAGGGGCAATCAAAGGTTTACTTGTGTGCCTAACAATGTGTAATGTGTATAATATGTGCTTCTTTTGCTTAACTATCTGGTTGTTTTTTCTCCCTGCTTTGCATGGAGAAGAAACAATCAAATCGCTGTTCACAATACACAAAGTTACAGTCAGGTCCATAAATATTGGGACATCTACACAATTTTAATCTTTTTGGCTCTATACACCATCACAATGGATTTGAAATGAAATGAACAAGATGTGCTTTAACTGCAGACTTTCAGTTTTAATTTGAGGGTATTTACATCCAAATCAGGTGAACGGTGTAGGAATCACAATAGTTTGTATATGTGCCTCCCACTTTTTAAGGGACTAAAAGTAATGGGACAGATTAACAATCATAAATCAAACTTTCTCTTTTTAATACTTTCTCTTTTTACAAAAAGTAAAGGGGGACAAGTTGTGGGACTTTATATGAGACACCCAGGGTGAGCGGATGAATGGGTGCCTCCATCCCTAATGTATATAAACAAACAAGGGGGGGTTAGGGACTTAGAATGAAGCGTTGGGAGGAAGCCAGATGCTGATCAAAAGTATATTGTTTATTTGTACAGTATGTATGTATTGCTTTTTTTGGGGGGGCTCCTGCCCTCAATCTGGGCGGGATCACCACCCGGGCAGGGATCCTCCTGTCTCTGTAGCCCACCAGCATGACGTTGGGGCGGGACCCTGTGGGCCTATATCAGGCTGGCCCTCATCCCCATTTGGATTTGGCTTGCTCCACTGGCTGTCAGCTGTTGTTTGGAAGTCTGTGCACCACACCCTTTCTGGCTATCTCTGCACTGAGGATTATGCAGGTATTCATGGTCTAGTGTCTCTCTCAATGATGACACTTACTTTGTTGTTTCACATACACATTTTTCACATGGCAGCCTCTTTGGCTTGGATCATTTCATGTTGAAGCTCTTTTCTTATGACCATATATACCCTTGACACGCTATCACTCTGTGCTGTACACCTGTTACTGGTGACTGCCTCTTTCAAATTTACCTCTGTTTCACACACTAGCACCTATGGGTTATGTCTTTGTGACACTCTTCATACACAGACTCTTTCACAACCCATATCTTTATATTGTTTCATAGATTTCTTGGAGTCCTGGACATAGACAATCTTCACTAAGCCAGTATGGGCGGCCTGTCCCTCCGTTGATCTGGGGGCCTGGTTGGCCCGGGGTCGTCTGCCCCCTCAGCTCCCGGCTTGAGCAGTTTGGATGCGACTTCCATATGTCCTAGCAGCCCACGCTTGGAGATAATGAGTTTTACATGTAAGTAGGGAGGTTTTACCCCCCTTTCGTATGTTTCTCCCCATTTCTCTGGATGTGTATATACACATTCCCTTATATATGGGGTGAGCTATCAGATGCTACGAGTCTTACACACATTTGAAACCCTTTTGTTTTATAGATATTGTACTTTGCATGCATCCGCTCCTGACAAGGTGGTTTTATCCCGGAAACATGTAGAGCTTACACAGATGCATACATACATGGTTTTTAAGAAACAAAGAATTTTATGTGATGTATTTCTGGAGAGCCATTACTGCAATGTGGAGCAACATCGGCTTACATGGTTTTCTTCTATGTACAATGTGTTATTATGATGTATATAATACACACTCAATATATCTGCTATGACTATTTACATGTGGTTTATACATTTTATCAATAAACATTATACTATTGATCAGCATCTGGATCTCTCCCTATGCTTCATTCTTAGTCCCCAACCCCCTCTCTTGGTTTGTTTATATGCATTAGGGATGGAGGCACCTGAGTATCCCCCCATTATGGGTGTCCCAATTTCTGTTCTCTCTTCCTCCAGGGATGGAGGCGCTTGAGAGGGCCATTTGCTGATCTGATTACTGATAATTTGGGAGTTTCTACCCCGTGACTATGATATTGTATATAAAATGAAAATAATGTTTTATGACTATCTTATGTGGTTTATACATTGTACAAATAAACAATATACTTTTGATCAGCATCTGGCTTCCTCCCAATGCTTCATTCTAAGTCCCTAACCCCCCCTTGTTTGTCCAAAAGTATAATGATAAGGGATGTTAAATATACAAAATTAATAAGTAGCCTTCTGTGTACTAAGCTAAGAATTCATAGCTCCCAGAGAGATTGTTGCATTATATTACTAATGCTTGTGTGTTCAGTCTTACATTTGATTTTAATATGTATAAACTTGCATTGTGTGGCTGCTCATTGCATGCAGATTAGCATCACTGCATGGAACTGTGATGGCCCGTAATGCAGGCCACCCCCTCATCCAAACGGCCAGCCCCTAATCTACATGTGGGGTGCCGGACCCATGGATTCCAATGGGGAAGGGGTGGCGTCGGTTGGATTGTTTGCCGCCCCCTCAAAAAAAATATACCACCAGCCCCCACTGGCATGGAAGGATATCTGCCACAGACAGGGATCAGTCTGCTGGAATCGTTTCCTAGCAGACCAGTCAGCTGACAAACTGCAGGTGGTGGCAAGCTACACTATATTGTATGTGTGTGTGTCTGTGTGTATGTGTGTTGGCAGCGGGAAACGCTATCACCGAGAATTCTAGCTCACAAGATCATTTGGGGAATCTCAGAAGTGTGTGGTTGCCACACCACCCTTAAAGTGGACCAGGTTTTAATGCAAGATTTGTATCTGCCTGTGTGAGTCCTTCCAGCCAAATTTCAGCACAAAACATAAGCACATTGCAAACCTTGTTCTTAGAGTCCAAATTAGCACACAGCGCTCTCTCAGCTTTCCCCCTCTGAGATCCAGGATAAAGCTCTCTTCTGTTCTCTTCCTGGTCATTAAATGCAGGTGGAGAGGGGTTTGAGTGGACCGGAAATTCAGGGTCGGAACCAGCTCTGCCACGGTGGCCGGCAAAACCCGGGTCAGACTCCCGCTAGTCGCCTCAAAATGATCGCATGTGAGGCGACAAGTATCGCCTGTCCATTGTGGTGCCTCGCATAACGTCACATCACCCACATTCTAACACTATCCTATCTAACCCTGTGAAGGAAAAAATCAGCATGCGTACCTTTTCTGCAGGAGATTTGACCCGCTCCCATGCTGAGCTGTTGCAGAGGACATATACGACAGTGGAAGCCCCATAGTAAGTTTATGGGTGATGTCACTTTCCATTCATTTCACAGGCGTTGTTGGCCATGTCCTGTGCAGAGCTTTTGCCACTGGAGACCGGTTCAGATCGTCTGCAGAAAAGGTATGTATACTGCTTTTTTCTTCACAGGGTTGGATAGGTTAGTGTTAGAATGTGGGTGGCTAAATATATGCAGGAATTTTAGTTTTTGCATGGACTTCCACTTTAACATAATACTTTAGTAAGTTGCTGTACACTCCGTGGGGCTGTTAATAAAGATTACATTGTACTTCTTCTGCTTCTTTCGTAGCAGAGTTGAGCACTTATAAATGAGATATTGATTCTTTTTTGTTTTTAAAGTGCATATTCTTTCTCTTACAGTTTTAAATTCAATTTTAGCTTGTTTAATTCCCTTCTCTTCAGCAAATCCTATAGCAAATGTGTTTTTTCATGTCCACTATAGAGAACTATTTAGTTACTAGAAACTACTGCCATTGCTCTCATTTATTATACCTATTAAATCTATTCTGTACTTTTTAAATTTGTACTTAAAGTGATTCTTCAGCCAGGTTTCTGAAAATTAAAAGTCAGTAGCTGCAAAAACTGTAGCTACTGATTTTTAATGAACAGGCCCTCACCTGTTCCAGGATCCAGCACCGTCCTAACCCGGGTTGTTTCTTCGCCAGTCTTCGGGCTCCTGGCACCACCATGTTAACTGTGGGAAACCAGCTTTGACTCCATGTGGCTTCACATTCGACTTCCCACTGCGTACGCCCAATTTATGCTACTTTCTGTGAATGGTCCCGCAGCCTCCTAGAACATGTGATGTGTCCCAGAAGGTTGCAGGATGAGGGGGAGCTAGGCTATCTGAGTGGAAGTTGGAGCAGGTATCTGCCCCCCCCCCCAAAAAAAAAGAATGTGTCAAAAGTTGAAGAGGAGGGGGAAGGAGGAAGAAGTGCAGAACTACACTTTTGAGTGAAGTTCCGCTTTAATCACCCTACCTCAATGTGTGTGTGTCAAGACAATATAAAAAAAAAAAAAATAAACATGTATGCACTACATCTATGCAATACATATGAATTTCCCCATGTTTTATCCCTTTAAAGACCCTATAAGTACAGAAATATAGCTGTTGATCTGCCAAAAATGTATTCCGCATTTTCCTATTGTGGGTTGACAACACACATTTTTGTCTGTCCTTCCAGTGTCTTTGCTGAAATCCTTAAAGTGTTACCAAACCCACATCATAAAAAACTATCAATAAATGCTGTATTGCATGTTGTTCATGCTCACTCAGTCACTATGAGATTCATTTTTTGTATTGTGCAAAAAACCTGGTTGATCCTGCTGTTCGCTACCTCTCCCTTCTGTCCATGTCCCCAACTCAGCTGGGGATTTTGCAGAGCAGTGTTGGCAGCTCTGCACATGCTCAGTTTTCAATGAGTTTCCTCTCTATCACATCTGTGCAGCCCATGTGACTACATGTGGGCGTATACACAGTGGTAAATGACAGCCCAGTCCCTCCTCCCTGTTCCATGCCCACTAACCAGCTAAACAAAATGGGGGCGGGGCATCACATGCAGATTGATGGAGGCTTCACCTCCCTCTTATTGTAAGACAAAGGCTGGAGGAGCGTGACACAGCCTGTGACTGGCAGAAATCCACCCACACCATGTTATTGCCAAAAAATAATTAAGATTTGATTTCAAATATATATTTGTATGACGATTTAAAACAGTTTATTGATATCATTTATTTTTACTCTATAATTTAAAGGCTGTTTTTTTTTTCAAACATGTGACCAGCAGCAGAGGACTAAAAGCTCCCCCTGCTTTTTTTTCCTACAGACAGGCTGGGAAAGATCTGGGTTATGTGACAGCTGTATATCAATTAGAAAAAGGTACTTTTTAAAAAAAATAATTACAGTGTCATCATCCACATACAGAAATAGAAGGGACAATGTAAATTAAACAGTGTGTGATTAGTATCACTTTAACCACTCCCCCTGTACTTTTTATTTACAGCGTAAGTACTTATTCACTTATATGTCAAGATAAAGAGAGGAAGGGTGAAATAGTCTTTTTGAGATAATACAGGCAGAGAGTGTAGGACCCAGAACAGCTCCGGATTTTTGCACTTCTGAAACAAATATAACAAAATGCTTTCATTGGTATATTTAACAGATCAAAAAGGGGCAAATCAAAGAAGTTCATTGTTAGGGGATCCATAAACTTTAAAGTGATATTAAAGCTTTGTTTTTTTTTTGTTCTTTTAACCACTTAAAAAGGAGTTGGGTGAAAGAACCCGGAATAGGAAGCCACAGCAGGACCATGCAGCTTGATCACAGATAATTTTATTGAATTAACAAAAACAAAAAACTTATTGGTAAAAACACCACCAACGCCTACACCTTGGTGAAAAGTTAAAAAGACAACACTGTCTAGGATAAACACAGATGCGAACACATAGTGCACACACATACAGATCACACTCATAAACTGATTGTAGCATCTTCCTAGTGCAGTGGTTCTCAACTCCTGTCCTCAGGACCCACTAACAGGCCAGATTTTAAGTATTACCTTGGGAAGATGCAGACTAAAATACTGCAATCACTGAGCAGCAAATGATATCACCTGTGATGTATTTCAGTTATCTTGCAAACCTGGCCTGTTAGTGGGTCCTGAGGACAGGAGTTGAGAACTACTGTTCTAGTGGTAAGAGGAATCAGAGCCTAGTGCACACTATGACAGTGAAATAAAGCAGCCGCTTAAGTAATCCCCGGATAAATAGGATTGTTTACAGTCACTCTATATGAGTATGGTTGATCCTCATCTGAATAAGGTGAATGCTATAAAGAATATGACTGAAAGAAAATGTTGGACTCAGCTATGCCTCAGCTAACCACTTGCCTGCTGGGCAATTACCCCGTTCCTGCCCAGGCCAGTTTTCAGCTTTCAGTGCTGTTTCATTTTAAATGACAATTGCATGGTCATGCTACACTGTACCCATATGACATTTTTATAATCTTTTTCACACAAATAGAGCTTTCTTTTGGTGGTATTTAATCATTGGGTCATTGGGTTATTTATTTTTTGCTAAACAAACAAAAAGACCGAAAATTTTGAAGAAAAAAAACGTTTTTCATAGTTTGATATAAAATTTTGCAAACAGGTAATTTTTCTCCTTCACTGAGGTGCGCTGATGAGGCAGCACTGATGGGCACTGATGAGGTGGCACTGATAGGCTACACTGATGGGTACTGATGAGACAACATTGATGAGAAGGCACTGATGAGGCTACACTGATAGGCAGCACTAATGGGCAATGATAGGTGGCACTGATACACAGCACTGATAGGGGGCACTGATGGGCACTGATAGGTGGCACTGATGGGTACTGATAGGAGGCACTGATGGGTATTGATAGACACTGGTAGGCGGCACTAATGGGCATATGCTGCTGGGTAGAAGGGGGGAGGGGTTAAGTGACCCTTCTACTTTTCCCTGCATGGTCAAAGGTCACATAAAAATGACATGCACTCTGCTGTCTTGTATATACCATATGCCATAAAATCAGTAAATACTTGGCTTATGTCTGTCTCATGCAATGTAAACATACACATAACATAAAATGTCTATGTTTCTGCATGTAATAAAATAAAATACAAATAAGGCTCTAAAATGCATGTTAGTAAAGAAATGAACAGCCTTCATGGCATCAGTTTACATCTGTGGTACAATCATTCTAAGACCCCGTTTGGCAAAATGGTAGCTTTTTAGTTTCCCAATGCCAGCTGAAAGCTCCCTGAAATTCTAGATGGGTAGAGTATTTTCAGACAAATACTTCAAAATACACAAGAGCTCAACATTTTATCTGCCAGGACAAGGCGACAAACTCAAAAGGACGTGGGCTGCCGTGCCTGTCTGTTATCCCGAAAGGCTACAATATATCTTTCCTCAAAACAGTTATTGTCGATTTCAAGACAATAGTTCCTGCTTGTCATTTGTCCCCATTTAAAATAATATTCACTGTCAAAGACCACTTGTCAGCAGCCTAATGCAAAATAAGATGCAATCTCAAGTACAATAAAGATCAGAAGTTTTTAGTTAAAATAACAGTAATATGTACTATTATATGACAACATATCATTTATTAGAACTGAAGCAGCGACCAGTTTTGCTTGTTACTACATTATATGGAATTAAGTATATGATCTTTTCTCTTTTGCTAGATTCATTAATTGTAAACTTTAAGCATTAGTATCAAATAATAAAATATTCCGTGTACAGAAAGGATTATTGACAATACTGCATTAATAGAAAATGAAAAGAATGACATTTCTTTGTGTAGCTGTAAATATATAAAAAAAATATTGCTGCCTTATTTAGTTATACAACAAGAGAAATGGTAGCATGGTATATTGAAATCTGGAGTGGCATATATAGATTTCTTTTCTAAAGCCGCCATTGACTTACCTTGGATAGAGGAGAACAAAGAGCTCACAGTTAGCACGACTTCATTGTCTTTAAGCCAGAACATGTAAGCAATAATTTCTTTCTAAGGTCAAGGTAACCCTTGATTATTAATTCCAGCCTTCTAAAAAAAAAAACAGACAACACACGTGACTAATTATTATATTACTATCTACACATACATTTTTGAAGATTATGGATAGAGATTCATAAATCACTGCAGTTAAAACCCAACTCCAGCAAAAAACATTTTTTTTTTTCAGTTTTGGCTAGAACAGGGAAGGGTTAGAAATTATGTCAGGTTTTAATGCTGCCTGGGTCCCTATTGAGGAGATTTTGTGGTCAGATTTTAAATGCTGTCTGTATTCCCGAAGAAGCAAATTCTCTTCTTTTTCTGCTCTGTCTCGTCACCTGAATTGAGTGAAGATTCACTTATTTATTATTTATTTATTACAGGTACTTATTTATCCACTTCAGCCCCGGAAGGATTTCCCATGTTAGGACCAGAGCAAAAAAACAACATTTCTTACTTTTTGCTAAAATAAAAATCCAAAAAAAAAAGAATATAAAAAACATTTTTTTTCATCGGATTTGGCCGATTTATATTCTTTCTCATATTTTTGGTAAAAAAAATCACAATCTGCGTTTATTGATTGGTTTGCGCAATAGTTGCCGCGTTTACGGATGATGAGAATTCATTTCTGGGGTTTTCATTTTTTTTTATTTTTTACTAGTAATGGCAGCGATCTGCGATTTTTAGCGGTACTGCGATATTGCAGCAGACATGTCGGACCGTTTTGAAACTTTTTTGGGACCAATGACATTTATACAGCGATCAGAAACTTAAATGTCCACTGATTACTGTATAAATGTCATTGGCAGTGAAGGGGTTAACCTACAGGGGGTAGTGAAGGGGTTAACTGTGTTCCCTGAGCGTGTTCTAACTGTGGGGGGGGGCTGGACTGTTATGGGTATAAGAGATCTAACTGATCCTAGTGACAGGGATCAGTAGATCTCTTATGTCCCCACTGACAGAGCGGGGAACCGCCGTATTTACATCGGCGGTTCTCCATTCTTTGGCTCCGGCTGTTCATCGCAGCTCGCCGGTGGACGTCGGGTCCGCCCGAGCCGCGGGCACACTCCCACTCTGCAAATCGCCGTTTATTTACGGCGATTCGCGGGACACGTCCACACTGCCACAGTAATATACTGCGCGCAGTGTGGAAGTGGATAAAGTTGTCAGTTTATGCAGCGCTTTACATACACATACATTCACATCAGTCCCGCCCTCAAGGAGCTTACAATCTAAGGTCTCTAACTCACATTCATGCATACAGATGCTAGCGCCAATTTAGACAGGAGACAATTAACCTACCAGCATGTCTTGGGAGTGTGGGAGAAACCGGCATACCCAGAGGAAATCCCATGCAGTAAACCCATGCAGGAACATGCAAACTTGAGGTAGGCAGTGCCATGGTTGGGATTCAAATCAAAGTCCCCAGTGCCACCAGGCAGAAACGCTAACCGCTTCAATTAGCCAGTCATTTGGAAAAACAAATTGCTGCCTATTTATCTGCACACCATTCGGTATTCAAAATGATCTACAATTTTTTTTTTTTTTTTTTTTAACAATTTTTATTGAAAATTATTCCGAAAAACATATGAATCGTGCATTGGTAAATTTTACATATAGTAGTGCATATACAGGAAATATAGAGAAAGCATAGAGCCAATAACATATTGTTACCAATTAAAGGAGACTGTGCGTTCAGTCAATTAGTTCCAGGTACGACATCTGGCACTCCCAGGTCCTGACTACTCAGGAGAATGAGAGTTTTGATGTGGTTATTTCAACCTCCCTTCCAGCCACCCCCATGGGAACAAACTGTGTCCGGAAGGGATTACAGGTCAGAACTCCTCGCCTTGTAGGCATGAGAGGTTCGTCCCTGCCAGTTTTCATGACTCAGGGAAGGCCATCCTCGCACCCTGTTACTAGTTTGGCAGCTTTCAGTCTGTGATCTACAAATTTATTGAATGAAGATTCTCAACTTCTGTTGTAAATCAGCCTAACTGAATCAGCCCTGATCTGATGGACTGGAAGTTACTATTTAATCAGATGCAGGGGCGTAACGATAGGGGTTGCAGGGGTTGCAATTGCAACCGGGCCCCATGGTCCAGGGGGCCCATGTGCCTCCCTTGTACACCTGAATAGGAGGGATGGAGGGGGTGGCATTTAGAGGACCCAATCTCCTCCATTTTCCTCTATCCAGTTTACTTGTCTTCTGCTGTTCCCAGGGCCCCTGTGTGCTTCCCTGGTCCCCCTGGGGCCTGCTGCAGAACTTGTGAAAGGGCCCCACTGCAGTACCGTAATAAAGGGACCCACAATAGGCATAAAGGGCCCCAGGATCAGTGGGAAGAGGGAAGGGCCCTGGCCAGGGGTCAGGGGGCCCTTCATAATTTCTTGCACCGGGGCCCTGAAGGTTCTAGTTACGCCTCTGATCAGATGTAAGAAAACTGTCCATATGAGTAAGCACTGTTGTGCAAAATGAGTTAAACCTGAACTCCGGAAATGAAAGGGTTAAATCAATGCATGTTTAGTCTAGGGGGTGCACAGATAAGTGGTAATACTTACCTTACTCCTTGCTCCGTCAGGATCTCTCGATCCATGAGACTGATCCTCTACAATCATGTTAGCACTGTGTTGGCTTTAACATCACATGTAGGCTGCAGGTTTCATTGACAAAAAAAGGTCTTCAGTCTATAGATGGACACTACCACCTTCAGGCTGCAGTTGCATCTGCAGTGCCATCTATTTATAACTGTAATTGGTAGCTACAATTACAGAAGTTAAAAAATAAATACCAATCACTAGATATTGAGGCTGCATCCGTTCTTTTCTTTGGCCATTTTCCCTGTGTTTTCACCTGGTAATCTGGCCAGTAACACATCCTGTATTAGTGAGACACAACTCCGGATGAATGAGCTCAGGAGGCACAGCAGACAGCAGCATTGTCAGTCTGGGGGGGGGGTATAGTATTAAATAAATTAGTAGATTAGCAGATTTAACTAACAAACTGAAGCCAACCCCCAGCTCACAATCGTTTACAACAGTTTCTTTTTACCTTTTGGGATAAAGGTTTTGGATGAAAAAACAAAGGCTGATCATTTTAACCACTTCAGATCCGCGCTATATCCGACTGACGGCTACAGGGCGGATCTGAATTGCCGGGGCGCCATCAATTAACATCCACCCCTTTGCGTGCTCCAGACGCCCTCGCAGCTGGTGGCGGCGCATGCTCGCATGCTCATGCCTGCTGCACACTGCATGAGTGTGCCCGCGGGTCGGGCGGACTCGATGTCCACCGGAGACATGCGATCCCTTAATAGAGAGCCAGAACAGGGAACCGCCATGTTTACATGTGAGGGGGGGCATGACAGATCTACTGATCCCGGGGATTGGGATCAGTTAGATCTGTAATGTCTATGTCAGCCCCGCCACCACACAGTTAGAACACAATGAGGGAAAACAGTTAACCCCTTGATCGCCCCCTTAGTGTTAACCCCTACCCTGCCAGTGACATTTATACAGTAATCAGTGGCTATTTTTAGATCTGATCGCTGTATAAATGCCATTGGTCCCAAAAAAGTGTCAAAAATGTCCGAAGCAATATTGCAGTCCCGATAAAAATCACAGATTGCCGCCATTACCAGTAAAAAAAAAAATAATAATAAAAACGCCTTAAATGAATTCCTATAGTTTGTAAACACTATAACTTTTGCGCAACCCAATGAATATACGCTCATTGTGATTTTTTTTACCAAAAATATGTAGAAGAATATATATCGGCCTAAACTGATGAATACATTTGTTTTTTTATATTTTATTTTTGGATATGCATTATAGCAAAAAGTAAAAAAAAAAAAATGTTCTTTTTTCAAAATTGTCGCTCTTTTTTTGTTTATAGCGCAAAAAAATAAAAACTGCAGAGGTGATCAAATACCACCAAAAGAAAGCTCTATTTGTTGGGAAAAAAAAAGACATCAATTTTGTTTGAGTACAACGTCACACAGCCGCGCAATTGTCATTCAAAAAGTGACAGCGCTGAAAACGGAATATTGGTCCGGGCAGGAGGGGGGGTTTAAGTGCCCAGTAAGCAAGTGGTTGATCACCCCTGTCAGTGTTAAGTGGTCTGTTTTATCCATGTAAACTGATACATTCTGCTGGACAGTTTGAGCTTTTGAAAACAACAGACTGGCTGGATCCAAGATGCAAATAAAGTAAAAAAAAAGCCTAAAAAACAAAACTAATATAGCCATCACATCTAAGAATTGGTAAGCTGCAATATAATAAATGTTTTCTTTTGGGTTTAATACTGGTTCGAAAATTGGAAAAAATATTTTAAAAAGAGTGCACCAAATAAAAACACCATAAAATAGGCTGTATAAATATTATTTAAGTATGCAAATTAGTCATACTGTTATTGACAAGTTAATAAGGTTAAGGGTTAATGCATATCAAACCTTTTCTTATTATGAGGGGTCCACAGGCTGATTTCCAGGTGTTTTAAAGTGGGGCAGCACATTCAGAGGTGGAATGCACTATTTAACAGCACACCAATTTGTCAAGAGCTTGGGATTTATGCTGTAAATGTTCCATTGGTTTATATACTGTAGACATAGGTGTGTTCAGGGGATGTGCCAGGTGTGCCTGGGCACACCCTAATCACTATGGGTGGTGCCCAGTCTCCCACTCCTGGTTGACCCCCCCCCCCCCCCGCCCCACAGTGCTGCTGGCTTCCCTCCTCTCCTCTCCCCCTGGCTGCTGCAGGGGATGTTTCAGGATGGAGAGTGGGAAGGGCGAGTTATATGTGTAAGATACTGACCCCTTCCTCTTCTAAATGAACACAGTGAACACACGCACTCACAGGGACCTCGCGGCCACCTAATTTGCCTGATGTGTGCGTGGGAGAGTGGGAGGGAATGTCCCCGATCAGTGTCCCCAAGCTGTAAGTGGGCCGGACTGGTAAAGCGGCATTAGTATACAGCTCTGCCTGCTGCAAACTGTAGAGGTGGAGCTACCAGCTGCTGCTGAACCCTCCAGGAGGCAGGGGTGAACTGGCCCGGGGGGCAGGGAGGCCTCTGCTGCCTCGCACTGCTGCAGACAGGTGTGACACCCGCTGGCCGCTGCTACACTGTGTTCTATCAGCAGCAGAGCGGTGCAAGTATGCTGTGTGCACTAGCACTGCCGCACACGGTCGGTAAAAGTCACTTCCCCTTCGAGAGGAGATGATCTCCACCCGACAGGAGCTCCCTAGATCTGCCATTCAGAGGCTGGGAGATGGGATGAAAGGGCAGAGGAGAGTGCTGCTGCTAAGACCTGCAAGGAGCCAGTGAAGCCCCGTACAACAGTGCACATGCATTTGCAGAGCCTAAAAACCTTACCTAAGGCACTATTGCGTCAGTGTCTTAGTTGTGCGAACTGCCTGAAATGATTAACTCTTGGGGGGTGTTAATGTACAATGCTTTTAGTAATATGCAGCATAGAGGGGGTTAATGTACTGCCACTGGCCACTGATGCATTAGTGACCAGTGGCAGTCAATTAACCCCTTTGTGCTGCATTAGTAGCACCAGTATTAGTGTTCATTAACTCTTTATGCTGCAGCATGAAGGGGTTAATACACACTGACACTACTGACACCACTGCCTCTTCTGCGTTACTCTGTTGAAGCCATACAAACATACAGTGAAATGGATGTGTTCTGCTGCATACCGAAAATGGTTTGAACTCCATTGTCCCGACACAAGGCTGCTATAGTGGTTTTGCTGTGTGTATGCAGCTAGGTTATAACCATATATAGATAGGACTGGATGTAGACACATATAAAATGAGTCTCCAGCCGGGCGGTCCACTGTGCATCGGCGCCACGCTCGACACTCACGTGTGACGTCACTATGGCGTCAGCACGTGTGCGCCAAGTCCATCTTTGGCTGTTCCACATGGGGAGGAATTGGCTCCACACGGTGGCAGCCCTTGCTGTCCACAGGGTGACGCTCCTTCCCTATCGGAACGCCCACGTGACGCTGGTTGGGTCCCGCCTGCACCCGTCTGACGTGCATATGAATACTTCCCATTGACGCACCTTTTCACTTGCACGCCTGAGGCCGTCACTCATGACATGGTGTACTCTACTATTGACTCCACATCAGGGATCCCAAGTCTGCTCACATCAGATTCTTATTCCCTTTCTTTATGGTATCTAACTACTTTGAGTCAGTGTGCATGGGCCACTTTGCACACTCCAGCCTTTGCTTTATTCCATCTTCTTTCCTATTCGTTTTCTGTTTTACACTTTCATGCTTTCTTCCCTTTGGTACTATGGGGTTACATTACTACTCTTACCAATATCACCTTTCTTATGACCCCTCTTTTTCACAGACATGTACTTCAAGACCTTGGGGCAGCCCTTCACTATTGTATGCACAAGTTCTAATGCCAGAGGAGTATTTGATGCATGCCGGCGCCAATCGCGGGTTCCCCACCTCAGCTCCCAGGACAGGCTTCCCATGTGGCTCTCGGGGCCAATTACGCTTTTGTTCTTTTGTACTCATGATTTAGACTGAAATATTTTACATTGATACAATAGTATTTCGCCTCTCCTTATATGTTAGGCTAAGTGAATGTACCTTGTTTTCGCACCTTGGTACGTCGCATTAACCGGGGCTCTCGGTGTACCCTTCGGACAGGACCCTCGACTCCACCCCTTGGGCGCTAACCGCGGCCGTACGTAGTTTATGAGGAGACCGTAATCTTGAACACGTATGTTATCACTTCCCGACGGGGTTCCAGAACTTCATGTACAGACACTTTTTCTCCCCAGTATTCTTTCCACTATAACCATTCTCAT
>BLSH010221859.1:99085-111594 GCA_018402905.1 Glandirana rugosa | reverse complement strand
CCTCATACGATACGGAAGACACAGGCAGTTACATGCTGTAACATAACTTCCTCGCCACTTGATCTCCTGCTCTTATCTTCCCACACTCTCCGTCCTGTCTGCTGCCGCAGGGAATGTAGATGGAGAGCAGGGGAAGATAAGAGCAGGAGAACGAGTGGTGAGGAAAGTTATGTTACAGCGTGTGGCTGCCTGTGTCTTCCGTATCGTATGAGGAGCTTCTCCATGCATGACTGAATCATGTCTGAATTAGGTCGTATGATGAGCTTCTCCATGCAGGATTCCGCCCACACTGCACACCTTGCCAGAGAGAGGAGGTGAGCACTGTGGGGGGACCTGAGAAGCAGTCGCCCGAACCACTCACTATTTTCCCGGGGGAGCAATTATCCCGTTGCCTCCCCGGATCCATCCCTGATTACAAGGTCCCAGGTATGAATGGGGAACAGATATGTTAAATTTGGTATTATCACTCTTACTCTCTCATACTGGTCACTGGAAGTTCAACATGGCACCTCATGGCAAAGAACTCTCTGAGGATCTGAAAAAAAGAATTGTTGCTGTACATAAAGATGGCCTAGGCTGTAAGAAGATTGCCAAGGCCCTGAAACTGAGCTGTAGCATAGTGGCCAAGACCATACTCGCCATGGTCGACCAAAGAAGTTCAGTGCACATGCTTAGCGTTATATCCAGAGGTTGTCTTTGGGAAATAGACGTATGAGTGTTGCCAACATTGGTGCAGAGGTTGAAGGGGTGGGGGGTCAGCCTGTCAGTGCACAGATCATACTCCGCACGCTGCATCAAATTAGTCTACATGGCTGTCATCTCAGAAGGAAGCCTCTTCTAAAGATGACAAGAAAGCCCGCAAACAGTAGTTTGCTGAAGACAAGCAGACTTAACATATGGATTACCAGAACCTGTTCTGTGGTCTGGTGAGACCAATATAAACTTATTTGGTTCAGATGGTGTCAAGCGTGTGTGGCGGCAACCAGGTGAGAGGAAAAAGACAAGTATGTCTTGCCTACAATCAAGCATGGCGGTTGGAGTGTCATGAGGGAGTTCATTGAGGGAACCATGAATGGCAACATGTACTGTGACATACTGAAGCAGAGCATGATCCCCTCCCTGGGCCACAGGGCAGTATTCCAACATGATAACACCCCAAACACACCTCTAAGATGACCACTGCCTTGCAAAAGAAGCTGAGGGTAAAGGTGATGGACTGGCAAAGCATGTCTCCCTAAACCCTATTGAGCATCTGTGGAGCATCCTCAAATGGAAGGTGGGGGAGTGCAACGTCTCTAACATCCACCAGCTCTGTGATATCGTCATGGAGGAGTGGAAGAGGGCCCCAGTGGCAACCTGTAAAGCTCTGGTGAACTCCATGCCCAAGAGGGTTAAGGCAGTGCTGAAAAATAATGGTGGCCACACAAATATTGACACTTTGGGCCCAATTTGGACATATTTTACCTTTAGACATTAATGGCTGTGTGTTGAGTTATTTTGAGAGGACAGCAAGCTGTACACTCACTACTTTACATTGTAGCAAAGTGTAATTTCTTCAGTGTTGTCACATGAAAAGATATAATAAAATATTTACAAAAATGTGAAGGGTGTACTCACTTTTGTAAGATACTGTATAAACTACAATAAAGGTGTATATAAACTCCAAAACAGAGGTTCTACTATTTTTTCTACATTTAGAGCAACTGGAGCAATGAATCCATTTCAGCAGAGATTCCAGTGTATGTCCTGCCTCCCTAATCAAATAAACCACCCTTGTGTCCAGGTTGATTCACCACATTCTGGCTGAACTATACTTATAAGATAACTACCTATATTGATCTAGGGTTTTAATTCTTACAGCATGTACTCACTTTTGTGAGATACTGTATACACCTTTATTGTGTGTGAGGCTCTCGTATGTGGGGGCGGTTCAAGTGTTCCTCTATGACCAGAGATTATGCCACCATCTTTGTAGTGAACCTATCCCAAGGCACTTTAAAGTATTCACATGCATTAAAAGCACTTTAAAGCTAAACCTCAGTCATTGTTTCATCTTTCCATCCATTAAATTCTCTGCCCTTGTTGTTTTAAATTTGCATAGTAAAACATTTTTTTTCTGCCAGTAAATACCTTATACAGCCCACTTCTTGTTTCTTGTCTGGTAAAAAGCCTCTGCGTTTGATGTCATGCACAGCTCTCTCTCTCACTCTCGTGAGAGTTTGCCAGGAAGGAGGGGGGGGTGAGTCATAAGAGGGCCAATGAGGGCTGCAGGGCTGGAGGTGTGCCTCTGTGTCTGTGTAAATCCAGGAAGTGAACAGGCAGCAGCTTCAGCTGCCCACAGTTAAAATGATCGCAGCCAGACTCAGTGGAGGGAGATTTCTGCAACATATTTGGTAAGTACAGAATCACAGATATATAAAATAATATACAAAGTGGTTGGAGGGAAGCTTCAGAATGACAAAAAGTGTTTATTACAAATTATGTGATCAGATTGGAGTTCCTCTTTAAGCCCTCACCTCACCTCTGTAGCTATAGGCATTGCGGAGAAATGCTACTTCTAATTTCAAAACAGAGGCACTGAAATCACAGCTGTTTTCTATGGAGAGCAGGTTTTGGCAGCCTGCCAGCTTTCTAATGTAAACGAACACCAGGTGTTTCTACAAGCTATTGTAAACTGACTGAATCTTGGCTTTTGAATTTATTTTGCGATCTTTCAGGATAATTTACTTTATACTACATGCAGAAAGAGAGGTCAGGCATGGGTTGTTTTAAAGCCTATTTACTACTTGTTAATAATATGTAAAACATGAATGTGGGATTCAGATTCAACACCCAAATTTCTGTAGGGCTCTCCAAACCTGCCTTGAACTGAACACAGGTACGTTGGGCTCATTCCTAGATGATGTTAGCTGCTATTAACATTAAACTTCCTAAAAATGTAGCACATTCAAAGTTGCTTAGCAACAAAACATTTTGTGTGTTCTTTGGTTTTATTAGATGTATTCTGGGTTATTCATGTGTGTTTAGTTCAAACGGTTATGTGGTGAAAGGTGAATAAGCACCATACTGTTAATTTACTATACAGTACTTATTGTATCTACTGTATATTGTATTCTGCTGTTGATCAAATATCAACAGATGTGCAATACAAGTATGACAGTTAAGGTTAAGTTATCTTTACTATAAATGATCTATATTAATATCCACAGCAGTCATTCTGCTATCATGGAACCAGAACCAGTGACAAAAAAAAAAGGAATAGAAAATTTTGTCTTTTATTTAAGTCTTTTATAATATTCATCTCTTACTGGAGAAGACTCAAGTTTACTAGACATGTGCGGCTCATTTCCTTCCGAATTAAAATTTGGACAATTTTTTGTTATTTACAATAGTAACAATTACAATAGTAATGAATTTAAATGAATCCGAAATCACAAAATAACATTTCGGACAAAATTAGATTTGAATAGTTTTTGAATCCAATTCGAATAGCTTTCGAGGTGAATTAGAATAATTTTAGATTTGAATTCGAATAGTTTTAGTATCTAATTCAAATTTTCAAAGAGAATAAAACTGGATAGAAAATAAAGGAATAGGAGGGCGCATGCGTGAAGCCGAACGAGACGGACATGCCTCTCTGAAGCTCTGCTCAGCCACGGGACATTCTGCGGGTTAGCACAGCAACCCACCATCCATCGCCGCCCTATCCGGCTGTAAAGTGCTCCTAGACCCTACTACCTGCCTTTCCATGGTTGCCACAGGAACGAAAGCGAAGATCCACTCTAAAAACATACGAGAGGCCCTAGCTCGGGCCTCCACAAAGATGGCGCCGCCATCTGCCTCCCGTACAACCACAGGCACTCCGAGGACCCCGAAGCAGAGAGCGATCCGCCATCCAGACGAGGGTGAGTCTGACCCCGAATCCCTGGCCTCTCTGCCCCTCTCTCAGCATGGGGACATGCCTCCCGACAAACTACTGCAATTCGAACGCATGTTGCAATGAGCTCTAAAGCAAACGTCTGATCGTATAACCGATCGCCTAACCGAAGAAATCAGAGAATTGGACCAATGAACGTCTGACCTAGAAACACGTGTAGAAGAGCTGGAAACACAGATTGCCAACCAAACAGATGAATTTGAGTCCTTAACTGGTTCCCCACCGCGCGCCGTCTTTTCACGGCGGCAGTCGGGGAGCCCTGCGCGAATCGCCGTAAATAAGCAGCGATCTGCATTTGGCCACCAGGGGGCGCGCGCGCGCACCCGTCGCACTCCTGGGGAGTGTGCCCGTGGCTCGGGCGGACCCGATGTCCGCCGGCGAGCCGCTATGAGCGGCTACAGGGAAAGAACGGGGAACCGCCGATGTAAACATGGCGGTTCCCCGCTCTGTCAGTGGGGCATGAGAGATCTACTGATCCCTGTCACTGGGATCAGTTAGATCTCTCATGCCCATGTTAGCCCAACCCCCCCACAGTAAGAACACACCCAGGGAACACGATTAACCCCTAGCTCTCCCCTGCAAGTTAACCCCTTCACTGCCAATGACATTTATACAGTAATCAGTGGACATTTAAATTTCTGATCGCTGAATAAATGTCATTGGTCCCAAAAAAGTGTCAAAAATGTTCCGACATGTCTGCCCCAATATTGCATTACCGCTAAAAATCGCAGATCACTGCCATTACTAGTAAAAAAAAAAAAAAAGTAAAAACCCCAGAAATTAATTCTCACCATCCGTAAACGCGGCCACTTTTGCGCAAACCAATCAATAAACGCCGATTGCAATTTTTTTTATCGCAAATATGAGGAATTATATAAATCGGCCAAAAACTGTGAAAAAAAATGTTTTTTTATATTTTTTTTTTGGATTTGAATTTTAGCAAAAAGTAAGAAATTTGGGTTTTTTTGCAAAATGGTCGCTCTTCTTTTGTTTATAGCGGCGATAAGAAATGACGCAGAGGCGATCAAATACCACCAAAAGAAAACTCTATTTGTGGGAAAAAAAGGACGCAAATTTTGTTTGGGTACAACATCGCACAACCGCGCAATTGTCAGTTAAAGCGACGCAGCGCCGAATCGCAAAAAGTGCTCTGGTCCTAAAGTGGGAAATTCTTCCGGGGCTGAAGTGGTTAAGAGAAGAGAACCTCACCCTTCAATCTCAATTAGAAGACTTTGAAAACAGAGACAGAAGATCCAACCTGAGAATTCAAGGGCTCCCTGAAACAATTGATGAGTTGCAATCTACAGTAACAGCATTATTCCAGGTACTGGCCCCATCCATTCCCATCGATCGCCTGGAAATGGATCGAGTTCATAGAGCCCTAACTGCACGCAAACAAAATGGGCCCTCCCGAGATATAATAGCCAAACTATACTATTTTCACTCCAAAGAGCAACTCATGCAAGCTGCAAGACGAAGAGATACTCTCACATTTCAAAGCCACCAATACCAGCTCTTTGCTGACCTGTCCCAAACCACAATTGCAAAAAGAAGAGCCTTTAAACCCTAGCTTCAAGTCTTGCAACAACGTCGAATAACCTATTCGTGGGGATTTCCCTTCGCACTCCGCTTTACCTACCAGGGACGCAAGATCACCTGCAAATCATTGGAAGACATACAGAAAAGCCTTCAAGACCTTCACCTGGAACCAGAATCCCTAAAACCTTCCCAAACCTCTCGTAGGCGCACGGCCTCCTGCTCCCCTCAAAAGGAGACCCCTTCACCAACCTCCTCTACCAAGAGAAGCCGCACCCCCGTTACCCACCAAGACCTCCCAAACTCAATGGACTGAAATAATTTTTTCCCAACAGGATCAAATCCATTTTACTCCTACATGAAAAACTCCAGTCACTTCCTCGAAGAATGCCTGTTTTGTAAAGACAGTTCTTCTCTGCAACTCACTCCCCATTGATCTCAATGGATCCACTCTCAACCTTCCCCTTCTCTCACCCCTCATCCATAGAAGAACCATTGCTAGTATTCAGCAGATCAAATCCACTACTCCCCCGGAAGCCCTACCCCTATGCCCTTAAAACGTACAAACGTTATATGCTCCTCTCCTCAACCCTTACGAGAGAACACAGAGAACGAACATCCACATTTAATTCTTGAACGTTCAATTGGACTTCAGTCAGTACTCAACTTATTCTCCCCTTTCTTTTTCCAGTATTTTTGCTAGATGACTTGGATTTAAACTCTTAACCATTGGCGGTGCGGACCCTTGACTCCCTGGTTACTGCCTCACTAATACCCCACTCACAGAATTATTACTTAACCTAAGACACCGAAACTACAATTATAAACCACACCCGATGACGAGCACCCCTTTTCACACGCAACTTAAACAACGCAATTCTAAAACTGGGGCGTCAGAGTCAGCACCGCTAAGTAATATCTGCTTATAGACTGACTCAGATGTTACACCAAGGTTAGCCCTTGTCTACTTAAAATTAATTTGGTTGCACTAACTACTATAAATACTCTATCTGTTTAAACCACCATCAAATCCTGCCACCCAGTCCCAGGCTGTTAGTCACTGCTGCCCTCACCCTTGCCTGGAGACTCCCCCATTAGGAGGATCTCTCGGCAACATGTATCCCTCCACCCAGGCCTTTAAGGCCTTGATGGACGGCTCTCCTCTACACCTTCACCCCACTCTTCACTATACCTATCCACTTCTCCTCCTCTCTACTCCTTACCCCCTATCTCAACACTCCAATTCCTCTCTGACCGGGGGGGGGGATCGAAACATCCCAGCTGACCTCAGACTCAGCCCCATTTCACATCCCTCCTCATGTCTGCGCTAAATATACTCACACTCAATACCCTGGGCCTGAACTCCCCATGTAAGAGATGAAAAGCATTTTGTTCATTCTCTTCTCTCAAAGCCCATGTCCTATGTCTCCAAGAGACCCACTTCACCACATCCTCTGCCACAAAATACCTAAGCCCCACATATCCCCAGTTCTTTTCAGCCTCCGCCAAAACCAAACAACGGGGAGTCTTGATTGGTTTTCATAAAACCACCCCATTTACCGCACAAAAAGAAATAAGAGTTCCCGAGGGACGATACCTCATCTTAACTGGCCATTTGCTAGACTCACCCGTGACAATATGCTCCTATTATGCACCAAATCGCAACCCAACCCCCTTTTTATCTCATTTGTTTCAAGTAATAGAAACACATAAAATCCTTAATCATTGGTGGAGATTCAAACCAAGTCCTCTCCCCCTATATTGATAAATCACCTTGCCCATCCACCGCCACCCCACATAAACTGTCTTTTCAACATCTTCTGCACAGATTCTCCTTGACGGACACCTGGCGAGAATATAACCCAGCGAAAAAGCAATATACCTTTTACTCAAATCCGCACAAGACCTTCTCGCGAATCGACCACATCTTACTCAATGTAGGTACCTTAGCCCTCTTAACATCCTCCCTTATATTCCCTATTCCATGGTCGGATCACAATGCTGTACTAACATCTCTGTTCTCCCTTGCCCCACCTCTCACAAAAAGAACATGGACACTAAATGACACCTTACTATTCCTGCCCTCTAACACTCTTCCACTCTTACATCTCCCTAAATTCTACCGAAGGCATCTCTCCACTCCTGCTTTGGGAAGCCCATAAACCTGTAATTTGAGGAACCCTAATTGACCTAGCCTCTCGTAGGAAAAAAGAACGACATATAAAATTCCAAGCACTTGAGCGAAACTTTGCCCAAGCACATGAAGAGTTTCAAAACTCCCCAACCTCAATCTCGAAAGACAAATTAGATAAAGCAAGGCTGGAACTAGATCTATTCCTAACAGACTCAGTTGAAAAAGCCCTTAGACGTTACATCCACCGAATCTACACCAAAGCAAACAAACCAGATTCCTTCCTAGCCCTTTCCTTGCTCAATCTCAACAAACCCTATAAACCAATACATTTAAAAACCTCCCCAAACTCTTACACCAGCAATCCCTCCAAAATCCTCCAACTCTTCCACAAACACCTGTCCGAACTCTATTCCGCAATAACAGCCAACAATGACCCAATCCAAATATCTAATTTCTTAGCCCCCTTAACTTCACTTACCCCCACCCAACGAACACAAACCAATAACAGACTTAGAGGTACTAGCCCCACTCTGGACAGAAGCCTTAAACTCCATTCTCAAAGGTTTATCCTTTAACCCTGAATCCCTAAAAGCCACTATATCCATGATTCCCAAACCGCAAACAGACGATACTTCTTGCACAAATTTTCGGCCCATTTCGATATTGAACAATGACATTAAACTACTTGCAAAAATTCTAGCCTCTAGACTCAATGAACACATTGGATCCCTAATACATAAGGACCAAGTAGGCTTTATGCCCTCGAGACAGGCCGGAGATAATGTGCGAAGAGTTGCGCTTTTAACTCACCTGGCACGCACGCGTAAAATCCCTACTTGCCTCCTCTCCTTAGATATTTTAAAAGCCTTCGATAGCTTATCCTGGCCATACCTATTTTCTGCCCTAAATAAATTGGGCTTAGGCTCCCATTTTTCAAAATGGGTACAATCTCATTATACTGCCCCCACTGCCCTTATCACTTACGCTGAACCGCTCTGACCCCTTTCCTGTACAGCGCGGTACTCGACAAGGATGATCTATCCTCTATCCCCACTATTGTTTGCACTCGCATTTGAGCCACTGGCCCAGAGAATAAGGGAAGATCCAAACATCAAAGGCCTGGAAGCAGGGGGAATCCATCACAAACTCTGCTTGTTTGCAGATGACATCTCCACGCCAAACCTCTTGAACACGCTCAACGACTTCGCCAGATTCTCAGGACTAGTGATCAATTCTCATAAATCCAAATGATTAAATATTTCACTCCCTCCATCCCAAATTCCACACCTGCAAACTGCCACCTAACTAAACTGATGTCATCTTGGACTTCTCTCCCCTTATCCTGGCTGGGTCGTATCACCTCGATTAAAATGGTAGTCCTCCCCAAAATACTTTATTTATTTAGAGTCCTCCCGATTGCAGTACCACCACATTATCTATGAATCTTGCAACGTAGAACACTTAATTTTATATGGGGTAAAACAAAACCCAGAATCTCAAAAGCAATACTCCACTTAACCAAACCCCAAGGGGGCCTAGCCCTTCCATCATTTACCAAATATTACCAAGCAGCTCAACTAGCGGCCCTCACAAAATATCACGCAACTAAAGAAACTCCCCTGTGGGTATCACTCGAAGCAGTCGATTGCGAGCCCCTTTCCAAAGCCAACCTACTATGGCCTTCGCCCAAAGATCGCAAATATATCTGCAACCCAATTACCTCTCATTCCCTCAAACTATGGGACAGGCTAAAATTCAAATATAAGCTACAATCTCCGCACAACCCCCTTCTTTCACATCTCCGCAACCTCTCCTTTTATCCAGCTTGGGAATCCCCAACCTCTTTTCACAAATGGACTGATGCAGGCCTCATACGAGCATACTCCTTCACCACCCCTGATACTTTAATCCCTTTTCCAACCCTTTCCACCTCTTATGGCCTCTCCAATTCAGAGCTGTTTCGCTTTCTACAATTGAAACACTTTTATACTCCCAATATACGCACCAATACTTCTATACCACACAAAACCATTTATGAGCAAGCATGCGACAAAGACCCACACATGTGAGGGCTCATCTCCCAACTTTATCTCCTCCTTTTAGATCCCCCACCACACACTTCCTTGCCTTGTGTTACAAACTGGGAATCAGACTTAAATATACACTTAGAGGCTACGCAATGGAAAGACATATGGCTAGCCACCAAAACAGCATCCCCAAATGTTATTGCCTTGGAAGCTAATTATAAAGTCCTCTTTCGATGGCACCTAGTACCTACTCGGATAGCCAAATGCTTCCCCACATATTCCCCTAATTGCTTCCGTGGTTGTCTTGAGAAAGGATCCCACCTACATATTTGGTGGACATGTTCTCTAGTCGAACACTTTTGGTCTGAAATATTCCATATCATCTCAACAGAAATTAACCAACTCCTAGATCCCACTCCGAAAGTAGCCCTACTCAATTATAAACCCCCAGAAATCACAAAAAATCAATTCAAGCTTCTACAACAAATCACAACAGCCACCAAACAAACCATAGCAAAAGCTTGGAAAACCCCTTCCCTGCCCATCCCAGAAACCAAACATAGAGTCACCAAAGCAATGATACATGCCAAAATAGAGGCCACAATCCTAGACACTAACCCCAAATTTGACCGCATTTGGCAACCCTGGGTACTCCATTTCCTCCCAGTAGATTTTAACACCAACCTACTCCTTCCTTAATTTTACAACAGGAAGGCAGCTATATCCTCAACTCCCACACCTCTCAGCTGGGCCTTCGCCCCCCCCCGGTTACACCACACCCTTCCCCCTCCTTCTCTCTATCCCCACCTCTCTTCCCTCCTGCCCCCTCTACAATCCTATCCTTATACTCTTACTTCTAGATTTCCTCTTTAATTCTATGAAAGAGAGTAATTGCACTATACAATCTCGTACCACCACTGTCGAACACCCTTCCTCCTCTACTTACTCTTGTAATTAACAAGCATAATCTCGACTTCCGGTTCCGGCGCGAATGGAGTAGCAGCACACTGCTCCTGCTCCCGCTCCACGGCCAAAATATCTGCTTATAAATCCGGCGAGATCCCTCATGGAGGCACCAGAAACACCTAGGAAGCATCCCCATCATCCCCACATCATCTGGGTATGGAGCGATACCTGGGTAAAGGCGGCCCGCGGAACGCGCCGGCCCAACCGCAAATTGAGGCCGGGGATGCGGCCTCTGCAACGAACGATCGCAACGAACCGAACACGAGCACAGCGGACATGGAGGTGAGCATTCCCTCCATAACGCATCCAAGGGACCAGGACACATATGAAAAGATTGCCCAAGCGGTAGCAGCTATATTGGCCCCCACAATTAAAACAACTGTGGAAACAGCAATCAGTATGCAACAAATCACTAAAGAGTTGGGGGAGCGTAAGGCCCGCTTAGATGAGGCGGAACATAGAATATCTAACATAGAAGATGAACTTTACCAATCTCATCTGGCTGAACAGGCCCAAGCCAAGACAAATCAATTCATTTTACAAAAACTCGATGACCTTGAGAACAGGTCGAGAAGAAGTAACCTACGCTTTGTGGGAGTTCCAGAATCCCTCCAGACTCCAGCCCTCATGGATTTCTGTGCAGAGCGCATTCCGGAGGCCTTAGGCCTTCCCAGACCGTGCCCAGTCGAACGCGCGCACCTCATTGGGAGCTACCAACCAGATCGCAAGTCACCGCGGACCATAATTGCCAAATACCTCAACTACGCAGACAAATCAGACATTCTTTCCAAATACAGGCTCACAAACCCGCTTATTGTTGATGGAGTGAAAATCTTAATTTTTGCTGACTACTCATTGGAAGTATCAAAAAAACGGAAAGCATTCCAACAAGTTTGCACCACTCTACATCAACGCCAAATAAAATTCTCTTTGGCCTTTCCAGCAGTACTGCAGATGAAATCAGTAAGCTTGGAGCAACTCACCTTCCAGGACCCTCAGGAGGCAGAACAGTACCTCCGATCCATGAGCACAGAGCTCCATCCCACCAAGCCACAACGGGTATCCACAATCCCTAGATCCCTAAACCAACGCAGCCCCAGAAAAGACTCCCCGAAGTGACTGAAACCATCGGATTCTCACCTGTTGGGTTAACCCCCAACCAATCTCTTCTGACACTTCTACCTATAGGATCTCCTCAGCTCACTTTTAGAACTGCGGTACAGCCAGTTCCCTGACAAGCTCAGGCACCAACCCGCTCGCTCATGAACTACCATGTCCACATTATGAATCTTAGATGGTAATGTAATCCTACAGTTGCTCTGCAAAGAGCTCATGTTCTTTTTTTTTGCTGTTATTGTTTTTCTTATACAAACAACCTCTGCTTTTCCACATGGGCTTCCACATTGATGATTCGCGATCATTACCGGGTCAAACAGCACTTAGGTGCCTCTAATGTGTGAAAACCCTATCTGACCCCCCTTCTTCTCTCTTTTCTCACCCCACCAAACATTAGGCCGTTGGTGGGAAGCGACTCACTGTCTGCGAGCCCATGCGGAAAAAAGTGAAGTATAGATTGGTTATCCTTACCCGAGCGTCTGTCACTCAGCGAAGGGTGGTTGCCGGATTACAAACCACCCCACTCTTTTCTCTCTTCTTCCCCCCAGTCTATCCCAAAAGTGTGTAATCTCCGTGGATTCACGACAAACTGGGCCATTACTAGCGCTTAGTAGTTACACCTTCGGGTACACCTTTTCGTCTCCAACAAACATATTCTTTTTGTTATTGTCGTTTTTTTTTCTTGTACTCGAGAAACGTCTCGTTGACATCCTAATGTAATGGTAGATTCTAAGTATTACACCTGTACCATCAAGTACTCGCTCGCCCAACCACGGACTCGAACAGTCCCTTG
>BLSH010221859.1:73921-83946 GCA_018402905.1 Glandirana rugosa | reverse complement strand
GTATCTGAGAATGAGAGGGGGTCTGTGGGGTCTAAGAAGGAGGGGGTTTGAGATAGAGAGGGGAGGAACTGGGGGGTCCAAGAAGGAGGGGGTTGTGGGGTCTGAAAAGGAGGAGGAGGTCTGTGAAGGAGAGGGGGTGTCTGGGTTATCTGAGGAGAAGAGGGTGTGTTTGGGGGGTCTGAGGAGGAGAAAGGAGGCCTGGAGGGGTCTGAGAAGGAGAGGGGATGTGTGAGGAGGAGAGGGGTCTGGGAGGTCTGAGGTGGAGAGGGGAGATCTGGGGGTCTGAGGAGAAGAGAGGGGAAGTCTGGGGGTTTTGAGGAGGAGAGAGGGGAGGGCAGGGGGTCTGAGGATGAGAGGGGAGGTCTGGGGGGTCTGAGAAAGGGAGGGGGTGTCTGAGAAAGAGAGGGGGGGGGGTCTGTGGGGGCTCAGGAGGAGGGGGGAGGTTTGAGGAGAAGAGAGGGTGTCTAGGGGGGGTCTGATTCCTCTTGCATTGACCTGTATTTTAACTGTGCTGTCTATCTTTGTTTTGTAAAGCACTGCACAGACTGTTAGCTTTATGTAAATAATAACAATAATAATTGCTGGTATTATTCATAACTTTTGCATGGATGCTGACATTCACAAAACACATTTTTATGCATAGACACCTTAATGTTCATGTGACTAAAGTGGTTGAATATATCTGCTACTAGTGATCACCAGAGTTGATTATGACATGCGTGGCATTTAACGAGTGAAACTAACCTTTCACTATCACTAGCATGTCACCAGCAAATAAAAACATTGAAAGCGTTTGTGTAAATGGAAAATAGTTTTAGCCTTTTGGAATGCAGAACAATGAGGAATGTTGTTTTGTGTTCGGAAGCAATAAACTTTTGACAGCATTTGAGGAAATGACTAGCCTTGCAGTACTTGAGTTTCATTTCTGTCAGGAACCCTCTTTACATACAGTTTACATTTCACCTGAATTTATGTATGTTTCTTTCCGCAGCACTAAAAGGTATTATTAGCTTCAAAGACCTGCAACTGACACCTCTGTATGCGTACAGGACTGTGGCAGCAACATTAAATGGTACTTGCCTTCTGGAACAGGGACTAATGTCATTGGTTCAATATTTTCTGTAAGCTACTGATGAAAAGTTGTCAGCACTACATACATGAGTAAAATTAAAAACATGAAGTAGCGTAACAAATTTCAAGTGTTCCTAAACTTAAAATATTAAAAACGAATTGACCACTAGTAGAGTGGTATGTACTTATATGAGGAGTTCAAGATGATGAGGTTGGTCTCTCGCACAATTCCCGTTCCCAGGTGCCAGAATGCTGAAACCAAGAACTTGGATTTGAGAGAGCTTTGGTGTCAGGTGAGCAGAAGCACAACAATGACACACTCACAAAGGTTGGACTGATGTCTTTAGCCAACCTTATCAACTATGTAATGTGGGCACCTGTAATTCGTTAAGTCCAGTAAAAAGTAGAGCGAAGTCAAAAGCCGAGTTCGGCAACAGTCTAGAAGGAAGGCACCAAATCAGGCAAAGGATCAAGGCAGGGACAAGCAGAGATTGCAACATGCAGGCAGCAGGGCACAAAATTATTAAGCAAAATCTAGGTCATGAGTCCAGACTAAGCTTGGGAACAAAGGCAGCAAACATAGACAGTCAAGGGTAATCCAGAAGCAAATCAGAGCCGAATAAATAGCAGGGTCAAACAGATTCAGGGTTAAGGAAAACAAGGACCCAAGGTGAAAAACCATTCAACAATGATCTCATGCAGGGCCCTGGTTTAAATAAGTCACTCTGTGGTGATGTGTCCGTGTGTCCATTTGTATGCTGTTGCGTGCACGTTCCTATATAAATTATTGCATACTTTATTAGGCTCCCATGCCCAAAAACATGTGCACGCTAAGGAACATGCATATGATCTTCTGGTTCATACAATCTCTCTGACAGCTGACATGATGTTCCTGGCACAGAATAAAAAAAATTGGTATAAACTCTTTAACCCTATAAAAACTAGCACAGGCATGTATTACATATAAAGCCCCAGTGAATGTATACTACACATTCTTAGGAAAATTGGTTCAGCCCAGAAAATAGATTCTCTTTGCAGTTTAAGGTGCAGAGTAGTGTGTAATATGCAATGATAAACTCTATACATTAAGGTATACAAACACATGATGATGAGTATTCATATAGTCACTTCTTTATGAGTATGAAGGTAATAAGGCCCCTTTCACGCAGGTGTTCTGATCAGGTCCGTTTGAAAAACTGATAATGACTGTTCGTTTTTCAGACGGACCTGATCATAAGGTCCATTCATGCCTATGGACAGGTGGGTGTAAAAGGACTTATGTCTATTTGCACCCGCCTACCTCCAGGTCTGATTGGGTCTGCTAAAAAAAACGGAAGGGGATTCTGTTCTCTTCCATTTAGGCAAAGTGGATCAAAGGGGGTTGGGTGTCAACCAACAGCAGAATCCATTTACTCTCGTCCACCCATAGAGCAGAGCGGGCTCTGTGTCCGCTCTGCAGAATCTGAGCAGACACGCATGTGTCATCCACCCGCTCTGCTATGATCAGCAGGGGATCTGTGAGATGATCCCCTGCTGATTGGAATGGAATCTATTCCATCTAAAAGGGGCCTAAGGGCTCCCATCTCAATTTTCTGATGGCATACCTACTGTAAGGACTAGTTTACACTTGCTTCAAAACAGGGCTTTGTTAAAGCTCCTTAGTGCCAGGCAAATTTAATGTCACTAAATAAAATGGTTAGGCTTGGGGGGGGACACCTGCAGCAGAAAGACATAATAAGCTAGTATGCATCGCATACTAGCTCATTATGAAATGCTTACCTTAGATCGACGCCGTCGCAGCGGTCCCTGAGCACCGCTGTGACCAGTGTCATGTTTTGTCAGTCGTCTTCCGGGATCCCAGGCTCCAACCAATCACAGCGTGGACTCCAGCACTGTGATTGGCAGGAGCCGCGCTGCCGTCAATCCCGCGCATGTGCACGGGAGCCGCCATTTACGGGACAGTCGGGCTGTTTCTTCAGTGTGCATGTGTCGATGACGTCGGCACATGCAGATACAGGAAATATCTCCGGTGCAGGTTTAGGAGATATTCCCGGGACCTACAGGTAAGCCTTATTAAAGGCTTACCTGTAGTTTAAAGTGGCTGTCATGACTTGACAACTACTTTAATGTGCATTGAAGCCAAAGCAAGTGTAAACGAGCCCTAGGAGATTGTATCAACAGTAACATTCAAAAACTCACTGGAGAGGAAAAAAAGTACAGTTTTTATACTATATAGTTACATATTTAATAGTAATGTTGTTAACTAAACTATTTTCATATCATTTGTAATTTTAAACGTATAATCAAGTGAGGGATACACTTGTCAATAAAAGCTAAACTAGAGATTTAGTTGACACATAGATGACAGCTAGCAAAATTGTTATTCATTGTGAAGCAGTTGTCTATTTTAAGTGTGCACCTCACATTTGCCAACAGTCTACAGTCAGATTGGCTATCTCTTGTGTCATTTTTCAAATATTCACTTTTTTTTATTCTTTATTTAGTTGTCTGCAACAAAACAGAGAAAATCAGTATAAAACAAAACCTTATACAGTGCATCATACCATCTAAGGGAAGCAAGTAAAGCATAAAATGCCAGCACATACTATGAAATGATCTGTGATATAATTAATAATATAGAAGAGACCATGAGGATCATGTGCACACCAACAAAGTCAACCAGATTACAGGTAATGAGAGAGAGGAGGGAGAAGGACAGGCAGGCATCATTCGTCATGATAGACAATCTATCTAAACCTCCTAGGATTCATAATCCATTTCAGTGCATACCAGGTGAAGTTTTTATGGTTTATGTAAATCTTGAGATGGAAAGGAAGAGATGACAAGGTGTCCAGAGCAAAAGAAAAAAAGAAGAAGAAAAAAAAAAAAGTAAGGGGGTAGGGAAGAAGGGGAAGGGAAAGCGGAGACCATGGCGGGGAGGCATTGGGCACAGGTAATTGACTCTACTCTAGGTATTCATCAGAATAATAAAATATATCCCAATGAAGCAAGCATGTATTATGTTCCTCTGTTTTGTCCCTGAGGGCAGCAGTCAGGTATTCCATATGTTGAGTATCATTCACCCTGGCAAACCATAGTGATATGGTGGGTGGGGATTGTTGTTTTCACATACTGGCAATATAAGCTCTAACAACATTCAACAGGTGCTTCAATAACGATATGCAGTATCTTTTAATGAATATAGGAGTCAAGTTAAGGAGCACCGCAGCCGGATTATCAAAAAGAGAGAAATCTGTGCGTTTATGTATAATCTGCAAGACCTGTTACCCGAAAGAATGAAGAGCAGGGCAATTTCAAAAGATATGGAGTAGTGTACCGTCCTGGGTGCCACACCACCAACATAATGGACTGTGGCCAGGGAATGGTAAGGCATGCTAGCACACAGTGGTGGCTGGTGAAATTTTAGGATGGGGGGGCGCCAGACCCTGCCCTTCCTTTTTGACCCCTCCCACTTCTCATAAGCCCCACCCCTGATAGTTTCCACCCCTTGTGTCAGGAGTATACAGCCCAGCATCACCAGATAGGGTATACAGTATCACAGATAGGGTATACAGCACCACCAGATAGGGGTATACAGAGTAACCAGATAGGAGTATACAGAGCCCCAGATAGGGGTATACAGAGTCACCAGATAGCAGTATACACTCACAGAGCACCAGATAGCAGTATACAGAGCCCCAGGTAGCAGTAAACAGAGTCACCATATAGCAGTATACAGAGCCACCATATAGCAGTATACAGAGCCCCAGATAGCAGTATACAGAGTCACCATGTCGCAGTATACAGAGTCACAATATCACAGTATACAGAGCCCCAGATAGGAGTATACAGAGCCCCAGATATCAGTATACAGAGTCACCATATAGCAGTATACAGAGACCCAGATAGCAGTATACAGAGCCCCAGATAGCAGTATACAGAGCCCCATATAGGGGTATACAGAGTCACCATATAGCAGTATACAGAGCCCCAGATAGAGTATACAGTCACCAAATAGGGTATACAGAGTCACCATATAGCAGTATACAGAGCCCCATATAGGGTATACAGTCACCAGATAGGGTATACAGAGCCACCATATAGCAGTGTGCAGAGCCCCAGATAGGATATACAGTGACCAGATAGGGTATACAGAGTCATCAAGTAGCAGTATTCAGAGCCCCAGATAGGGTATACAGTCACCAGATAGGGTATACAGAGCCACCATATAGCAGTATACAGAGCCCCATATAGGGTATTTGGTCACCAGATAGTGGTATACACAGTCACCATATCACAGTATTCAGAGCCTCAGATAGGGTATACAGTCACCGGATGGGTTATACAGAGTCACAATATAGCAGTATACAGAGCCCCGGATAGGGGCTTGTGGCACTGACCGACCAGACCCCCCCCCCCGAAGTCGGGACAAGTCCCGCACTTACCCCATCTAATAGCAGTGTGCAGAGCTCTGCTTGTGGACAGCATGCTGGAGTGTGCAGAGCTCGGCTTGTGGACAGCATGAAAACGCGGGACTGAAACCCGGCGGAGTGCTGCGCCTGCGTGAGTAATTACACAGCCAGCACATCTGCCACAGTCCCACCCCAGCCCACAGCATCCAATGCCAGTCAGTCACTGACTCAGGGCAGCCAATTAGACCATGTGTGTGTGCCTGTTCAGCGCACATACATAGTCTTTTATGACTGACCAATCGGCTCACCAGTTGCAGACAGCAAGCAGCCAAGAAAAAAAAAAAGTCAATATACCGGCACTTCCTGCAGGGGGTCGGGCTGACTTTTTTTTTTTTCTTGTCAGCGACGGGGAGGCAGCGCCCAAGTGCCCCTTATTGACTGGCCGCCGCTGCTAGCACAGACGAAATCTGATACCAGCAATTCAGAATTTTGTAAGTGGTTCCCTGATATTTGCTACAGAGTAAGGACTTTTGAGCGAAAAAAAACATGGTTTATTTGGTCTTCCAAGAATGTGGTGTTCAGATCTCTTTCCCATTTATGTAAGTGCAGAGGATCTTGCTGGGATGTGGCTGTAAGCAGGATACCATAAGAAGAAGAGAGATATTTCCTAATAGGTCCCTCCCTTGTACAAAGGTCTTCAAACATGGTAAGTTGTCTATGAAATCTTGTATGATCTGGCAGGGAATGAAGGAAATGTGGCAACTGCAGCAGGTTCCGTTGCCTCAAAACGGACACGGTCAGTATACTGTACAGGTCTGACGGTTGGATCCAGCCTAAGGGGCCTAAGAAAGCAGGGGCTCTGACTCGCTTAAAGTCTAGTTGAAGTTGAAAGGCCTTGTCCGAGAGTCCTGGAATGAAATCCAGATGGCCAAAAATAGGTGTCAGTGGGGAGGGGAAGCCTGGTACAGCTACCAGTTTGTAATAATTCCTGAGCTCAAGCAAAGTAGACTCAATCAGAGGATGTGAATGAGGAATGCGTGAAATATGGAACCTTGACCAGGAACGGCCGGCCCAGGGGAAAGATATAGACTCCTGCTCTAGTAAGACCCAAAGTTTATAGAGGGATTGCCTGCACCAGTCAATCACGCTATTCATATGCAACACCGTGCAGTAAAAGGCGAGATTGAGGAGACCAACATCCCCCTCACGCACTGCAGGAGGGTTCTGTTAAGGTGGGATGCTTTCCTATGCCAAACACATTTAATGAAGGTGGCCCCGAGCATTCAGAAAAACACTTCTGGTATCTGTATGGGTAAGGCCTACAAAGGATACAGGGTAATGGCATAATGTTCATCTTAAGTGTTGCATCTCCCAAACCAGGATACCGCTAAAGGTTTCCATTTGTCTAAATTAGCGGAAAGGGAAGCCATTAATGCCTGAAAATTCAGCTAAAAAATAAGTTGAAGATTAGAGGGGATTTTAGTGCCCAAGTACTGAATGACTTGGGAAGCCCAACCGAATGGAAAGTTGCTACTAATATGAGCAGGAGTGAGAGTAACATTTAAGACCTCTAATTTCTGAAAATTTACCTTAAAGTTGGACAACTCGCCATAGGTGAGGAATTTAGCTTGTAAAACAAATAAGGAGGTAATAGGATCTGTGACATAGAACAGCAGGTCATCCACATAAGCTGCAGTTTTGCATTGGTGCTTGCTAGTTTCAAGGCCTCGGATATCCGGATTGTTGAGGATATGCTGTAACTGTGGCTCCAAGGAGAGCACAAACTGGAGAGGAGAAAGTGGCAAGCCTTGTCTTGTACCATTGCCAATGGCAAAAGGTTCGGAATCAACATTGTTTACCCCAAGTATTCACATGTTTACAATTTACAATTGTAAAACAATATCAGAGGCTTATTATTAACTCTTTTAATTATTTTGGATCCTATTGAATGTTAGTAATATGCTTGACTTATTTCCTTTGCTATAGTGAAGAACTTAATAAGAAATTTAAACCTAGCACCCTGTCGATTTCTAGGTCTTTTGTTCCAATGTAATATCCTTATGTTAGTTTATGTATATGCCCACTGAAATGCCTTTTCCACTAAATGAACATGATATCTTGTTTAATTAGCATTTTCAAATGCTTTAAATCCATTGATCGTCGTAAAAAGTCAATATGCTTAGAATTAGGTTTTAGCCTAAGAAAAGATATTGCTTTTTACATACTATAGATGATAGCTAGAAAACTGTCGCTATGATGAATTAGTGATTGTATCTTTCCTGTAACCTTTTGTTGTCAACAAACATCCATTACTCTCTGGTATTCTTTAGCAGTAAATAAAATATTTATGTAATTGCAGTTAATATACTACACAAATCCATTTAATTCCATGCCTTTCCTAGATCAAATAATTAGCAAATGTTGGTGATGCCTGATTGGCCATTGTTATCTCAGGGAGATAATAGTACCACCTACCACTAAAAAGAAATGCAATATGGGTCAAAGCAATGTTTAAATCTCACGTTTACAAGGTATACCGTTAACATTAAGTATTTGCCTCCAAACCTTTTCCTGAGTCAAATTCAGCTACAGAAACGTACTACTTCACCTGGGCTAATGTAAACTCATGCTGTCAATCAGACATAACTATTGTATTTAAAATATTCAGTATCATCCTTTTAAAGACTTCCTCTGCACTTGTATAGTATAATTAAGTTCTTAGATAGAGGTTCTGTCAGTAAACCCCTTTAGTCTGAATAAATCATAATGGGCTTGATAATCTAAAATTTGCAATGTCAATCATTACACGAAAACAAATGTATATGACACCGATTGCTATAAATATGACTTACACATTCCAGTACCCTCCCTGCCTAGGAGGGGTTCACAAAAGGGAACAGGAGTTATACCAGTAGCCGGGTTGCTATCCCCTGACTTGTGTAGTAAGAGGGTTTTTAGGGCTTCCTTTTAGTTCATATATGGATCAAAACCAAAAATAAATATGCACAAAACTGCTGCCCCCTTCATCACAAAAATAATCTACTGGAGGTCTTTTTCATCAAATGTTGGGTGTATAAAATATATCAAAGTTTGAAGGGTCATTCAAGCCAAATGTGGTATATCAGCTATAGGTCGTTATGTGGTATATCACGGTGGTGCTGTGGACATAGCATATCTTGATTTCAGAAAGGCATTTGATACAGCTGCAACTTATGATCTAATACAAAAGTTGTACAAGCTGGGACTTAACCCTTGGGTGGTTCAGTGGATATGCAGTTGGCTAAAGGATAGATACCAGAATGTAGTTGTAAATGGGGTTCCCTCAGAACAGAGACCAGTCACTAGTGGTGTACCACAAGGCTCTGTACTGGGTCCTGTTCTATGTAATCTTAATGTAAGTGTTATAACTAACTTTTTTTAGCAAGGTATATATTTTCCTGATGATACAAAGGTGTGTAAGAGGGAATATACCCCTGGAGGTGTCTGTAACATGGAACATGATTTGGTATTGCTGGAAGATTGGTCAAAAAAGTGGAAACTGCAGTTCAATGTTTCTAACTGTAAAATAATGCACCTAGGGAAAAATAATCATTTGAGAGAGTACAACATTGAAGGTACAGTATTAGCCAGCACTACAGAGGAAAAAAATGATTTCATATGATTGCTAAATAAGCAAACAGTGTGGCCAGGCAGTAGGGAAAGTAAATAGAATTCTATGATGCATCATTAGAAGGATCACCAGCAAGAGGAATGTGTTCCTGATTCCCCTATATACAGTATCTCACAAAAGGGAGTACACCCTTCACATTTTTGTAAATATTTTATTATATCTTTTCATGTGACAACACTGAAGAAATGAAACTTTGCTACAATGTAAAGTAGTGACTGTACAGCTTGTATAACATTGTAAATTTGCTGTCCCCTCAAAATAACTGAACACACAGCCATCAATGTCTAAACCGCTGGCAACAAAAGTGAGTACACCCCTAAGTAAAAATGTCCATATTGGGCCCAATTAGCCATTTTCCCTCCCCAGTGTCATGTGACTCGTTAGTGTTACAAGTCCTCAGGTGTGAATGGTGAGCAGGTATGTTAAATTTGGTGTTATCGCTCTCACTCTTCCATACTGGTCACTGGAAGTTCATCAAGGCACCTCTTGGCAAATAACTCTGAGGATCTGAAAATAAGAATTGTTGCTCTAGATAAAGATGGCCTAGGCTAGGCTATAAGAAGTGTATGGACGAGTGGTAAGTGTGGACTCCTGAACATTGTGATTGCTCAGTGTACTGTGACCCCTCCCTTTTACCGATTAACCCGGGTTATACCTGTAAAAATGAATCCCCACATGAGTGAAAACAACGGTCGCCAAATCTGTAACTACCGACACACAAGTCAATAAAACTCCCCTGTCGTTTAAATGTTACAATATGTTCGACATGTCAGTGATGAAATGTAACATCGTTTCAAAGTAAAGAAGTCACAACAGTGTACTTTTCTATATTATTTTATAAATGTTTTTACACTTCCCACATGAGGGAAAAC
>BLSH010221859.1:61650-71884 GCA_018402905.1 Glandirana rugosa | reverse complement strand
AGACAGACGCCACACACTGCATCAAATTGATCTGCATGGCTGCCGTCCCAGAAGGAAGCCTCTTCTAAAGATGATGCACAAGAAAGCCCGCAAACAGTTTGCTAAAGACAAGCAGACTAAGGACATGGTTTACTGGAACCATGTCCTGTGGTCTGATAAAACCAAGATAAACTTATTTGGTTCAGATGGTGTCAAGCGTGTGTGGCGACAACCAGGTGAGGAGTACAAAGACAAGTGTGTCTTGCCTACAGTCAAGCATGGTGGTGAGATGGATAATTTATGGACAATTTCTGGACTTTTATATGTGTGTTTTTTATATATGATTTGCACAGGCTTGGCGCTGGAGTTGTGTTTTATATATGTCTAAGCAGGTTAACCTGAGTCACAGCAGCCCCCTAGTGGCATTATAGGAGATACACCATTCACTAGTTTACCAACCATATAGATGTGTGGGGGTTATATTTTTAACGTTGCACTATATTATTTTGTTTGATTTATTTATTCCACGGCGCAATTAGTTTATCAATTATAACATGGTGGTGAGAGTTTCATGGTCTGGGGCTGCATGAGTGCTGCCGGCACTAGGGAGCTACAGTTCATTGAGGGAATCATGAATGCCAACATGTACTGTGACATACTGAAGCAGAGCATGATCTCCTCCTTTCGTAGACTGGGCCACAGTGTAGTATTCCAACATAATGACCCCAAACACACCTCCAAGACAACCACTGCCATGCTAAAGAAGCTGAGGGTAAAGATGATGGACTGGACAAGCATGTCTCCAGACCTAAACCATATTGAGCATCTGTGGGGCATCCTCAAATGGAAGGTGGAGTAGTATAGGTCTCTAACATCCACCAGCTCAGTGATGTCATTATGGAGGAGTGGAAGAGGACTCCAGTGGCAACCTGTGAAGCACTGGTAAACTCTATGACTGGGAAATAATTGTGGCCACACAAAATATTGACACGTTGGGTCCAATTTGGACATTTTCACTTAGGTATGTACTCACTTTTGTTGCCAGCAGTTTAGACATGACTGTGTGTTGAGTTACTTTGAGGGGACAGTAAATTTACACTGTTATACAAGCTGTACACCCACTGCTTTACATTGTAGCAAAGGGGTTGATTTATTAAAGCTTGAAAGTGCAAAATTTGGTGCAGCTCCACCAATCAGCTTCAAGGTTTTATTGTCAAAGCTTGATTGAACAAGCTGAGGTTAGAAGCTTATTGGCTAGCATACACAGCTGCACCAGATTTTGCACTCTCTAGCTTTAGTAAATCAACCCCAAAGTGTCATTTTTTCAGTGTTGTCACATGAATAATTTAAGGAAAAGGGGTAGGGGCTCCCCAACCCGTACCCCAAATGCGAACAAGAGTTTTTTTTTTTGGACTATTGCGACACCATGGGATAACAACGTAATTATATAAAATGCATCAAAAATATTTTATTTATAATTGTATTAAAAAAAGTAATATGCATATAGACAGCAGAGCAATTACATTATTCACAGACATTTAAAATTTGCATCAACATTAATAACACCATTTTGCCTTACATCCCCCCAAAGTGCAGAGTGGGGGGAAAAAACCAAGAGAGGGCGGCAATAAATACAAATGGTGTCGGAATGTAGATATTGTGTATCCTCTACATGTTTTGCGGAAGACCGCTTCATCAGGAGGAGTATCCACACGTCCAATACCGTCAAGCGTGGCACAGGCGCGCTAAAAATCCCTCATCGGCAGAGGTGGGGTATGCATGGAGGATTGTCTAGATAGTGTATTCTGAAAGGTATAGCGCCAGGCTTATGGTCTCGGGGAAGTCCCACACATAGAGTGGTAATGCGGACTACAGAGGCACAGATTCTAATGCTGGGAAGCAGGGTATGTTGATATTACATGCCCAATAGGCGTTTATTAAGGCTCCAATAATCCAGATGGACAGCAACATCCAGCGTGTGTCGCATTCCCCGCGGCCACCTCCATGCTCTTTTTTTAATATAAAATGCATCAAAAATGTTTTATTTATAATTGTATTAAAAAAAGTAATATGCATATAGACAGCAGAGCAATTACATTATTCACAGACATTTAAAATCCCCTCAAAATAACTCAACACACAGCCATTAATGTTTAAACCGCTGGCAACAAAAGTGAGTACACCCCTACATAAAAATGTCCAAATCACACTCATTAGTGTTACAAGGTCTCAGGTGTGAATGTGGAGCAGGTGCGTTAAATTTGGTGTATCGCTCTGTGACAGACAGCCCCTGTCAGTGATAGATGGGGTGTATCTGCCACGCAGGTTCTTAAGATAAAGGAGTGACAGTGAAAGGTCTGTAGGTAGCAAGGGGTTAAGCACTGACAACACCTTGCTCCCCCACCTGGGGTATAATTTTGACTTACCTGAGCGGGTTGGTGCTGAGATAGAAGAAGCAGGCAGTGAGGGAACATGCCTGCAAAGACTGAAGCAGACCCTGTGAGGTCTATCTGTTAGCCAGGAGCTTTTATTCCTGTAGTGGAGTTTTGTTTGGGACTGTTTTCTACCCCTGCAAAGGAAACCTTTCTTATTCCACTTATTTGTGGAATGAATAAACATGGGCAGGAAGCCCTAAACCTGACAGATGGCTGCCCTCTACTGATCCACGCTGAAAGGCAAGTTTGCTGGATACACTGTATACCTGTTGTTAAAAGACTGCATTGAAATAAGGTGTGTGAACGTTATGTCAGCGGTTTTAAAAAGACAGCAGTGTGTATATACCACTTAAAGGCACAGTGTACTGCAGTGTAAGTGTGAATTTGCAGCATGGAGGAATTGGTAAAGGCCTTGCTCCAGAGTAATGCCGCACAGCAACAGGCTTATAAGCAAGCTACTGCTGCACAACAAGAAACTAATAGACTGTTGGTGGCTCAGCAGCAGCAAGCTCAAGCAGCCAGCCAGCAAGCTGTGGCTGCACTGGCCTAGGCAACTGGGGCTAAACTGGCTGCTTTGCCTCAAGCAGCTGAGAAAGACCGACAGGACTTAGCAGAAGTACTCCAGCGGATGCCAGCCCAGACTGCAAATGTCTCCACAGGGTCCCCTGGTGACACCCTGCCAGGCACCAAAAGTCTACAAAAAATTACATCCCAGGAGAATGTGGAAGCCTTCCTATGTATTTTTGAGAGAACTGCTGAGGGGCAGGCCTGGCCTAAAGACCACTGGGCTGCACTGGTGGCCCCACTGTTAGCAGGGGACTCCCAAAAGGCATACTTTGATTTGTCCACTGAGGATGCCCGAGATTATGGCAAACTAAAAGCTGAGATCTTGTGGCATCTGGGCGTCACTGCAGCAGTAAGAGCACAGTGAGTACACCGCTGGAGTTTCAAGGCAGATAGATCCCCCTGCTCCCAAATGTATGACCTAATCAATCTGGTCAAATGGTGGCTGCAGCCTGGGATACTCACAGGGCCTCAAATAGTGGAAAGAGTTGCAATGGATTGGTTCCTGAGAGCGCAATCTCCTGAGTTGCAGAGGTGGGTGAGGCAATCTTGGAAACTTGGGAGACTGAAACTACTCCCTACTGGAGTGTCATTGAAATATCTCAGCCATGCAGGATAGGATTGCCTCAGTAATGCTCCTGGTTCGAGAACACATGCAGCAAGCCCAGGAAGCACAGAGACGAGTATACAATAGGTCGGCAAAGGTTCGGACTTTCCATCCGGGGGGATTGCACACTTGTTATAGTCGCCACGGTGGAAAGAAAGTTCCTAACTAAGTGGCAAGGACCCTATGAAATACTGGAACAGGTTGGGGAGGTAAACTATAAGGTATACCAACCAGACAGGTGGAAGAGAGAGCAGATCTATCATGTAAATTTAATTAAAGCATGGAAAGATCGGGAAGCTCTCCTAGCCCTGCGTAATCAGCCACTTAAAAAAGAGGGAGGCATAAGTGAAGTTCAGATACCTGAGTACATGTCGGTGTCCCAGCAGCAGGAGGTGAGGGTTTTTTTTACAGTACAATAAAGACTTCTTCTCAGACTTAGCTGGCTGCACAAATGTAATTAAACATGACATTGTCACTAACACCAAGGTTCAAGTGAGCCTTATTGTATTCCAGAGGCCCGTAGACAGGCAGTAGCCGAGGAAGTTCTGAGGATGTTCAACCTCGGGGTGATACAGTCTAAAAGTGAATGGTGTAGACCTATAGTCTTGGTTAAGGGGAAAAGAGGTTGACAGCACTCCAGGTGTGCGATAAAACATCCAGTCTTTATTTGAATCCATAAATCCTTTATTTGAATCCATAAATATTCTTACATGTCCAAAGATGAGCAGTCAGAGTTCAGGCAGGCAAAAGATTGACGCATTTCGCAAAATTAAATTTGCTTAATCATAATCTGACATAGACCAGTACTGTTTCCATATATATAGTGTCTAAATCATACAGGAGCTAGCTGAAGTCTAAAAGTGCCAATTGATTTAATTAATTAATCAATCCCAAACTCCTGTGTGTTGTTGGCTGCTCAGGAAAAAACACACATCCTATCCAAACACTGCATAAATAATGTCATGGTGTAAAAACCCTAACTACCTCATAAAAGAAAAGTAAAAAAAGTTTTTTTGCAGAAAAAAATGTGTATGAGCAATGACTCCACCGAACAATCACACAAAAGGAGTGACTAAAAAACATTTGAATAGAGAGATACTGCCCGTGTGTGAATAGACAGACTAGGAGACATACCGTCCACGCACACTCCAATATGGGAACAATCTGATCTCTCTCAATTGTCTGGGCATGCATGGCTTAACTGTCCAAAAAATACCTAAACATGAGTATGAGTGAACATATACAAAAGTGTAACATGTATAATAATAAAAATATTGGTAAATTCACAATCAGTATGAAAAATACCAGTAAATGCACAAAAAATGCACAAAACCCATTCAGTACATGATAGTGGAACAGCTTCGCCCCAAGCATCCAAGTATGAATAGACTAGTGTGGACATATAACATCTAAACAAATGAAAATACCTTGTCCCCACCAGTCGACAAATACATATTATAAGGATGCTATTCAAAACAAGGGCAGACACAAACTAAGCTGCTGAAAGCAGCAGGAAAAAAGCCGTACAGTGAAACACATATACAAAAGACTGCTTAAAAAAGAATGATGCTAAATACCAATGTAATCAATAATTATAAAACGACAAAAATGTTCATACAAAAAGGATTGTATTAACAATCCATTTGGAGATCCATTTAAAAGGAAGCAGCCTAAAATGGTAATGGAGACCGATAAGCATGCATTGTAGAAGTCAATATCCCAAACAAAGAATATTCAAAATCTCTGAGATCCAACAATGCATGCAACAGACATCATGTGAGAAACAAAGTGTTATTGTGATATACAGATTATTTATTGTAGAAATGGGTAACATCCCATTAAAAATTGAGACCCAGAGGTTTTCTACTCCGTAATCTGTATATCCAGAACACCTCCGGCTTACAGAGGAGGCGAAACAAGTCACCTCCTCTTTTGTGGGATTTGACCTTCTCAATAACCAATTTGAGGTCCCCCCCATGGCTAATGTTAAAATGGCGAGCTACATTGGTAGATTTATTGCCTTTGATGTCTGACAAATGCTCGTGAAACCTATCTCTCAGCCTACGGGTGGTTCTCCCTACATACTGGACAGAGCAGTCTGCACAGGTGATGGTGTAAACTACATAGGTAGTATTACAATTATAAAATTTGTCCAAACTATATTTACTGCCATCAACTGAGCAGAAAAAACTGTTGCCCTGCAACAAATGGGGACAACAGGGACAATCCCAAGCTCCACATCTAAAATTTCCTTTACAATGGAGCCAAGTGGGAGATTTTGAGGGAAACTATTTGGATTCAAAGAAGCTAGGTGCCAAATAATTACTGAGGGATTTGGCTCTCCTGGCAACTATATCCACCCCCTCATCCAAAATGTTAGAGCAGATATCGTCATTAAAGAGAATGGGCAAAAGTCTGTGAATAATATGTTTTATCTGTTTAAATTGTAAGCTATATCCCAATACTAGATGAGGACAAGTTTTAGTTTTGATAGGGTCCTTTCTATCCATACAGGTTTATTTGCCTCCTCCGTCCAGTTAATAGATCGCCCCCTATTTTTCTTCTTTGCAATGGAATATGCTCTATCCAAAGTCCATTTAGGATAGCCCCTGGCCAGAAAACGATCATACAATTTGGTTGATTCCTGTTCAAAGGTGACTGAGTTGCTGCAAATCCACCGCAACCTAAGGAATTGTCCTACTGGGATATTTTTTATAGTGTGGTGGGGGTGGTTAGAGGTGGCATACAAGAGTCTGTTGCCAGCCATTGGTTTCCTGTATAAACCGCAAGATACCTTTCCCTCTTCATGCCCCAATTGGACATCCAAAAAGCTAATGCTATGTACCTCCCTGCAGCCTGTAAAGCTTAGATTACAAGCGTTCTCATTTAAATAACAGAGGAAGGAATCAAAATCAAAATCCTTGTGACACACAAAGATCAAATTGTCTATGTACCTGTAGTAGGCAACGATTCAATCTCTGAATGGGTTTCTATCTCCAAAGATGTGGGACCTTTCCCACCAACCCATGAACAGGTTGGCTAATGAGGGCGAAATTCTAGCCCCCATTGTGGCCCCACACCTCTGGAGATACAGAACACTCCATCAAACAAAAATAAATTGTGTTTCAACAGATAGACCAAAGCCTGTAAAATAAATACTATGGTCTCACGTGTCGTGTCAGTATATTGTTCCAAATGGAAGCAATCTGCCGCCAGTGCCAAATCATGAGGGGTAGATGAATATAAGCTGGTGACATCACAAGACACCCAGACATATTCATCTCTCCATTCTAATCGATCGACCATCTCCAACAAATGGTTGGTGTCCCTCAAAAAACTGGGTAATGTACATACAATCGGTTGGAGAAGTCCATTGATGCACTCTCCCAAGCGTTCATTAAGGGAACCTATCCCCGACACAATGGGTCTCCCCAACACCGGCGTTGTTCCCTTGTGAACCTTGGGGAGATGATGGAAAATGGGAAGGAGGGAAAACTCGGGTATTAAGGCTGTCATATCCTTTTCTGAGAAAATCCCCAGATTGAGACCTTCCTGAACAATATGGAAAGAAGATGTTTATATTACTTAGTAGGATCTGATTTAAGGATGGTAAAAGTTTTAATATCACTTAGCTGTCTAAGAGCTTCTTGTCTGTAGTCTTCTTTGTTCATGAGCACTACTGCTTCCACCTTGTCCGCATTACGTATTATTATAGAGGAATCCTCTGTTAGTGATTTGAGGGAAGCTCTTTCATCAGCACTAAGGTTATCCCCAACTATCCTTTTATTGCTAGGTATGCTAGAGGCTAGGGAAAATAATTCATTCTCCACAGATTTCTGAAACTTGTCCATTTCAGGAGTCCAAGATTGAACAGGATAAAACAGAGAAGTTGCACGTAAAGTGTTATGCTGAAAACTATTCTTATTCAAAGTGCACTGTGGAGAATGAATATTCTCTGATTCTAGATCTTCCAAATCGGTGATGGCACACTGTTCTCTAAAAGTATATACATGGGAAACATTTCTACTGGTGCCATTATCACTGACTGGAACATCATTATTATCATCCCTAGTGTCAAAGTAATGTCTCTGAATGGTAAGATTTCTTATGAATTTATTGATATCCAAAATTGTGTCAAAAACATTGAAATGTGCATGTGGGCAAAAGCCCAGACCCTTAGACAGAAGAGAGAAATCACTATCGGTTAGTATCAGATAAATTAATCACATTATGAAAAGTCCCTACTGGTGTGATACTTGCGCTCTCAATTGATATCTTTTTGTGGCAGGATCTCCGATGCTTCCCCCCCCCCTCCTTGTTCTTTTGAAGCTTGTTGTTTCTTTTTGTGAAATTTTTTCTTCTTTTTGTTGGAATGTCCGTTTTTTGGCCCCGTGTCCATGTCAGAGAAACTGACCCTTTTTCCTTGGAAGACTCGTCTGTTTAAATGTCCCATTTTTTTCCAAACATATACATTATTTGTTTCATTATCAAGCTTATCTCGTAAACGTTTCTCTTTTTTCCATCAATAGTGTCCTTTTCAATTTTGTTAATTTTTTCATTAAGCTTAATATCCAAATCTGAGAACAAAGTATCGTCTTTCAAAAGCAAGATCTCCTGCTGGTATGCTGTGATCTCATCCTTTCATTTTTCCAGCTCCATAGTCTTAGATGCAACAATGATTTTCATGAGATCAAATGAGCAGGTAGTTAAGGTGTCAGTCCATTGTTTTTTAAGGTCTTCATTATGTAACTCAAAGGTTGGGAATTTCTAAATGAGCAGGCCCCGGGGGATTGGTTCCACTGCCAGATATTCCATCAAGGTAGCCTTTTCCCAATAGGATTTAACCTCCTTGATCATGCTTTTTTCCAACTTGTGGAACAATAGCTTGAGCAAGCCTGAATTGTCCCCCTGTCCTTGTTTTAACATGTCCATCACATTATTTCTTAGAGGATTATCCTCCAGTGTCCTAAAAGTATGGCTAATTACAGATGTGCCTGCATATACAAAAGGCTGCTTAAAAAAGAATGATGCTAAATACCAATGTGATCAATAATTATGTAAAGACAAACATTTTTCATACAAAAACGATTGTATTAACAATCCACTTGGAGATCCATTTAAAAGGAAGCAGCCTAAAATGGTGATGGAGACTGATAAACATGCGTTGTAGAAGTCAATATCCCAAACAAGGAATATTTGAAATCTCTGAGATCCAACAACCTATGCAACAGACATCATGTGAGAAACAAAGTGTTATTGTGATATACAGATTATTTATCATAGAAATGGGTAACATCCCATTCTCCTATAGTCTTGGTTCCCAAACCAGATGGGTCCTTAAGATTTTGCAATGACTTCCGGAAACTGAATGAGGTGTTAAAGTTTCATACATATCCCATGCCCCAGGTTTATGAATTAGTGGAGAAGTTGGACCCCGCCAGGTACATTACCACTCTGGATCTCACTAGAGGGTATTGGCAGGTTCCCCTGACAGAGGAAGCAAAAGAGAAAACCACTTATGCAACACCTGAGAGGTTATGGCAGTATGTGTGGATGCCCTTTGGGTTAAATGGAGCTCCCGCTACATTCCAGCGGATGATGGATGAGATCTTTAGGCCGCATCAGTGTTATTCTGCAGCCTATCTAGATGATGTGGTTATTTGGAGCACAGATTGGGAAAGTCATCTACCCAAAGTACAGGCTGTCATAAACTCCATCACAAAAAGCTGGCTTAACCGCAAACCCAAAGAAATGTGCCATAGGGTTAGAAGAGGCCCGGTATCTGGGATACACCATTGTGCGGGGTCTAATCAAACCCCAGGTCGATAAGGCTGGCCTGCTCCAGCCACCAAGAAACAAGTGAGAACCTTCCTAGGCATGGTTGGGTATTATTGGAGATGCATCCCAAACTTTGCCAAAATGGCAGCACCTTTAACTGACCTCACCAAGGGCAAAAGCTCCTCAGTAGCAATTAAGTGGAATCCTAAGGCTGAAGCAGCTTTCCAAAATCTGAAGGAAGCCCTGTGTAAAAAGCCTGTGTTGGTGGCCCCAGGCTTTAACAAAGAGTTTGTGGTCCAGACTGATGCCTCGGGTATAGGTCTGGGGGCTGTCTTGTCACAAGTGGTAGGCAGAGAAGAACATCCGGTGGTCTATTTGCATCGGAAGCTGACCCCAGCAGAGGAAAAGTATACAGTTGTGTTCAAAATTATTCAACCCCCACTGAAATTGATTGTTTTGGTCGGTTTGACATTGATTATGATCATTCAGTCATCCTGCTTACAATTAAATCAAAGACATTCGTCCTACTGACTTACTAGTATTAGTTACAGTTTGGCTGGTTTTGTTAGTTAAAGTCACCCCCAACTTATTAAAACTTGTGTTGACATATGAAAAGGAGACGACCCCAGTCGAAGGCTACGTTTATCTGGTGGCCTACAAGAAGAGACGGATGGTGAACACTGTTCTGTCGGGGGTCTGGATATGGGCTCCGTAGTCAGACCTGGTGTTTGAGAAACAATTTCGGACCCCGGTGGTTGTGTCCGAAAAATGTGTCCCGAAGGAAGTCTAAAACCTTTCGACGAAGTCGGAATCCTAAGGTGAATTAACGATGACTCCTCGAAAACGGGAACCACTCCAGTCAATTTCCACG
>BLSH010221859.1:18817-61308 GCA_018402905.1 Glandirana rugosa | reverse complement strand
CCATGCTTCACAGTAGGCAAGGTGTTCTTTTCTTCATAGGCCTTGTTCTTCCTCCTCCAAACATAGCGTTGATCCATGGGCCCAAACAGTTCTAATTTTGTTTCATCAGTCCACAGAACACTATCCCAAAACTTCTGTGGTTTGTCCACATGACTTTTGGCATACTGCAGTCGACTCTTCTTATTCTTTGGGGACAGCAAGGGGGTGCGCCTGGGAGTTCTGGCATGGAGGCCTTCATTACGCAGGGTGCGCCGTATTGTCTGAGCAGAAACTTCAGTACCCACATCTGACAAATCTTTTCTCAGTTCCTCAGCAGTCACACGGGGACTTTTCTCCACTCTACGCTTCAGGTAGCGCACAGCAGTCGAAGTCAGCATCTTCTTTCTGCCACGACCAGGTAGCGTTTTAACAGTGCCCTTTGCCTTGAATTTGCGAATGATGCTTCCTATGGTGTCTCTTGGTATGTTTAACATCTTTGCAATCTTCTTATAGCCATTGCCCTTCCTGTGAAGAGTAATCACCTGTTCTCTTGTCTTCCTGGACCATTCTCTTGACCTCACCATGTTTGTAACCACACCAGTAAATGTCTAGGAGGAGCTGAGTATCACAGTCATTTTAAAGCTGCCTAATTGGTGCTTATTAGGCTTTATTGCTGCTCCCTGATATCCACAGGTTTTTTCAATGCCTGATTGAAAACACTTAATTGAACCTCTGTTCTTCAGAGTGGTAGTCTTTAAGGGGTTGAATAATTATGTCAATGAAGAATTCAAAAAAGAAACATTTACTACTGTATTACAAAACTAATTGATGTCATTTTAGTTGCATATGGTTCTTTAAGAAGTCCTTGTAGGATTTCATTCAGAATACAATTACAAATGTACACTAAATTCTCTAAAACCATTTACAGCATTGGGGGTTGAATAATTTTGAACACAACTGTAGTATTGTGGAGCAAGAGTGTTTGGCCATTAAGTGGGCCTTAGACGCTCTATGGTACTACTTGCTGGGGCACCACTTCTGACTCATAACAGACCATGCCCCCCTAAAATTGATGGCCCAAGCTAAGGACCATAATGCAAGGGTTACCCGTTGGTTCCTGACACTCCAAGATTTCTCTTTTAAAGTGGACACAGGGCAGGTTGTAACCAGAAAAATGCAGATGCCCGTTCTAGAACCCACTGTTTGATAGCCAGTGTTCGAACCCACGGGTTCAAACAGAGGAGAGAGGTATGTGACAGACAGCCCCTGTCAGTTATAGATGGGGTGTATCTGCCATCCAGGATCTTGAGGTTCTTAAGATAAAGGAGTGACAGTGAAAGGTCTGTAGGTAGCAAGGGGTTAAGCACTGGCCACACCTTGCTCCCCCACTTGGGGTATAATTATTATGACTTATCTGAGTGTAATCAGGGTTGCTGCTGAGAGAGAAGGAGCAGGCTGTGAGGGAACATGCCTGTAAAGACTGTAGCAGACCCCGTGAGGTCTATCTGTTAGCCAGGAGGTTTTATTCATGTGGTGGACTTTTGTTTGGGACTGTTTTCTACTCCTGCGAGGGAAACCTTTCTGTTATACTTATTTGTGGAGTGAATAAACATGGGCAGGAAGCCCTTAACCAAACAGATGGCTGGACTACATGTTTTGGAACCTCTTCACTTGAAGCTAATCACCCCACAGCTCTCACTCTCTCATACTGGTCAGTGGTTCAACATGGCACCTCATGGAAAAAAACTCTCTGAGGATCTGAAGAAAAGAATTGTTGCTCTACATAAAGATGGCCTAGGCTATAAGAAGTTTTCTAAGACCCTTAAACTGAGCTGCAGCACGGTGGCCAGGACCATACAGCAGTTTAACAGGACAGGTTCCACTCAGAACAGACCTCGCCATGGTCGACCAAAGAAGTTAAGTACACATGCTCAGCCTCATATCCATAGGTTGACTTTAGGAAATAGACGTATGAGTGCTGCCAGCATTGCTGCAGAGGTTGAAGGGGTGGGGGGGTCAGCCTGTCAGTGCTCAGACCATATGCCGCACACTGCATCAAATTGGTCTGCAGTGTTGTCGTCCTAGAAGGAAGCATCTTCTAAAAATGATGCAGAAGAAAGCATGCAAGCAGACTAAGGACATGGATTACTGGAACCATGTCCTGTGGTCTGATGAGACAGGATAAACTTATTTAGTTCAGATGTGGTCATGCGTGTGTGGCAGCAATTAGGTGAGGAGTACAAAGACAAGTGCTATGTGCAAAGGTGTGGCGCAACTATACAAAAATAAATATGATCATTTCAATGCAATTCATAATAAAGTCCATGATGTCTCCTGTGAGTCATTTTTACATTCCCCAGCTCTATATTGAGAATGCACCAGACTAATCTTGGTACCTTCGGAACTATAGAGTTTTTCCAAAGGTGTTGTATGACCTCCTAAACCTAAGGGGTTCGTTGAGTGGCCATTTCTTACCCGTGATCATGGGTGGAATAAAAAGCAAACGCAGAACTCCAGATACATAAGGTAGGTGTTGGGATATGACTGTGTATGGATTTTGATGGACTTTGTTATTACCATTGGCAACACATGGACTTTATTATGAATTGCATTGAAAAAAAGTTTTTTTTATCATATTTATTTTTGTATAGTTGCCCCACACCTTTGCACATAGCACTTTATGATCTTCAGTGGGATTCTTCACACCTTTCACACCTTCACACCAGGGCGAACTTAATATATGGAAAAATATAAATTGGGGTGTTGCCGCGCTATGGGAATGTGTGTTGTGCTAGCTGCTGCCTCCATCTGCGACTGTCAAGCAGTTGCTTAGTGATGGATGTAAAAAGAAGGAAAGGGGGGTTGTGGCGCTGCTAGAAAAAAATGTGAAAAGATATATGAAAAATATATATATATAGATATTATTGCTGTAAAGTGCCAGTGCCGTGAAGCGAGATACAAAAATATCCTTAATATAAATGTGTGTAAACAGTGTTGAAGAAATAAAGTGCCAGTGCAAATTGATCAATAGAGAATCCAAAGATTAAAATCCATGATCAACATAAAGTGCAAAAAACTAATACCAGAATCAATAAGTGCTTATGTGAACTAAAACAATATTCAGATAATAATGTCAAACATATCCTAATTTCATAATGAGAGTCCCAATGTGCTGTCTTGATTAGTATGCTTCTCTGGTGTTCTAAGATGCAATCCTACAGTACATATAATGTCAGTGACAATCTGGGTTGAACTATGTTATAAATCAATTGACCGGAGGAATGGTTAAAATTGCCCTTCTCCCAGAGCAATGTTACAGACCTGGGAATCCCTCTCCTGGTATGCCGGAGGTCCTGTTAACAACAGACCTGTCTGTTGTCTGGGGATCCCACTCCTACTGTACCGGTGATCCCGTTCCCAGCGGACCCGTGTGCTGTCTCCAGGGCCCGGTGCATTCGTGGGTGAAGGGATAAGAAAGACTCCAAATAAGGGCCAGGTACATATTGGGGTAATAGCGCTGCCTACTGTACTTACTGGTGAGCTGGAGAAGTCAGACATGCGCCCGCGGCTGGTGTTCTGTTCTCTTATGCAGCCCGGGGATCATGGATGCGTGATGACGCGCAATGAACTTACTATATACTTAACTTATCAGAGTGCCAATTCTTCACATTTTTCACTTAACAAAGACAAGTGTGTCTTGCCTACAGTCAAGCATGATGGTGGGGGTGTCATGGTCTGGGGTTGCATGAGTGCTGCCGGCACTGGGAGCTACAGTTCATTGAGGGAACCATGAATGCCAACATGTACTGTGACATACTGAAGCAGAGCATGATCCCATCCCTTAGGAGACTGGGCCACAGGGCAGTATTCCAACAAGATAACAACCCCAAACACACCTCCAAGACGACCACTGCCTTGCTAAAAGAGCTAACGGTAAAGGTGATAGACTGGCCAAGCATGTCTCTAGACCTAAACCCCATTGAGAATCTGTGGGGCATCCTCAAATGGAATGTGGAGGAGCGCAAGGTCTCTAACATCCACCAGCTCTGTGATGTCATCATGGAGGATTGAAAGAGGACTCCAGTGGCAACCTGTGAAACTCTGGTGAACTCCATGCCCGAGAAGCTTAAGGCAGTGCTGGAAAATAATGGTGGCCACATACATTGACACTTTGGGCCAAATTTGGACATTTTCACTTAGGGGTGTACTCACTTTTGTTGCCAGCGTTTTAGACATTAATGGCTGTGTGTTGAGTTATTTTGAGGGGACAGAAAATTTACACTGTTATACAAGCTGTACAGTCACTACTTTACATTGTAGCAAAGTGTCATTTCTTCAGTGTTGTCACATGAAAAGATATAATAAAATATTTACAAAAATGTGAGGGGTGTACTCACTTTTGTGAGATACTGTATATTAATTATATTTCATAAAATTGTTTAAGTACCTATCTGCTTTGTGATGGGCTACGTTCATGTGCAAGTTTTTACAAGTTTTCATACCAGCAGCAACGCATCGCACGCATACGCACAGTAAATAACACTTGTCCAGACTTGCACCAAAGCTTTGCACGGACTTGTTGGATTCATCAATTATAAATGAGAGTGTTAGAGACAAACACTGTTCATTTTTTCTGAATTTTAAGAAGAAAAGTGTTTTGAAAATACTTTCAAAAATATAAATAGGTGCAAGTCAAAGTGAATCAAAATCATCTTCTTTAGGAGTGCCAAAGAAAAGTAAGTACATATTTTTGTAGTTCCTCCGATTGCATAGGTAGACGCTGATCACGACTTTATGTAAAGTTGATTTTTCGATCTATATTACACATAGTTTTTATAAAAGTTTAGGTAAATCAGAATAAAGAAAATCTTGCATATGTGCGTGCGTATTATGAAACATTTCCACGTGACGGATATTTGTGCCAGAGTCATGGTCGTTCAAAATTCAAATTAACCGTAATTACACATGTTTTGCTTAATGGGGTTCCCTTCATCGTTTTAGCAATCGGTATTATGATCCAAATCCAAATATTTACTTGCATTTTGTGTCTTTTCAATAAAGATATGAATAAAAATTGTACATGTTTTTCTTTTTTTTACAATTGTCCACTCTACAAAAAACCTTTCAAAGTGAGCAGCACTGTGTCAGCTGTCAAAAACACATTTGAAGTTAATAAGTTTAGGAAAATTCAATATTTGGCAGGCAGGGGTCTACAGAAAACCAAAAAATTGGCAAGTGGTCTACGGGGCGAAAAAGTTTTGAAACCTCTGGTTTATATAATAAGGGGGAAACTCATAACAGGATAGAGAACTAAATGTATCATTTTTGGTGCATTACAATAAGATTATTAAAAATGAATTGGTAAATTACCATTTTACAACTCCGTAAGGTATATAAAACCTCATTCCATGTAGGAACTGATTCCTAGCATACAAGGTTCCCATCCAGGTAGTCCTATGCCTTAAGGCAATTTGTGAGTGTATAAAATATATTTACTTGAGCAGAACAGAGATTGATACACACACACACACACTTCTTCTTTGTCTTTTAGAGTCATACCTCTTAGGGATAGTGCTTTTATTGCTCATTTTTGTCTACTAATGTCCATTCAAATTAAAGGGGAAGCATACTGGTTTTGGGTCTGGTTTTTTTTTCAATTGTGTTTTTTACATGTGTTTTATAACTATTTTTTTTACTGTATATACAATCTTTGTTTTGCAAATAAATATTTTTACATAAAGTATAGCGATAAAGGATTCTCAAAGCACCGTAGAATGCTTTAAAAGACAGCAAACAGTAAACATTTTTCACGTAGTATTAAATGCTTCACATTTTTATTTACTATTTGCAGGCCCATCAAAGAAACATTCCACAGTATTTTTTTTCTATGTTGTGGTGGGCACGTGCTTTTTACTATTGAAGACAACTTGTTCTGGATTGCTCAGCTCCTCCTCCCAGAACATCTGATTGAGGAGAGAACACTCTACACCTCACAGAAAGGTTACATGACCGCCTTCATTCGGACTACATGTTCCCCCATCCCTAAGGCCATCTAAACAAAGCACATTCCTAAAGAGACTCATAGATTCTAGGGACTCAGGAGCCACTGTCAATCAATTCCCTTTGAGTAGGCCGGAGGGAATAGCTTGACATCATGGGCTTTGGCCTTTTCTGTGTGGGTCAGTGTACATAGGTTTGGGAGGTATACCTGTAGTCTCTATTGAGAGTGAACATTCAAGGGTGGTTACAGTGAGGGTCTCCATGGGGTCATACAAAGCAGTGTAGCCGTATGAAAACTGGAAACATGAGAGGTCTTCAAAATGTTTCCATACTTTTCTTTAACTCTATTTATTAAAAATTTCAAAAACATATGGCATCTAAGAACGCAAAATTGTATGGTTGAAACCTGTATAATATCCCAGTGTGGACATGGAGGAGACACTTATATAGTCACGCAATGTATTATATGCTTATTTGTAACACATGAAACAAACTTGTACGCATTTGTGCTGTAATTTTTTGTATGAGAAAAAAAATAAAAAACTTTTCTGTTAAAAAAAAAAACAAATGGCATCACTTTTCTACCAAGTCACCTTCCTTTGCGATGCATTTTTCCCAGTGTTGTACCAACTTTTTAATGCCTTCAGCAAAACATGTTTTTGGTTGAGCCTGTAGCCACTGATGCAACGATAGTTTCACATCATCATCACATGAAAATCTTATTCCCCTTAAAGCGATAATAAAGTCTTGTTTTTTTAAAAATAAAACAAACATGTTATACTTACCTGCTATGTGTAATGGTTTTGCACAGAGTACCCCGGATCCTCCTCTTCTCCTCCCTCCTGCCAGTACCCCCCCCCCCCCAGCAAGCAGCTCGCTCTGTGGGCACCTAAGCAGGTGCACTCCTGAGATCCAGCTCTGGGTGTCCATGCACACATAGAGACATGGCTCAGCCCCTTCCCCTCCATCTCCTGATTGGCTCACTGGCTGTGATTGACAGCAGCGGGAGCCAATGTCTCTTGTGGACATCACTGGATCGAGAAGGGGCTCAGGTGAGTATTGGGGGGCTGCTGCACAAGTTTTTTTTCATGGAATGCATGAAGGTAAAAAAAAAAACCTTGTGCCTTTACAACCACTGTAAAGCTTCTTTGAGAGGTTCAAAATGGTGGAAATCAGAAGGTGCTAAATCTGAACTATAAGCTGGATGTTCCCCCACTCATAAACAACTCTATGAGAGAGAACTTTATCCTCATACTGAGCACACCTTCTGCCCACAAAAAGCATATGACAGAATGTTGTTTCTCTTTGGTGCAATTTATAAATTACGCAGCCACCCTCACTACAGCGTGACATCTCTTACACTAAACTGCAAGGTCAGCCGGCTTCCCAGACAGACTAGTCACATGACACTCTCAGACATGATCAATTACTACTCCTCCCGCCCTCACCGTTTCCAACGAAAATATAAAAGTGTGGAAACTTTTTGAAGACCCCTTGTAGAAGATAGAGGATTTTCATATAAAGAATGGCAAGTAATAAGAGCCTTCAAAAGGAAAGCACATAGTATACATGGTAAGTCCTGAGGTCTACAGCACTATTTTTTATATAAATAGCGCATTAAAGTAGAAATATAGGCAAAACTTTTCTTTTATTTTAGATGAGCAATGTAGGGCTATAAACCGTGTCAGATTTTTTTTTTTACCATCTGTGTCCCATTATGGAGATTTAGCTTCACTTTCTGTCCCATAGCCAAACAGGTAGTAAGAGGAAATCCCTGGAAAACCATGGAATTACTTGGGGACTCCCAGGTTACCAGAACTAGTGTCCCCATTGGAAGATTTCCCTTCTATTACTTTTCTGGGGACAACCCAAAATTTGGGATTTTCTTTTACTTTCACTTTCAATGATATTGGTAAAAAAAGTCAAATAGAGATGGGGTATCTCCTTAATGGGGGGTTAGACAGCAATAAAAACTGACAAGTGACCTAATCCCCCTCTGCTATATCCAAAACTAAAAAAAAATTGTCTTTACGTATACTTTAAGGGAAGTATGTATGAAGGCTGCTGGCTGCCATGCTTTCTTCCAGCATTTGGTATTCACTGACCCAGAGCAAATGCTAAAATCAAGGAAGTCATAGTGAAATCAGAAGTTTGATTTGCATACTTATTCTGAGTCACCCACTCCAAATATTCAAACCAAGAGTCAGCATTTCAAACAGATAATCAGCATTATCAGAATAAAGAATCAGGAATGGCAGCATCTATGTTTCCTTGCAGGAAAGGTTTATTTTAAATCCTCTTCCTCTTCTCTGTAAAGCCTCATACACACGATGCGATGGTCATACGACCGGACGTCCAAAATCGTATGTCGGCTGTTGTGTCTTGCATACTGACGTGCACTAAGCGATCATATGACCAATCCCAACGTGGTGACGTGTTACGAGCGTATAAAGAGGAAGTTCAGGTGAATGTGATTTGTGAATTAGGAATGTAGGTTTACATGAACTGACACTTCCGAGCCTTCCTGACTTCTGAGCAAGCATGTTTTGTATATACAACTTGTTGGCCTAACTTCTCTGTACACACGATACAACAGTCGTACGACCGCTTGTTGTACAACAAACGTTTTTTAGTCTGCTCATCCAACTTCTGTTCTACGACCGTCGCACGTCGGCTGTTCTAATCGCGCGTACTAGCGGTCAGATGATCATACAACAAGCTGTTGTACGACCATTTTCATACGACTGTCGCACCATGTGTACAAGGCTTTAATGTGACCAAACAACTACCAATCGGCCACAATGGTACAATAAAAAAATAAAAGTACAGTCCCAGTTAATGAGTTAATACTAGGAATCATTTTGCAAACTTTTACACTGTCTGAAATTTTTCCTTCTCTCTATTAATACCAAGTTTTAACTGGGGCTATCAACACATAAATCAGAAAAGACAATTTTGAAGCCGCAGCTTATTGGAGTATTGGATAGAAGGAGGTGAAATGGGTTAATAGCACTACTTATTCCAGATGATCCCTGTTGAAATGTGATAAGCTTGCACAGCTATTCTGAAATAACTGAGGAGTATAATATGACTGTACCCCTCTAACTATTCCTTTGTGCTTAATTGAGTTCAGCTTGAGATTGGCCAGCCAGTATTACTTAGATGTCAATATTTGTTCTTTCCCTTTATGCTGTTAAGATATGCAGATCTGCTGGGATTAGTACTGTAGGTTAGGAGCACTTTTGGAAAGATTGATTATGGAAATTGTAGTAAACGACCCAACCTCCCCCTGACTGCTGCAGAGAGAGATTAAGCCCTGCACTCCGGTTTAGACAATGAACTGAATGTGAATTTACATGGATGTTGCCTCTCAGGGTAATTTTTTAAAGTACAAAGAAAGTAAAATAACTCTAAAATTGGCTGTATCCCACCTGATTTTCCCTAGCGTTGGCTAGCTCCAAGTATTACTAACAATAAGAGACACGAGTGTAAGAGACACAAAGCATTACATCTATTGAATATAGCACCTGTCATAGAAATTCTCTGGCATGTTGTAAAATCTCTACAGCCAAAGTTCAGCTATTGAATGAAAAAAGAGAATGATCCTTCTGCTGGTGCATGCAGTAGATAATTGGTACACAGACCAGAATTAACAGTAAGTGTGGTTTAAAATGCTCAGTGATTCTTATGAAGGCATAAAGTATGTCTAATCACCAACTTCTGTGGCAAGATTTAAAAGACACATAATCCCTGCTTTGAAAAATTGCTAGGAGGAACATTATTTTTAGTAGGCATGCAAAGTCTCTTTCATTAACATGGTTGTAAACCCTCACATATACCCAGTGAAGTGATGCATACTGTATACCTAGCCTCAGATGATACACAGAGATGAATGCGAAAGGACAAAACAAGAAAAGTCAGTGTAAAAGCACTACACCAAAGAATGGGGTCCTGTCACATCCGGGAGATACCAAGGGCAGAACACAGTTTTGTTGGGACTTTTGAGGCCAACCCCACACATAGGTGAATTATAAAATCATACTTTTATTGTATTCATGAAGATAAAAACAGACATACAGAGCATACTTTGAATATTAATCCAGAATCGTCCCAGCATTCAGCCCGTCAGCTGTGTTGGCTTGAGTTGAATGCTGGGACGGAGGTCTGGCTACATGTGGAGTGCACTCATTGCAGGAGACTTTGGCATCCCTAAATGTTCAGATCTGGTTATATATTTATATCACCTGTTGAACAAAAAGTGTTGCGCTAAAAAAGGAAGTGATTCATATGACAAGGTCACTCAATTATTTAAAGTGACAGTGCATATATAGAACCTGTAGTGATCACATACATATAGTCAAGATTAAAGTAACAGTGTATAAGTTGACTCTACATTAAGTCCAAAATAACCTGTGATGGTGAATGACTTAAAGTGAACAGGGTATCACTTTATGCCCCCCATTAACAACACATCAATTAAAGTAGGCTCCACCCACCAGTATAACCGGGAAGTACGGCATTCACAAGATGGTGCCCGTGTGCGCTCCAAGCCTCACTCCCAATACAGGAAGTGAGTATACACACAGTCGCAACCTGCTCAATGACAGCCTGGACTTTTTATGCACTGTTTACTTTAAGCCTTTAACCATCGCAGGTTTATTTGGACTTTTTCACCTGGTCATCTCTGCATGTCCTGTGGCACTAAATAGATGTTTGTATCCATTTTTGAAACTCCCTGAAGAAGACTAGGTTTAAGCCCAAACGTCAGAGTGTTCCTCTGTGATTCAGTATTATTTATGCCATTTCTATATATGTTATGTATTTGCTCTGTATGTCTGTTTTTATCTTCATGAATACAATAAAAGTATAATTTTATAATACACCTATGTGTTGGGTTGGCCTAAAAAGACCCATAAAACAGTGTTCTGTCCTTGGTACACAGAGATGAAACAAATCAAACAAATTAAACAAATCCCTCTGCATATGTTTTACTTGTGTATCTGCAGTCTTTCCCTTTCTACACTCTTTAGAATGTGCAGATCCTGTTTGGAATCTTTCTTACTCTTTCAGCAGTGGGTGGGGAATCTGGGCTTACCCTGTGTGAGAGTTGATTGGAGGAAAGGACCCCCCCCCTTCACATAGGCATATGAATAAACATACAGAGCTGTAGTCTGAATAGACAAGCTCCCTGCTACTCTCCCTCTAAGCTCCCTCCCCGACACAAATTTCCAGCTGCTGTTATCTCATGTGTCTGAGAACTTGTCAGAAGTGACTCTGCTGATAACAGAGGAATGAAGCACCAGAGAGAAATGGCACTTAGAGTCTTGGAGAGAGATAAGCAAACACTACATATATATATATGTGCTTTGTTCATATTTCATGACTGGGGTTTACAACCACTTTAAGAAAAAAAGGTTTTTACAGCCCTATTGCCAAGAAGGATTGCAGTGGCACCCAGAGTATTTGAAAATGGAGATGGTGGGGGCATCTCACATCTAAGGGAGTGCACACTGGCAGATCAGTGTGCCATTATATGCAAGTAAGCTGTGTATACTTGTTCACAATGTTAAAAGCTCAATCACATTCAGCAGAATTTAGAGGGAACGTTTAGCCTTTTCATATTTTTAGATAATTATATAGGACTGAAGTAAATTGTAGCGAACAGGGTTCCCTGGTGGGATTATGCGGTGCAAGAGAATGGAGTCCACAGCAAGGGAAAAACATTTTTTCTTAAAAGCAAAGAATATTTATTCTGACATATAGTCCATATAGAAAACAATCAGAGAAATTTCATATAGAACAGTTATATTCTAAAAACAAAATTGGTGATACAGATAATCGTGGTGGGGGTTACCCAAGTGGTAATATAACTGAAGGTCAAGTTGTTATCCCAACATGTTTCACCCAGAACGGGCTTCCTCAGGGGATTTGATTGACCGCCACCAAATCTGGTTATTAAGCAAAAAATAAACAATAATTATACAATACCAAAAATTAGATTGTCACAATTGGTCAGAGATTACAGTTATAGACCAGTGATTGGACTGCCCCTATCATAGGAGATTAGCCACCCAACAAGCATATGCACCCACCCATGTCACAACTGGAGTGGTGGTCCAGCAGGACTTACCAGGACAAGGCCGACTCACATAGAACAGGCATAGCAGAACCCGTGGCCATAGGCAAGCCCGACAATCTGCAACTGCAGGCGATGCGTAAAGTCCAGGCTGGAATGGAAAATATAACGCAAAAAAGAAAAATAATGTATTAATTCAACATCACAATAACCCAAATGGTTTGACACAAAAACCAAGTATAAACTTTGTAGAGTTGTGCTGCACATATATATGTGCAGAGGGGGGCAGCATAAGCCTAGGCCCTCATTATATCACTTCATAAATAGAGCAAGTAACAAATAATAACAAAAAAAACAACAAAAAGAGCACTTACGCGTATCACCTAGTGAAATAGGATAAGCTGGGGGCGCTAGTGCCAAAACACCAAAACACCATAGGAACTACAGCTTAGAATTGGTTAAAAGAAATCAAGGGACCATCCCTTTGGTCAAAGGCAGATGAGGTTGCGCAGAGGATACAAAGGGAAAACAAATAACCAAAGCTAAAATACACATACGGATCATACAAGTGTGTAAAAAACACATAAGCTGACCACAGCAGCTACTTAGTTTACCATTCCATATAGAGGGTGTAAATAACGGGCCATAAGGCTGCTAAATGGCAAATTATATAGGAGGTCAGCATGTTGTAAATAGTCTTCTCAGTACACATTGCTTTTAAAGCCTTGTTTGCTACATATCAATTGTACTTTATATTTTGGGACAGCTACAGTATCTCACAAAAGTGAGTACACCCCTCACATTTTTGTAAATATTTTATTATATCTTTTCATGTGACAACACTGATGAAATGGCACTTTGCTACAATGTAAAGTAGTGATTGTACAGCTTGTATAACAGTGTAAATATGCAAAATAACTCAACACACAGCCATTAATGTCTAAACCGCTAACAACAAATGTGAATACACTTCTAAGAGAAAATGTCCATTTGGGCCCAAAGTGTCAATATTTTGTGTGATTACCATTATTTTCCAGCACTGCCTTAACCCTCTTGGGCATGGAGTTCATCAGAGCTTCACAGGTTGCCACTGGAGTCCTCTTCCACTCCTCCATGACTACATCACAGAGCTGGTAGATGTTTGAGACCTTGCGATTCTCCACCTTCTGTTTGAGGATGCCCCAGAGATGCTCAGTAGGGTCTGGGTCTGGAGACATGCTTGGCCAGTCCATCACCTTTACCCTCAGCTTTTTTAGCAAGGCAGTGGTCATCTTGGAGGTGTGTTTTTTTTTGGGTTTTTATCATGTTGGAATGCTGCCCTGTGGCCCAGTCGCCGAAGGAAGGGGATCATGCTCTGCTTCAGTATGTCACAGGACATGTTGGCATTCATGGTTCCCTCAATGAGCTGTAGCTTTCCTGTGCCGGCAGCACTCATGCAGCCCCAGACCATGACAATCCCACTACCATGCTTGACTGTAGGCAAGACACACTTGTATTTGTACTCCTCACCTGGTTGCTGCCACACACGCTTGAAACCATCTGAACCAAATAAGTTTATCTTGGTCTCACTCCTGCGTCCCCTGCTATCTCCTTCCGGAGGGAGCCAGTGCTAGAGGGGAATGCACCCTCAGGTGAGCCAGATGGGGAAAGCGAGGACAGGGCCATAGATTGGGATTCTTCCAGACTGGTAGAAAATTTCGGGTCCCTGGAGAGGTTAGCGGAGTTGTCGTCTCCAAGCAGCAGCTCGGATGAGGAATGGAAGATAGGAGGTTCCCAAGTCCTGGAGGTCCATTCCAAGGAAGGAGAAGAGCCAGACTCTGCTGGGAGACCCGAAGATGCTACAGGAACCCCCATCATTCGCAGAGACGTCTTTGAGAATAGGCCATCCACCACCCAGACCAGAGCAGCTGAATACTGGCAGTGGGTGCAGAGGTCCCCTGATTCCTGTGTCCTGCCCAAGAAATGAAAACTGAGAGAGCTGCCCAGATTTTCCCGGTCCCAGTGGGAAGTTCAGCATAGGGTTGCTCTGGAGTGGGGTCTGGTCTTTCCCTATGTCCCTCCTGAAACCATGGACATCATCAAGAACTCACAGGGAGAGTGGGAGGATGACTTGGTTTGGGAGTATCTACACGTCCCTAAGCCGTAGCGGGTGCCAGAGTGTGAGGGGACCTGGACCCGCTTTGAGGACATTCGGAAGGAATGGCGGCTGGGGAGGTCCATCTACAAGGACAGAGTGATGATTGCCATGGTGGGACGGCCTACGAAGAGTTACTCTGTCTCCATCGGGGAGGAAGGGGGCAGCAGGAAGAGATTGGCCAACCACTTTTATGCTTGAGAGGACTGTTGGAGGTACAGCCATCATAAAAGTGGTCACATGGACTGCTGGAGAGTTGCAGTGTACATGTGTTTCCTCTTCCTTGACTTTGCAGGACCAGACCTATCTGCCACCCTGTTGTGCCCAATGGATGGACCTTTTCTTGTTGCAAGGATATTTAGGATGAAGTCTGTTTCATGAACAAACTCTTTAAGGAGCCTGTTTGTTCGGGACGGGCCCTTCCCATCAGGAGCTCCGAAGAGGACTGTTGCTTCTTTATGCTGTGTTTCTTCTCTCTTTAATGTTTTCTCAGCAGGCTATAACTCCCTCCTGACAGAACTATAGGTGAAAATGTATTTTGAAGTGACCTGTATGCTGTTGTTGATGTTGTTATTTCTGTCAGCAGGTTCATAACCCCCTGCTGACAGAAAGTTTGTAAAGTGTACAGGTAGCTGGTAGAATAGGTTGCCTGTTATGTTGTTTTCACAGGACTCCTCCCGGAGGGACAACTGTCTATCTATCTCCGGCTGGCGATACGGATCCTGTGGACGGAGAGTTTCCCTTGAAGGGGAGATGCCCTGGTCCATTGTATTTGAATAATTGCTTAGTGGTAGGGACATGTAGTTAGGAATGCAATGCATATGCTGTAAATACTGAACAAAATAATCTTCTATATTTTTGATACGTATTTATTTTAATATATGTCCCCCATCCAAGTTTATTCCCTTTCCCCCCCTCCTTTCAATTTATGGGATGCCCTTGCTCCTGGGCCCAAGAGTGTGTAGGAGGAAGCAAGCTGAAGGAATATGTACAGGGAGTGTACATAGTTGTCCCAAAACCAATTGCTGTTGAACCTATTGCTGTTTATCCAATTGCTATTTATTCCGTGCTGGGCATCCCATATCTCCCATCCCCATCCAAGTTCAATCCCCTCAATAAAACCTAAAAACAAATAAACTAAAAGAAATAAATGTATAAAGGGGTATAGTGTATACACTACAGTAAATGCACAGCGGCCTAGTGGTGTTAAAAAAAAAGAAAAAGACAAGAATCTAGACAAAATGGCAATACATTGTAATCATTATTAAGAGGTAGAAAATCAATACAAGAACCAGGGATCCCATTTGTCAGAAAATTGAGCCATAGAATTGCGAATAGTGTGTTATATCTTTTAAAAGTTTTATTTTTTTATTCCATATATGTTTTATCAGCATTTTATCGATCATACAATTATCTTGAACATTGCTCAGTTTTAACAATTTCAAACATAAAGTCTAGAACAACACTAGATCAAGTTATACATATATTGTATGCAGTACTACAATATTCGCATCTAATTCCTTACTTCTGGAGGCTCTCGTTATCAAGAAGTTCATGTGAGCTTCAGTCCAATGAAAGACTACTATTCATGTAGTGCAATTGTCCTAAGTAACTTTCCATGGCAAGAGTATTAATCCCAGTTGGATCCGTAGGCTTTGAGTTGCGAGGGGCACTTGGTGTAGTGCACTACTGTCTGCTCATTGTTCGGAGTCAGTTCATAATGAGTCAACTCCGGCACCCCCTTAGCGAGGTGTAAGGGAGGGGAATGGAGCGAGGGTCAGTGGTGAAACTAAGATATGGGGGGGGGCACTGTGATTGCCAGATCTGGAGTGAATCCGGGGGAGGGGGTGATGTTCTCACCAACAACCCTCCCCAGCATAGGCCCCCTGTGAGAGCAAGGTGCACCCGCGGTCTGTGAATTTCAGTCTGTTATAATTTCAAGGTGAGTAGGTCTTGATAATTTTGAGTATTTTTAAATGAGGTCCAGGGTTCCCAGATCGCGGTGTATTGTATGGACTTATCAAGGGTGATGAAGATCAACTCCTCCATCTCAGCTATTTTATTGACTCTCCGGAGCCACTCCGCTAACGCTGGCGGGGCTGTGGACCTCCAATGAACCGGAATGCACATCCGTGCGGCGTTAATGAGGTGCATGGTCAGCGATTTGTGGTAGTGTCTGATCAGAATTTTAGTCAGGTGGAGCAGGTATTGTCCTGGTGAAAAGTCTATCTGGATGGAGGTCACCTGTGTTATTGTCTCGTTTAAAAGTTTTATTTATGCTATATGTTTTGTCGGAATTGTGTTCACAGACACTGCGGGTACTGGGACATGCCAATGACAATGGGGGGCGAGAAGTGGATCGAATCCAGGTCACTTACATGCATGCTAACATTTTTATGAAAAATAGACTGAAATATCAAAAAAGTGACCAGTTCTCTAAGCAATGAACTTCATATACACTCATTTAAACAGTGTGCCAAAAAACCTGTATGCTACGTGGGGCTGAGATTTAATTTGCCACTACAATGGGTTTGGAGGGAATCTTGCATGTTCGAGACCCAGCAGAATAATGTTGGAATTTGTCATAGTAACCATAACTGGCTTAAAGGGGAACAAGGGGGCTTAAAGCAGAGTTCCAGTCTGGGGAAAAAAAGATTAAAAGTCAGCAGCTACAAATACTGTAGCTGCTAACTTTAAAAATAAGGACACTTACTTGTCCAGGGATCTCTCGATGTCGGTACCCTGAGCCGAATTGTTCATCAGCTTTGGGTGCAGGTGCCGGCATTGCGTAAGGGAAACCGGCAGTGAAGCCTTCAGGCTACACAGCCAGTTTTCTACTGTGCATGCACAAGTCGCACTGCGCTTTATGAATAGTCCCGCTGTCCACACAGGTCCCAGAAGGTAGCAGGGGAAAGGAGGATGGGCCAGACATGGTGATCAAAACCAGGTACCCACACCCCCAAAAAAGTGCTAACTGTGGCAGCGGAGAGGGAACATGTGAACAAGCAGAGCTTTGCCTTTTGGGTTGAGCTCCGCTTTAAGGTTTGCCAACCCACTCACTATAAAAGGGTTAACCATAACGACAAGGTGCTTTAGCTGAGTTAGGGATTGGTTAGGGAGTGCTGCTGACAAATGTGCATAGGGAGAAATTGGTGTAGGACTTGTAGTCACTGGCTGGTCTGTTAAAAAAGGTGTAAACCCTTAGGCTTGGTTCACACTTGTGCGATGCGGGAACCAGCATAATTCCAGAATCCCATGTCCCATGTCACTTCACACTGCCCACTGCGAAACTCTGCTGGTGTCAATGTAAAGTTAATGACTCCCCAAAACTGTACAGGAACACAGTGAACACACATGCGATCCAATTCCAGTGTGGACCAAAAAACTTTGTATTTTTTTTATATATTTATTTTAGTCATTTTTATTACTAGAGAGGTTTTTTTCTTGGGAGAGTGCATGTGATCAGTACAGGGCCAATCAGCACTGTCCAGACATATGGTCAGGGTCCTGCAGCCTCATAAGACAATCAGGGGAGAATGAAAATTCAGTCAGACACTGATAGAAGTCACAAGACTGCTATATACTGCTGATGAGAAAAGGTATTTAGCAGTATATTTTTACTAAAATAATTGCATTTCCATGTTCTGTGTACTGTGGGAGACCAGATATAATGAATGCAAGATCCTGGGTTTAGTAACACTTTAATGATTGTCATATAGATAGAAAAGTGCTGTGTATCATGGAGAACTGATGGATGGGAGAGAGAAGAGAATTTTCATCTTCTGTTATATTTAATACTGCTGATGTCCTGTGGCCTCTACACAGCCTGCCCCCGTCTGCATGTACTCCAGTGATAACACTGCATGTGTTTTTTTTCATCTAGCATATTTCCTAATTGTTGCTGACTGCAATTGTTTTTACAATGGTCTTATTTCTAAAGCTCAAGTTCCATAAAAATTTACATTTTGTTCTACTGAAAGCCCCTCCAAAGTTAAATCACTTACAAAGGTAATTTAAAGCATAACTCCACTATTGTTGAGAAAAAAAAATCCCCTCTGGGTGATCTATGTACATTGCAACAATTATAACAACCTTTGTTGCAGATTGCTACCTTTTATTATTCTGAAGAAATCCCTCTGTATTTGTCTGTGCCTCAGTACTGAGTAGGTCTAATGGGAGTGGTTTCATAATTAACTGTCAGGTGTGCAGCTGCAGAGCACTAATGAGGAGATCTGCTGGGCCTGCATCCCTTTAGACGTGTTCCTATAGAAAAGTATCTCTCCAAAAATGTAATTTTTTTTTTTGCTGGGGATGCCTGAAATCTGACTTGTATCTTAGGCAGACTTCTGGGAAAATTGGTAAGCCAATCACACAAGCCAGAAATGATGTTTCTGGGGAGTGGTCAGTATACATTCCCTGTACAGAACAACTCCAGGTAGCCATATTGCAATGCATTCTCAGGAAATAACAGTGGCTGCAGATTGAAAAGGAAAGGTAATTTTTAATAACATTCAATTACTATATGATTAGTGTCGCAATTATATGTAGCCATGTGCTCCCTTGAGAGTGGCTGGTAGTAGTGGTTCACCTTATAGTTGCCCTCAATCACACCATATTTCACACATCCGTAGACACTGACCAGGCCGGCTCTTGTTTTTGTTGTTTTATTTAGGGGAAATACAGTATCTCACAAAAGTGAGTACACCCTTCACATTTTTGAAAATATTTTATTATATCTTTTCATGTGACAACACTGAAGAAATGACACTTTGCTACAATGTAAAGCAGTGAGTGTACAGCTTGTATAACAGTGTACATTTGCTGCCCCCTCAAAATAACTCAACACACAGCCATTAATGTCTAAACCACTGGCAACAAAAGTGAGTACACTCCTAAGTCAAACTGTCCAAATTGGGCCCAATTGGTCAATATTTTGTGTGGCTACCATTATTTTCCAGCACTGCCTTAACCCAGTTGGGCATGGAGTTCACCAGAGCTTCACAGGTTGCCACTGGAGCTCTCTTCCACTCCTCCATGATGACATCACAGAGCTGGGGGCTGTTAGAGACCTTGCGCTCCACCACCTTCCACTTAAATATGCCCTACAGATGCTCAATATGGGTTATGTCTGGAGACATGCTTGGCCAGTCCTTCACCTTTACCCCCAGTTTCCTTGCAAGGCAATGATCATCTTGGAGGTGTGTTTGGGGTCGTTATCATGTTGGAATACTGCCCTGTGGTCCATTCTCTGAAGGGAGGGGATCATGCTCTACTTCAGTATGTCACAGTACATGTTGGCATTCATGGTTCCCTCAATGAGCTGTAGCTCCCCAGTGCCAGCGGCACTCATGCAGCCCCAGACCATTACACTCCCACCACCAAACCTGACTGTAGGCAAGACCCACCTGTCTTTGTACTCCTCAGGTTGCCGCCACACACGCTTGACACCATCTGAACCAAATAAGTTTATCTTGGTCTCATCAGATCACAGGACATGGTTCCAGTAATCCATGTCCTTAGTCTGCTTGTCTTCAGCAAACTGTTTGCAGGCTTTCCTGTGCATCATCTTTAGATGAGGCTTCCTTCTGGGACGACAGTGATGCAGTCCAATTTGATGCAGTGTGCAGCGTATGGTCTGAGCACTGACATGCTGACCCCCCACCCCTTCAACCTCTGCAGCAATGCTGGCAGCACTCATACATCTATTTTCCAAAGAAGACCTCTGGATATGAAGCTGAGCACATGCGCTCAACATCTTTGGTTGACCATGGCGAGGCCTGTCCTGAGTGGAACCTGTCTTGTTAAACCGCTGTACCGTGCTGCAGCTCAGTTTCAGGGTCTTGGCAATCTTCTTATAGCCTAGGCCATCTTTATGTAGAGCAACAATTCTTTTTTTCAGATCCTCATTGAGTTCTTTGCCATGAGGTGCCCTGTTGAACTTCCAGTGACCAGTATGAGAGAGTGAGAGCGATAACACCAAATTTAACACACCTGCTCCCCATTCACACCTGAGACCTTGTAAAACTAACGAGTCACATGACAACGGGGAGGGAAAATGGCTAATTGGGCCCAATTTGGACATTTTCAATTAGGGGTGTACTCACTTTTGTTGCCAGCGGTGTAGACATTAATGGCTGTGTGTTGAGTTATTTTAAGGGGACAGCGAATTTTCACTGTTATACAAGCTGTACACTCACTATTTTACATTGTAGCAAAGTGTAATTTCTTCAGTGTTGTCACATGAAAAGATAGAATAACATATTTACAAAAATGTGAGGGGTGTACTCACTTTTGTGAGATACTGTAACTTGGATGGGGATAAGGGATGACTGTGGGATTCCCATGGAATTATAGTAAACAAACTCCATATACACTCCTGTATATGCGCACTTCACTGCAGACCGTCCCTCTGCAGACTGTTACTCCTCACAACTCTCCAGCACTTAACTTGCTGACTGTTTCTCCTACTGTTCTGTCTCCAGCACTGAACTTAGTAAATCATCACTCCATTACTTCTCTCCAGCACTGAACTTAGTTTTCAGCTTGAAAGGACATTTATCAAGAGTCTCTGTTCCTTTCTCTTCACCGCGGCTAGCACATGGCGAGGCCTACTCTCAGCAGACCCTCCGAAACACCCATTACAGGCCAGGGACACTGTATGTGTAGCAAAAGTACTTGAGTGCTAGCTGGCCTTTGATGGACTACAACTCCCAGCCCATCTTTCTTCCAGGTCCCACCAACCTGCTTTTTCTCAGTGACTTTCCTTTCCCTGAACTGGCTCCCAATAGTCCCAAAGACTGTCCACTATTCCTCTCCCAGCCTGCTTCAGCACTTTCTCTTTCAGTTCCCAGGGACCGTCACTCACCAAACCAGTGGATCACTTTTAAGTCTCTCACTGTGTAGCACCTGTTCTCCTGTTCCTTGTGCGACTCCAGGAATCACCACCACTTCTGGTTGCACCCAAATCTTCAGGCCCCAAGGTCACCCTCCCCAGACTGGGGCGACCTCCCAGGTAGGGGCCTCCATGGCACCTCTGTTACATCTCCATACTTCCATCCGACACTTCTCTTACCAAATTGGGCTGACTCAGAGTATTTAAGGAGGCCTGCCCCCTGCCAGTCCTGCTTGGGGATTGATCAGGGCTCCTTAGAACACTACATATGGCTCCACCTATCTCCCAGCTCTCTGACCAGAAACCCTCCTCCAGGTTTCTAGAAAGAAGTGGAAGGTTCTGGTGACCTCATCTGTCAAGCCACTCAACCCTCCTTCAGCCACTCCTCCCGGCCCAGATCAAATCATTCAGGCCTGACTAGATTTTACCTCACCTAGCAAAACCCTGCTAGAAAACGCACCTACACATATATGCGCTATGTTATTTTTTCTTTATTTGCTATTTTTTTCCCCACGAAAGTGGAGTTACCCTTTAAGAATAAAGTTCTTGCTAAAAAACAAAATAATAACACCACAGCTTTACCACTACTTACTAGGGATGGACCAAACACCCCCCAGTTCAGTTCGCACCAGAACTTGTGAACAGGCTAAAAATTTTGTGCGAACATGCGAACGCCATTAAAATCAATGAGACTCAAAAATAAAAAAACAAAAGTGCTAATTTTAAAGGCTTATATGCAAGTTATTGCCCTAAAAAGTGTATGGGGACCCGGGTACTGCCCTGGGGGCCATGTATCAATGCAAAAAAAAAGATTTTAAATTGATCGTCTTTTCAGGAGCAGTGATTTTAATAATGCTTAAAGTGAAACAATAAAAATGAAATATTCCTTTAAATATCATGCCTGGGGGGGGGGGCCTTAGTCTGTCTGTAAAAGGGCGAACCTCTGTGATGTTTAGAACATGCCTGTAGCAAAATGACATTTGTACAGGAAAAATTGTCATTCTTCTTTTTTCACCGCCGCCGCTCTCCTGCTGCTACAGCCGTGCCATCCAGAGGCGTCTCCCAGAATGGGCAGTCTTCAGTTTGACATTTCTTTTATGTCCAGTAACCCGCCCCCTCAGACAACAAATGATGTCATAAGGGGGTGGGGTCACTCGGTTATGTCACTGGGTGGCCCCGCCCTTACCTATAAAATAAATGTCAGACTGCAGACCGTCCATTCTGGGAGACGCCTCTGGACTGCACGGCTGCGGCAGTAAGAACTGTGAAAGAAGAAGGAAGAAGAAGATGAAGATTGAAGATGAAGAGAGGAAGGAAGAAGACCGAAAGAAAAAGCAGAAGACCAGAAGAAGGACTGGGGCAGGAGAAAATGGAGGAAGAAAGAAGAAGAGCTATTTTACATAATAAAGGACTTGTCAAAAACTGCCTCTTGTTTTTTGTACCACTACGCTCCTTTTTGGTGAACGTGTAGGGGTACAATATACCCTATACCCATTCACATAGGGGGGGTCGGGATATGGGGGGCCCCCTTATTAAGGGGGGGCTTCCAGATTCTGATAAACCCCCCCGCCCGCAGACCCAGGGCCCGACCAGGGTTGTGGGGATGAGGCCCATTCTCCCTGTCAACATGGGGACAAGAAGCTTTGGGGGAACCTGAAAGCACCTTCCCCATGTTGAGGGCATGTGGCCTGGTATGGTTCGGAGGGGGGGGGCGCTCGCTTGTCCCCACCCCCTCCTGCCATGCCCAGGTCGCGTACTCGGATAAGGATCTGGTTTGGATTTTGGGGGGGACCCCTACGCCAGTTTTTAAAAATTTTGGCACAGGATTCCCCTTAAAATCCATACCAGACCCCCACGCAATTTATTTTTTTTTATTTTGTTGCGGGCCCTGCTGTTGTAAATTATTTTAAAAATTGTGATGACATGCCCCAGTCAAAAAGGTTCCGAAAAATTGGGCCTTGGGTGTTAGCAGTGCCAGAACCTTCTAACCCTTGCGGATACTCTTGTTGGGCGCAGGGACAGGCCCCTGCTGTTGTAAATTAGTTTAAAAATTGTGATGACATGCCCCAGTCAAATAGGAACTGAAAAATTGTGCCTTGGGTGTTGGCGGAGCCAGAACACTAACCCCTTGCAGTTACTCTTGTTGGGCGCAGGAACGGGCCCTGCTGTTGTAAATTTGTTTAAAAATTGTTATGGCATGCCCCTGTAAACCAGCTGCAGAAAAATTGGGCCTTGGGTGTTGGTGGTGCCCTAAATACAAAATATCATTCTAGATTATGGACAGGAGGAATAGGAGCAGTGGCAGTCTTAAAGGGATCCCAGATCCCTAGCAAATTTAATCAGTTGCATCAGCATCAGGTGCTTGATAGCTGCTGATCCAGGACTGATTCATTTTTATAAATGTGAGCCTATCAACTGAGTCTGTGGACAGGCGCACTCTTTGAGCACGTACAAACCCTCCAACAGCACTGAATGTCCGTTCAGAAAGCACGCTGGATGCAGGACAGGCCAGTAGCTCAATTGCATATTCAGCAAGTTCCGGCCAGTGGTCCATCCTCAAGACCCAGTAACTCAGTGGATGCTCAGTTGGAAAGGTCTCCAAGTCTGTTCTTGCCCCTAGATATTCCTGCACCATATAATGCAGATGCTGACGATGGTTGCTTGAACCTATCAGGCCTGGGCGCTGAGGACTGAAATTTTTTTTAAGGGCATCGATCAGCTGGCCATCTTCTCCACCGATCTGCCTCTGAATGACCGAAGCTTCAGAAACACGTTGTCCAGCACCAGGACATGGTAGCCTCCCAGGGTCTGGAAAGGCGTTGCACAAACGTTTCTTGCAGGGTTCCTGAAGATCAGAGCTGTCTTTAATATTGATTGGATCCTGGGCAAACATTTTCTCCCCCCCCCATGCAATTTCACTTCTCACCTGTTTGGAGACATAAAATAAATAGCAGCTAAACTCAAATTCAGTTTACTGAATCAGATCAGGTTGCCAGGTTGTCACAGCATAACATTACCACTCACTGATTGGTTGCCAGAAGTTACAGCATAACATTAACACTCACTGACTGGTTGCTAAAGGTTACAGTACACATTACGGCTCACTGATTAATTGCTAGAGGTTGCAGCACATGATTTCTGCTTGTTGATTGGTTGCTAGAGATTACTGCACATCATTACTGCTCACTGATTGGTTGCTAGAGGTTACAGCAAATCATCTCCTCACTGCCCGCACACCATGGACTGGGGAGTGGACCCATCAATAGACAGAAATCCGTGGCAGTGGGGGGGGGGGGGGGCGCGGTCAGGAAGGTATGATCAATGGTAATGCTGATTTTTTTTTTACTGACTACCAAGAGGAGTTTCAACACTGGCCACCAATGTAATAAGAGTTTACAATGACCACTAATATAATAGTGGTCAGAGTATGAAAGGATTCTACACCAAGCCCCAATATAATGAGAAGATTTACACCGACCACCAATGTAATTGAGACATTTAGCCTGCGTTCACATTTGTGTGTGTCGGGAACACAAAATCACTTTCCTGATACCACAGAAACGTGCTGCCCTTTAGCAGATACACAGCAATGCCATCAATTGTTAATGATGCCCTCATGCATCTGCTGACATGTGCTGTGGCACCGTGTGATGGTGAAAAAGGGTTAAAGACTTTCTTTTGCATTTCTAGCACATAGAGCAGCCCATTGAAATGAGTGGGCTGCCCTACACGCGACCTACAGCTTTATCCATCCTGTCAGTACACCTTTGCACCCTGAAACCCCTGCTAACCTCTACACCTCAAACCTCCCCCATCCTCTTCACTCCAACCCCCCCCCCCCCTTTAACTCTACCTGCCTCCTCTGCTCATCTTTGAACCCACCTACCTTACCTCTATACATCCCCTCCTTGCTCACCTGTGCATCCCAAACTGTAATTCCTTCTGTCTACCTCTGCCCACCCCACACTACCCCCCCACCCACCAATGTGCTTACCTTTGTAGAACAGGCTGATGTTAGGCTTAATGACCACAGTTGCAGGCAGGACTTTCAAGCATGCCCCTTTGTCTCCCCAGTAGGCAGCATTCAGCAGAGGTGATGGTGGATATGACCTCAGGGGGGCATGATATACATATGAATACTGCCTTATTTACATATCAATGCCACCAGCCGCCACTATTTACATACTAATACTGCCGCTATTTACATATCAATGCCAGTTATGTACATGTAAACATATGGTCTGCAGGTGAGTCATCTGTACACAATAGGGCAGAGCTGGGCAGCATTAGTTGCAGCACTTCACACTGAGATATCGGGACACAAAACAGGACTAAAACATCATGGGACAAGGGAAATTAAACCATGATGAGGCAGCTTCTTTGGGTCCCATAACAATGGCAGGGTCCAGGGCAGCTGCCCCTTTTGCCCTGCCTTAATAACGGCCCTGCTGAAGATGTTTCATCATCTGCACCCTCTACGCAGGCAGGATGAGCTCTGAACTTTACCCTTGTAACGTGGATCAAGAAGGGTGATCCCTCTCCTTGATACCTCGAATCCTAGGGTCTTTTTGCAGGCTTTCCAGAATCAGAGAGCCCATGCAGCGTGAGTTTGAGGAGACATGAGTGTCCTCTGGGTCACTGAGGAAGACATTATCAGGAACTACCTCCTCCCAGCCACGTACAACTCCTTGGGTTTCTGGGGACTGAAAACCATGATCCCATGAGGACTGCTGGGTGTTATCCTCCACATCCATGCTGACACAATCCTCCTCCTCCTTTGTGTTTGGTGGCTCTGCAGGAATGCTCTCTGCTTAAAGGGGGCCTTGAGAGGAAAGGAAGTCCTCTTCTTCCTCCCGCTGTTCTGCTTCAAGTGCCCTGTCCATTATTCCACAAAGCATGTGCTCCAGAAGGAATATTAGAGGGACAGTGTCACTGATGCATACATTGTTGCTGCTCACTATCCTTGTGGCCTCCTCAAATGGTGACAGGACAGTGCATGCATCCTTAATCAGTAGACACTGATGTAGCAAAAAGAAGCCAAGCTCCCCTGACCCTGTCCTGGTGCCATGCTCACAGAGGTACTCATTGATGGCCCTCTGATGTGCGTTCAGCTGCTGCAGCATTGCCAATGTTGAGTAACACCTGGTGGGCATGTCACAAATGAGGCAATTTGTGGGCAGGTTGAATTCCCCCTGTCAGCCAGCTGGACCAAATTCAAGGCGTGTGCCAAGCATGGAACACGTGTCAAGTGTCCCTGTCGGAGGGCAGAGAGAAGGTTGGTGCCATTGTCGCATACGACCATTCCTGGCTCAAGCTGCCGTGGTGTCAACCACCTTTGAGCCTGCTCCCGCAGAGCTGACAGAACCTCTGCCCCAGTGTGGCTCCTGTCCCCAAGACAGACTAACTCAAGCACCGCATGGCATCTTTTAGACAGACTGCTTGCGTAGCCCCTTGAACACTTAGGGAGCACTGCAGGTTCAGAGGACAATTCTGCAGAAGAGCCACAGAGGTAGAAGAGGAGGGGTGGAGGAGACAGATGTGGCAAAATCACCACCAGCTTTTTGGAGGCGTGTTGGCGGAACAAGCTCCAACCCTGAACCCTGTCCTGCATCCTTCCCAGCTGCCAGCAGAGTTACCCAGTGCGAGGAAAGGTAACGTCCCTGATTGTGCCTGCTGGACCATGAGTAAGCAGTAATATGAACCCTGCTGCTGACCGCCCTGTCCAACAAGGCTAAAACATTGCCTTCCACATGATGGTAGAGGGCTGAAATGGCATTACGTGAAAAGAAATGTATTTCTGCCACTGTGGGACAGCACATTCCACAAATTCATGAAAGGGGGCAGATTTTACCAGTTGAAAAGGCAGCAGTTGGAGTGCTAGCAATTTGGCCAAGCTAGCATTAAGATGCTGAGCATGTGGATGGCTGGGACGGTATTTTTTTTTTTATGGTTCAGCAACTGGGTTAGGGATACTTGCCTGCTGAATTCACCTGGTGGTGTACTGCTAACAGATTGGCTGCAAGTACTTGTGGCACGCATTGCTAGACCTTCATGCCTCTCAGTGCAGGTTTTGGAGAGGACTGGATGTATAGAAGGGGTTGAGATCCCAGATGAGGAGCAAGGAGAAGTCCACCTTGTTTTCAGGTGTGGGTTTTTCAGGTGCTGTTGCCAACGGACTGCATGGCTGGTCATCATATGTCTTGTCAAGACAGTAGTGCCCAAGTGGCTGGAGTGGCCGTGCTTGACCCACTTCAGACATAGATTGCAAATGGAAACGGTGCGATCTACTGCACATGTGTTGAAAAATGCCCACACCAAAGAAGTTTTGAAAGTCAGAGGGGAGCCAGCAGCGCCCTGCACCTGTGGAGCTCTGTGGTCTTATGCAATTGGGTGGCTGCCCTTAAGCTGGCCCCTGGGGGACATCCTGCCTTGTTGGAGTTGTGCCTCCTCCTCCTCCCCACTTTCCTCCTCTCTTCTCTCAGGCACCTAAGTACAGTCCGTGTCCTCATCATCCCCTCCCTCCTCGTCACTGGAGCAAACTTGGCAGTATGATGCAGCTGGGGGAACATGACTGCTAGTTTCTTGTCCTTCTGCAGCACCCACTGTCGCTAGGCTCATGCTTCTCCCTTCCTCAACCTTGGAACCAACATTGGAGCCTTCAAATTGCTGCGCATCCTCCATCAGCATGTTACCAATGCTATGGTCAAATAATTCTGGTGACTCCTCCGTGCATGATGGTGGGGCTACAGAAGGAGAAACTGTGGACAAGGATCCGGTGGAATAGGCCACTTTGACAGCTGTGTTGGAAGGCAAACTTGTATGAGCCTGGGTGACAGAGGATGAGGATGGCTTAGTTATCCACTCCACCAACTCTTCTGCATGTTGTGGCTCAATAGCACAGCCAAAAGCAGAAAAAAAGGACAAGTGTGACCCGCCTGCAGAGGATGCACCATGTCCGCCACCACCACATCCCCCAAATGCACTGATATATAGTGTACACTCAATACGCTGCGTGTATATATATGTTAGACTGTATATATTTTAAGACACCACGTTAAGTAGTGTACTATATACCGTACACCCCGAATGCACTGATATATAGTGTACACTCAATACACTGTGTGTATAGATATATACTACATAGAAACATAGAAAAGTGATGGCAGAAAAAGACTGAGTAGTCCATCGAGTTTGCCCTTTTTTATTTTTTTTAATTTTTTAAAATTTTTAATTTTTTAATTTTTTTTTGTTTTTTGTTTTCACATTAACCTTGTTGTCTGATTATAGATTTATGTTTATCCCAAGCATGTTTGAAGCCATTTACTGTTGACTGTCTCACAACCTCTGTTGGTAGTTTATTCCAATCATCAACCACCCTTTCAGTAAAATAATGCTTTCTAAGACTGCCCTCCTGAACCTTATTTACCCCATTGATGTATTTAAAGGTTTCAGTCATGTCTCCCCTCTCCCTTCTTTCCTCCAGACTGTACATATTAAGTTCCTGAAGTCACTCTTGATATGTTTTATCCCCCAGACCTGTTACCATTTTTGTTACCCGTCTCTGAACTTGTTCTATCTTATCGATATCTTTTTGTAAGTGAGGCCTCCAGAACTGGACGCAGTATTCTAAGTGAGGTCTCACTAAAGATCTATATAGAGGAATCAGAACCTCCTTCCTCCTGCTGGTGATCCCTCTACTGATACATCCCAGAATTCTATTTGCTTTTCTCACTGCCTGGTCACACTGTTTTGCTCATTTTGCAATCATCTGAAATAAGCACACCCAAATCTTTTTCTTCTGTAGTGCTGGCTAACATTGTACCCCCAATGTTGTACTCTCTGAGGGGATTATTTTTCCCTAGATGCATTATTTTACATTTAGAAATATTGAACTGCAGTCTCCACTGCTTTGACCAATCTTCCAGCAATGCCAAATCATGTTCCATGTTACAGACACCTTCAGGGATATCAACCCTATTACACACCTTTGTATCATCAGCATATAGACATACCTTGCCCAACAAACCTTTAGTTAAATCACTTACATAAAGGTGAAATAGAACAGGACCCAGTATAGAGACTTGTGGTACCCCACGAGTGACCGGTCTCTGTTCTGAATGAACCCCGTTTACAACCACACTCTGGGATCTATCCTTTAGCCAACTGCATATCCACTGAACCACCCAAAGTCCTAGCTTGTACAACTTTTGTATTAGGTCATTATGTGGAACTGTGTCAAATGCCTTGCTGAAATCAAGATACGCTATTTCCACAGCACCACCCTGGTCCAAAACACTGGTAATATAGTCAAACAATTCAATCAGATTTGTCTGACACGATCTGCCCTTAGTAAAGCCATGCTGTTTTTGGTCCAGCAAGCTGTGTATTTTTAGGTGATCAATGATCCTTCTTTTCAGGAGTGATTGCATTACCTTGACTACAATTGATGTTAAACTCACTGGCCTGTAATTGCCAGCTTCTACCTTGCTGCCCTTCTTGTGGATAGGTACAATATTAGCTATCCGCCAATCATGGGAAACTTCTCCTGTTGATTACAAAGATCTGTTAATGGTCCAACAACTATATCTCAAAGTTCTCTTAGAACTCTGGGATGAATACCATTAGTGCCCGTTGCTTTATTAAGCTTTAACCGAGCCAGTTCCTCTGCTACCTCTTTCTCCAGAAATCCTCGAAATCAACAATCATTACGAGAACCAATATGATTCCCTAACTTGTTATCATTAGTGCAGTCTATTTCTGAGAAGACTGAACAGATGTAATTGTTTAAATGGTTTGCTACATCCTGTTCTCCCTCAACATATGTGTTGTGCCCAGTTTTCATTTTAGTGATCTCATTGAATTTCTTCCTTCTATCACTAATGTACCTAAAAAAAGTATCTCCTTTCTTAATAGACTTAGCAATTTCCTCCTCTTTTTGTTCTTTTGCAGCACTGATAATGTGTTTAGCCTTCTTTTGTCTATTTTTATACTCCTCTCTGTCAGCTGCACCTCCTGTTTCCTTTAATCTTCTATACGCCATTTTCTTTTTCCTGTACTATCCTACTTACCTCTTTGGTGAACCATATTGTTTTTTTCTTCCGTTTATTCTTACTAACTTGCCTGACATATAATCTAGTTGCCTCCAGGATGGTAGACTTTCATAGTGCCCACTGATAACTTACTCCTGTCATTTTACTACAACCTTTCAGTTCATTTTTTAGAAATTTCCCCATTTCAGCAAATTGTCCTTTTAAAATCTAAAACTTTTGTTTTTGTATATGATTTTTCAGTTCTTGTTTTAATATCAAATCAAAGACATTAGTGATCACTAGAACCCAAATTCTCTCCCACCTCAACATCAGACAGTTGATCCCCATTTGTCAGTACTAGATCAAGAAGATGATCACCTCGGGTTGGGCTTTTTACTAACTGTTTTAAAGAAACCCCATTCAGTGCTTCCATTACATCCCTGCTCCTGCTTGTAATAGCAGTTTGAGAAGTCCAGTTAAAGTCAGGCACGTTGAAGTCACCCATAATCAAAACCTCTCCCTTCATTGCCATTTGAGTTATCTCACCAATCAACAAGTTATCATAATCTTCACTCTGTCCTGGGGGTCTGTATACTATTCCAATTCTAAGGGAAGATCCCTCCCTGGTTGGAAGGCAGGCCCAGAGGGTTTTGGGTATTTAATTTGTTTTTTGAATTAATGTTAGTTTTATGGAATTTTATTACATATATGGCAACTCCACATCCCCTCTTCCCTACTCTGTCATTCCTGTATAGTATGTACCCTGGTATAATTATTTCCCAGTCATATGAATCCTTGAATCATGTCTCTGTAATTGCAACAATTTCAGGTGCGATTTCCATTGACATCTGTGAAGAAACCCGCACAAATGTCTCTGAAATCGCACTTGAAATTGGGACAGACATGCGGGAATTAAATCAGAGGAACTCCACGATTTCATTCTCGCTATCAGTGTGAACCCAGGTTTAGCCTAGGTTCACATTGGAGCGATTTGTCATGCAATTTGACAGTTCAAATCGCATGACAAGTCACAGCCTATTGGCAGCAATGGCACTGTTCCAATTGGTGCGACACAGATTTTTCAGCGCTGCACCGATTTGCAAAAGTAGTTCCTACACTACGTTTACAGATTTCAGGTGCGACATCAATAGACATCTGTGCATGAAGCCACACAGATGTCTATCAAGTAGCACCTGAAATCGCTCTGACCTTGCTACTTTGAAAACATGCTACTTTAAGTGAAGTAGCAGCGATTTCAAAGTAGCATCAATGTGAACCAGGGCTTATTGTCAAAGCTTAAAGCGGTTGTATACCCAGGAAAAAAAAAAACCTGCAAGACAATAGCATAATGAGCTAGTATGCACTGCATACTAGCTCATTATGAAATACTCACCTTGGAACGAAGATCCGACCGGACTGCTCGGTCCCCTCTGAGGGAGCGGACATCTTCCCTCAGATCTTGCTTCCGGGTATGCGGCTCCGGCGCTGAGACTGGCCGAAGCCATTAGATGTCACTCCCGTGCATGAACGTGGGAGCCCGTCCTTCCAGCAAGGTCCGGCGCTATGTGCCGGGGCTGTGCCGCAATATACATGGCCGTCGCAGCTGCTTGGAGGGGGACTATCTCCTAAACCATACAGGAGATATTCATTTTACCTACAGGTAAGCCTTGTTATAGGCTTACCTGTAGGTAAAAATCCCTCTAAAGGGTATACAACCACTTTATTTGAACAAGCTGAGGTAAGAGGCTGATTGGTGTCTATGCATAGCTGCACCAGATTTTGCACTCTCCAGTTTTAGTAAATCTCCCCCAAAGTGCCCAAACAAGGACTTTTATATCAGTATCAACAGTTGTTATTTTGATGAACGCTAGTGATTAAAATAAAAATAGGCTTTTCAAGCAATATTATTATGTTATAAATTAATGTGATTTTAGTGGTTGGGTTTACATCTACTTTAACAAAACATAATTGAGTTCTTTGAATTTGCAGTGATGAGGTACATTTCCTTCTGTGCCGCCTTGCCTGTGCACACAGATCTGTACACCCAAAAATCCTATTAAGGACCAGAATCTGTCCACAACAACTCATTGATGGCTTGTTTCCCAACTGTCAACACCCTAGCTACTTCTTTTCTAAAAATTGTGGTGCTTTTCTTTTTTTTATATGATAACTTTTAGCTTGGGTTAATTGGAGCACATAGAGCACAACTGCTGCTGACAGACAGTTGGGTTGATTAGAACACATGGAGCACAGTTCTTGCTGACAGTCCGTTCAAGAATTGCACTTCACTGCATTTGTTGAAGAAAATTTTTAAATTGAAAACACTGTGCTCCCAAAACACTGCACACCCTCACCACGGGTGCAGGACAACCCCTGCTATATTCCTTATATACCCAAAAAAGCACTTTAGGACCAGAGCACTTTTTGTGTACTGCGTTGCTTTAAAGCTGTTGTATACCCCCAAAAGTGATTTTTACCTACAGGTAAGCCTATAATAAGGCTTACCTGTAGGTAAAATGAATATCTCCTAAACCTGTATGGTTTAGGAGATATTCCACTTGCAATGCAGCCGCTGACGTCACGGCGCATGCGCAGTGATGTCCCGGCAAAGACCCTGCCAGAAAGTCCGCCGTTGACGTCTCATGGCTCTGGCCACTCACAGCGCCGGAGCCGCGAACCCGGAAGAATCCACACAGCGAAGATGTCCGCTCCCTCTGCAAGGAGAGGGCAGCCCTGCGGGAGCTTTATTCTAAGGTGAGTACTTCACAATGAGCTAGTATGTGGTGCAACTAATGGCCATAGGATTCCACATCTCAAGTGTCAGTCAACACCCCAGGTTGTCCACGGCTTACAAAATTCTCTCAGTAGCCTGAGATGCCTGACAGGTCTTCTGCTGTGCATTGGCATAACCAGCACGCATGCTCCAGGTGTCTAATTTTTTGGTGTCTAATGTTTCTGAATGGCCTGGGCAGTGGGACTTCCTTCCTATTGTGAATGGTACTGATATGGGGAAGAACTGTAAATAAAATACTCTTACCCACCTCATCGGGCAGTGCTGCTCCTGACATAGGCAGCAGGGGGCTTACTGGGGCAGGTAAGAATGTTTGATTGACAGTGGCTCCTCCTATCCCTTAGCCCACCCTTAACCACTGTAAATCTCAGTCCCCAGTCCTTCAAGCAGTGGAAAGAATAGGGCACTGGGTGGTCTCAAGACTGCAGCTAACAACTCAAAGAATCAATTTCATTTGCTGCTACCTTCACTTCCCCCTGCATTCAGAAGGTAGGGCAGTCTATGGCCATAGGTTTTCACCTTGCAGCTATGCTTCCATTAGTTTGACTATAAAAAAAATAAATTAAAAAAGAATAGTCTGACCGCTGAGTGCCTTGGAGGAGAAAAATGTTGCTAGCAAAACATACTTGCATTGCCTCTGCTATGTACAGCCCAACCATTACATACAATGATGAAAGGAAAAAATAAGAAGAAAAAATACAAATTTATATTTAAAAAATACATATTAAAAAAGAAAATTGTGGCTAGGGATCTGGGGACAACCTAGAGCATGGATGGGGTTGCAGCACCAACAGCTTGGACAAACTGGGGCTTAGACAACTAGACTTTGGGGTGGTTATAGTGAAGCTTTTTTTTAAGCTGATGCCCACTTGCACACAACTATCTGTAGCTGCACCGTACAGCCACTGTAAGATATCTGTTTCTCTTAAGTAACACATTCATAATGGTTTCTAGTTTAAGATAAAACCTGTCTCATCTATCCCTCTTATATTGCAGTCTAACCAGGCTGCTTACAAACTGCCCAGTCGCAAAATAATATTTGTGGCTATTGTCTCTCAGATAATACAATTTGATATTTATTTCAAGGTAAACCCTTCCTTGTCTCTTTACTGACTAGGTAAGTGCTTGCATACTTTCCTGATGCTAGCCAATTACTAACAAATACATTCCCAAAGTCTATATTTTAGGAATCATTTAGAATACTGGGATGGGAGAGGGTTTGTAGAATATTGAGTTATGGCTTCCTATTCCTTCCTATTGTGAATGGTACTGATATGGGGAAGAACTGTTTTTGTGTGTTCTGTTATGACTTTTTATTAAACTTTAGCCCCCTTCACACCGGTGCGACTTGTCATGCCATTTGACAGGTCCAAATCGCATGACAAGTCGCACGCTATTGTCGGCAATGGAACTTTTCAAATCGTTGCGATGCCGACTTTGCGGTGCCACACCGATTTGAAAGAAAGAGGTTTCTACACTATTTTTGGAAATTTCAAGTGCAACTTGCATAAACATCTGTGCATGAAATCACACAGATGTCAGCCAAATCGCATCTGAAGTCCCACTGACATGCACGATTTCAAAGTTAGATTCGGTGTGCGTGGAGGCTCAAGATAATGTAGTTTGGTACTGTAGCAAAAAGAATCTTAAAAACAGTACATGTAAGCTGTTTTGTCACTGGCCGATTTGTACAAGGTTAGGGGCTTCAGCTTTTTTTAAATTGTTTTACATTATGTAATGAGTAACCATTCCTATAGCTTTTAAATCTGTTTTGGCTGGAACTTCTATTGGTCAATTCAGACCTCTTACCACTGTATAAAAAAATCGGTGTCTCAGCGAAAACGAAGTAAAAATCCTTTAAAGAATAAGTTAATCTTTGTATAAAAAATAATAAATGTACATCTTTTGCAGGTAAAAAAAATGTATTATTTTTTGTATTAGGAGCCTGTAAGCATTACACAAGCGATCAGGAGTGGGCGACAGTTGCAGCATTGGAAACATGTTACATGTTCCACCCTAAAATCAAGTGGAGCATGCAACATGTTCCCATAGGTGAACTTATCCTTTAATTAAAGATAATATTCAGATTGAAGTGCTACTGCTGTATTTAAGCCAAGCTAAATGTAAAAGTTAAAAAATAATTTACACCTCCAAAATATGTGATGCCAAAATAGAGTGTTGTTGATGCTGTCCATGAAATTTGTACTGTTCTGTAATACCTCATGCAGCGTAAAGGCATCTCCAAATCATGTCATATAAAGGACTGTTGCTTTCTCCATGACACCAACAAAGTGACAGCAAAAGAACCCTCTTCCCGCTATACAGTATTTTTAACATTTTGTTTGGCTTTTTTAAGGTTCCTTCATGGCAATGTCCAGCTCCCCATGTACCTTTCTGAATCAGGGCAGAGTGGATTAATGCTAATTCTATGCTGTCATAGGGAAATGACAGTGCAAGTACAGGTATTTGTCATTGACATCTGTATTCCTGGCATATGAAATCTTGTATGTCAGCTAGCGCTTATACCTGCACAAAGAATTTTCAGGATTCAGAGAATCCCTGCTGAAAATGATTATATAGTTCACACTTCATTAGCATGATTGGTAAGTTGTACAACTAGAATGTTTTAAATAAAATAATAAAAAATGGGACATGCCTAAAGTATTTGGCACCCAAGATAAAGCATTTTATAATACTTCCCTCCTCTATCCCACAAGTTTATTTTCAGAAACAATCCAAAAAAGATAGGAGTAAATAATGGACAGAAAACAAATCCAGACAACGGAAATTGTAGTGCTCCCCAATGTTGCTGGTCACTGGAAAGACCCCCCCCCCCCCTTACACTGGATGTCAGAGGAAAAATGGCTCCATACATCAGTGTTCATTATAACCAGGAGATCAGTCCACCACTGCTCATTGCTCAAAGAACCTCTAGCTACCAGTCTAGAGGAACCCCCAGAGTTCCAAAACACCCTGGCTGAAAAAGGTTGCTACATGGTATGTGCATTTTAAACTGCTAAAACACCTACATAGACCCAAAACAGTATAGAAAATATCAACTGTGCATTTGATACACCGCAGCTTAGTTGGTGTACAGTATGTTGCAAGCATACCATAATGTTAGTAAATTAACTTTGCGCATTGCCACACACACACACATACAGTAGTAAATAATTTAAGCAAAAATTAACTCAATAAGCATACTATTTGCTTGACTCGTGATCGATATGCATTCATATGTGCTTATCCTATAGTTGGTAAGCCCATAGGCGTGTGGACAGGGTGTGTCGGGTGTGCCAGGGCACAACCTAATCACCTTGTGCAGTCCAGATTCTCCCTGCTTCCTGGTGCCCCTGTCTCCCCCCTGCTGTGCTACCAGCTTCCCACCTCTCCTTTCCTGCCTGCTGCTGTGGGAGATGATTCAGGATGGATGACTGAATGAACACAGTGAGTGATCTGTACCAATCACTGCTGTGTCCGTTCTTAAACAGAAGCATAGTAAACTATGTTTACTATGCTTTAGTTTGTGAATGAACAGGAAACCTCGCAACACAGAGCACTTCCCATTCGTGTCCAGTGCAGCTGAGGTTGCAGAGAAAGGGACTGGGGAAGCTCTGCCCTCTGTCCCTTTCTCTCTGTTTAGACCCTTAATATTTCACTAAAGCCCCCCCCCCAATGGGGCTCCTAAAATTAAACAAATAATAATAAAAAATAATATTGTAAACAAATAATTAAAAAAATACAATTGTAAAAAAGAATTTAAAAAATAAAAATAAAAACAACTGACATCATCCATGCCTTACTGACACCATTCTCTGCTCTACTGACACTGTCCACTGCTCTGCTGATATACATGCATGTGTGTTTGTGCTCTGGGGTGCACACCCTAATGCAATAGGCTGGCAGGGGACACCAATGGACAAGGCCCTATCAGTTGGCTGACTCACTAAGATGCACTGTCTATGTTGGTAATATCTGAAAAGTTGTTAATATAGAGTAAGTGCACTTGAGAACTCTCTGTAGTGTACAGTCTACATGTCTGTGTTTGGAATAGCAAGCTCCTAAAAAAGTAAAAGTCAGATTAAATTGGATTAAAATAATTGCCTCGTTAATTAATGCCTCATTGCAATATTGCTTTTTAAATTAAGCTCCTTCCAAGTAGTAGCTAACATAGTGTGATTTTTGTTTATTGTGCACCGGTCTTACATTTGCTGTTCAGTGTCCTGTTTTTCTTTCTTCAATGCATTCTTGAACTTCCAGCCAGGGGGAGTGCAACCTCAGCACATCATAGATCCTCAGGTCTACATGTCCCATGAATCCTTTGTGCTGCCCTCAATGCTCAAACAAAACACCTAGTGCTGCCTGCATTTCACATGTGCCCAATCACAGTACAAGATCTCTGCTGTACTGTAAGGTGACCAGATTCTTTAAATGATATCCGGGGACATATATTTTTTTTTATTGGCAAATGGTAAACTACTTTATAAGCATATTTTCCTCAAATTGTATATGCAGTGTATATGGTAGGTGTTTATGGAATGATTTTATGATACATACGTTATTTCTCACATTTAATTCCAAAAAGATTTTCAGGAGTTCAGGAGTGCACTACATAAAGAATACAGGGCTCAGTTGTGCCCGTCTATGCAGCCTGACTAGTGCCCATCTATGCAGCCTCCCCAGTGCCCAGCAATGCAACCTCACCTTTGCCCAGCAATGCAGCCTCACCTGTGCACAGCAATGCAGCCTCACGTGTGCAGGGGATCAGAGAGGAGAGGAGAGCCGATCATCACACAGATCCTGGTCGGGTGCTGAGACAGGGGCAGTCCGCCCCGGGTGCCACACACTAGGTGGTGTGTCAGGCTGGCATCTCCTGCTGTGTCAGCTTTAATTTGAATTGCCGGGTGCCCGCCATCACACAAGGCCCGCCTCCCGGACCGGCTCCTACCTATGAGAAACAGCACATGTCCATTGGACAAGTGTGCTGTCTGTCGAAGGAGAAAACCAGACGGGACTTCTGTGATGGGCGATTCAAATTAAAGCTGACACAGCCGGAGACATCAGCCTGACACACCCCCCCAGTGTGTGGCACCCGGGGCGGACCGCCCCCCCCCCCTTCTCAGCACCCGCCCAGGACCAGCCTGCACCTGGCTCCTGCTCCTGGGGACAGACAGGCTCCGGGGACAGTGTCCTCAATATGGGGACTGTCCCTGGAAACCGGGGAAGCCTGGTCACCCTACTGTCTTGTCTATGGGTCCCTGAAGCGAAGCAGGAGGACACATGCATCTCCTAAGAAAGGCACACGAGGGTGGCTCCAGGGAGACCCTGCAAGGCAAAGGAGCCACCTTATAGGCAGAGATTCCACACATCAGAATTTTAAAGGCACATTATGCTGCCAAGATTCAAGATGGAAAATATGATGTAAGGTATGATGCTACACTTATTCTTGCTCTTTTTTTTTCACAGCGTGTTTAATAACACTTTAAAGTGTTTGTAAGGATTTTTTTTTAAATAACAAACATATTATACATACCTGCTCTGTGCAATGATCTTGCACAGAGAAGCCCCAATCCTCCTCTTCTCGGGTCCCCCGCTGTCACTCTGGGCCACTCCCCTTTCCTGAATACCTCTATAGCAAGCCACTTGCTATGGGGACACTCGTGCATGCTCCCTCATGAGCTGTCTCCCTGTTTACTTAAGACACAAAGAGTGGTGCTCAGCCATGCCCCCAGCTCCCTCATCACTGGCTGTGACTGACAGCAGCCATTGGCTCCTGCTGCTGCATCTCAGCCAATGATGAGGGAGTGACCCGGGAGAGCCGATGCTCTCGTATACATCACTGGATTAAGATCAGGCTTGGGTAAAAATTAGAGGGGGTTGTGTGAGCAGCTTCATACTGAAGGTTTTTTACCTTCATGCATAAAAAGCATGAAGGTATAAAACCTTTGACCTTAAGGTAAAACCCACAAGTCCCCTTTTCACACTAATCAGTTTTTCAGTTTAAAAAAAAGCAGAAGAAAAATGCATGAACAATGAATATCTTCAAATCCTACAAAACTCTTTACACTGGTCATTTGCCTTTCAGTTGGGTTTTGTAAAAGTCCTGCTTGCTGCATTTTTGGTGCACCAAACTGCACCAAAGACGCAAATCTCTATTGAAATATATGGAAAGCTCATCAAAAATGTATCAAAAATGTGTTTTTTGAGTCCATGTTTCACAGATGTATGCTGAGAGTCAGGCAAGCAGAAAACACACTGGAAATGAATGCATTTTTTCAATGGAGCAGTGTGAAAGCAGCCTAACTCAGGAATATGCTCTTTTCCCTTTTACATACATTTTAAAAAAAATGTTTTATGTACTTTTATCTCAATCCCATGCACAAATTGACGAAAAAATCATGTTCAGCCATGCTGCAATAACTGGTTTTATATAGTTCTTAATGCCATAATCCATTTAAATCAACATTTGGACTGAAAATGTTGGTTCAGGAGATATATCAGCAAATAAGCCAGTCTATCATTTTTTAAATGGAGACTTCTGAATCCCACTTCCTGTGTCTCCCTCCCGCGTCCAGCTTCATTCCCGTCTTGGAGGACAGCAAATCAAATTATGGCAGCCTCATTTTCATTTGTCATATGAATCATTCTTTCCAGTCTTTAAATGCAACCAGGGAGTCTTTGTGAGCTAAGCGAATGTGTTAGCAGCTACAGTTTTTCCTTTTGTGCCATAAAAAGGTACAGTAGTTCTTCATCAGATAAATCAATTTTATTAGAGTGACCATAAACAACCCAAAATAGCAAGAGATTATCCTGATTTTGACCTGTTTCTGAGTGTATTTGCAACTTCTGCATCTGCAATCCTAGGCAGCTAAGACAATTTATTTCTGGCCTCCATGTCTTTTACAGTGCTATTAAAGACTAAGTTCACCTTTTTTTTTTCTTCTAAATTCCAGCTCCCCTATGTACCAATATAGCATTAATTTTCTGACCAGCCTCCACAGTTATACTGCAGCAGGTTGGCTCAGCTGCGCAAATCGCCATACACGGTGATCCCCCAACAGGGGAGCCAATCAGCGGGTCCGGCAGACTCAATGTCCGCCAGCCACCCGCGATCATTCCCCGCAGAGACAGAACGGGGATCTGCCTGTGTAAACAAGGCAGATCTCTGTTCTGACAGGGGAGTTCACACATATCCTGTCTTTCTGCTATGTAGGAAGACGGATTTGTGTGTTATCCCAAGCAGCCCAACCCCCCCACACAGTTAGAAACACACAGAGGGAAAACAGTTAACCCCTTGATCACCCTGATGTTAACCCCTTCCCTGCCAGTGTCATTAGTACAATGTCAATGCATAGTTTTTGCACTGATTACTGTAATAATAATATCACTGGTTCCCAAAAAAGTCTCAAAATGTCAGTTAGGTGTCCGATCCGTCCGCCGCAATGTCGCAGTCCTGCTAAAAATCCCTAATCGCCACCATCCTAGTAAAAAAAATAAATAAATAAAAATGCCATAACTCTATCCCCTATTTTGTATCTAGTGGGTGCCCTGCTATTTTTGGTAAGTGGCCGCTGCAAATACTCAGGCTCTTCTAGAAGGGAAAAATGCACCTGTCAGCCCCTGTGGGGGAATTTCTCCCCCCTCCTTCTTGCTTCACTGACTGAACTTAATGTAATCTGTGTAGAGCTGCACAGACACACAGAAGGATCAAGTTACACTTCTTTTCTGGTGTGCTTCTATGGGCATAGGAAGAAACAGCCAATGGAAGGAACAGTTACAGCAGCCAATGGAGGAGCATTTACAAGCAGCAGGATCAGAAGGATTGCTGGGAGCAGAGGTGCCTCATGGGAGAAGCTATTTAAGCAGAGGCTGAGGCCTGACACAGTTTCTCTCTATGGACAGTGGTGTTTGATCAGACAGGACCCTGTGTGGTGGAGGGGCCTGGATTGCAGCCTACTCTCACAGACTGAGATGTTCAGTAACCTTGTAGTGCTTCAGTGAGTAGCCTGGGGGGGTCTGCCCTGCACCAAGTGGAGCCTGTTCCTGTTTCCTGCATCCCACTGGGGCGATCGATCTGGGAGAACCGTGGAGAGAGACGGGGAAGTTGATCCAAGGTGCCAGAGATCTAGAGTGTCATCCTCATCATCTCCATCCTCATCATTATCATCATCCAAGCAGCGGATCCATCCCTCATAGTCACTGTTTCTGTTGGGTGGGCGGGCTAGGCCCATCAATATAATACTGTGCACATAAATACCAATTTCTCATTCTTATTGTTAGCCAAGGCCTAAGCATTAAATGAAAAGAAACAGTTCACCTATGAACCCTCCATTACAGAGTAGGTTGAATGTGTGTGTATCTGTAATATATATCTAAGTTGTACTAGTTTACGTACAGTCAATTGAGCTGTACCTGTTTAGCATAGCACTTATATTGGTTGATCTCCAGATATTTGGTCTATATCTGAGTGTGTGTGTTCACGTGTTATTCATTTTGTGGCTGTCAGGGGAGTGAATAGTAGAGAGTGTTAAGAAATAGTGCAGCGCTAAAAAGTAAAATTATGAAAAAAACACCGTATTGTGACAATCAATAAAGTGCAACATGTATAAATACTGAAGGTATTATTTTCAAGTTATTCGTTAAATAATGACAATAAATGAAAAACTAAGTGCACCAGATCGTGCTAAAGTGCAGAAAAGACTAATGACAATGTCTTATGTGTTAAATAATTAAAAAAGTCTCTGTGGTAAATGCAACAAAACAGTTGTCCATAGGTATAAAGTTGATTGAAGACAAATGTAAACAAAATGCAATATTTCGTAAGCACTGTAAATAAATAGTGTCCAGTGACCATCACCAATCATGCAGCGTGAATCCAACACCGGATAAATTAAACGCTTACCAGAAAGCGAACAATTAGCGCATAGTTGGAATTGCGGACAGCCTTTGTACATATAAAGGATTATGGATCATCATACGGATTTACAACTTCACTTATATGGATCCAATATTCATATATACTTTTCACCATATAGTTTAAAGTGGCACGGTAGCCAAGGTGTCTCCAGCAGTGGAAGTTTCAGTAAACTCAATCAAGCCATAAAAAAAGAGAAATAATCTCCATAGTGTAAAACTGGTCAACACTTTTAACCACTTCAGCCCCGGAAGGATTTCCAGCTTTAGGACCGGAGCCCTTTTTGCGATTCGGCGCTGCATCGCTTTAACTGAAAATTGCGCGGTCGTGTGACGTTGTACCAATACCGAACTAACTCAAATGACTTTGAAGGTGACGACCTCTGTGGAACCGATGGCACGGTGAAATTTGATATACCACTTTTCATATATACTTATAACCTAGGTATATTCACTTCAACATTTAGGCATACTACTAGGTATTAGGAAATATACATGTTTCCGACAGGCGTTAAGGTTGATACGCGATTAACAAGCGAAAGACCATTCGCAAATTAAATAGGCCACAACCTAAGTGCGACGTACTAACCACTACCAGTGACCTGTGATAAATAAATGTCACGAATGCTTTATAACGTAAAACAAATGTAAACAGAAGTTAGTTGAAATATGGATAC
>BLSH010221791.1:8145-32896 GCA_018402905.1 Glandirana rugosa | reverse complement strand
GACCTTCAAAAATTCAAAATTACCTCCAAATCCAAAGTAATCTGAAATCACTAGTTGGTGTGACCTTATCAAGAAACCGGCACATATTTGCTAGTTATTAGAATATGTTCTCCTGACAGTGGTGGGTTTTCCTTCCAGCTCAGCATATGGTTGGATGAAGCAGGCTTGTAGAAAAACTCACAATCAATTTTCTAAATAGGCAAGACACTGACGAATGCCCACTCTATTGTGTATGGGTGCCCTGTCAATGATTCAGGTGTAGGCAAGAAAAAGTCACATCATCAGGAGCGGCCCATCTGTGACGAACGCGGGTATCAGATCGCTGCCCTCCTCACCGATCGGCGACCGAGGACCCCCCTGATCCAATACCACACTTGTCACGAACGTAACAATGCCCCTCTCAGCTGCTTTCAGCACAAAGATTTCACAGTTTGCGGGATCACCATCTAAGTGTCAGCCGCCTGAGAGCGATTGTTACCGGGCTAATTCAAACAATTAACCCTTTCTCTGCCACCACTTCTGGATTTTCCGGCCAGAAGATCCGGATGTAACAATGCCTGTATTTTAGAGCAACGCCTGTACACACACTGTCACCTGCAGACAGGTGTATTCAGATGCGTTATTCTAAAGACAGTAGCGCTCTTCGAAGGAACAGAGGGAACGTAATAGCTGCGTTAAGAGCTTTAGGGACAAAATCAACACTTTTAAAAATAAGGTTTAATAATGAAAAGGTCAAGTTTTAGGTGCAGTAAAATATTTACAGAAAAATAAAAGTACAAGGTGAGACAAATTTACAGCGAAAGAGAACAGATTGAAAAATACCCTGCCTTTGAAATGTCCTTGCCCAATCAGTGTTTGAAGATGATTCCCTGGTTCTCTGATGTTTGATGTTAAGGTGGAACTCCTATCTGATGGTCACAGTCTCTTTTCTTTGAAACACCAGGGGTGGGGCCGTACCTCTTCTGGCCATTCGTATGAGAGAGGGAGTTTCCTTAGACAATGTCCAGGGCGGACCGTGGAGATACATGCTGCATAATCATGCATGGATCATAACTTATGACCGAATTATTTTACATATTTTACAGTATGAAATTTAATCTCAGCTTGCAATAAGCTTTCATATGACTTCAAACATGAGAATTCTAAAACCTTATAGGACCCTGGGGAGGGAATGGACCAATTCTATCCCTCCTTGGGTAACAAGGGGTGAGTGTTTATACTTGAATTATCTGGACCAAAATTCTACATTCAAATATGTCATGTTCATCACTATGGCATACCTATAGCGGAAGTTATGACTTTATGTAAGTTTTCATGTAAGTTTAAGGCAGCAAGGGAGAGTCATGCCTAGGTCAGACCTGCCAGGGTAATTTATGGGCCAACAGCAGTGTGTTGTATGTTTGTTCAAGATAAGTGGACAGGCCTTCTTCCTGGCCGCTATAAACCATAATCAAGGGCCTCCTTTTAAATTGGCCTGTACACACTCAGAGGGGGGTGACAAGCTTTTCAAACTGCCATGTCAGAAGGGAAGAGAGAGAAAAAATAACTTAACTATTTACATAACTTCCCTGCCAAGATGGAGTCAGTGTCGCTTTGGGCCTGGTATCATCTCACGCATGATACCATCACACCGTCCATTATGGACGCACGGGCGTCGCCCCTCTCTCCTTGCCACCCTCTATATGAGTAATGGATAGATTCATGGATAGCATGAATCTATCCATGGCCGCCGCCGTCTCCCCCTATTCATGTGTCCGGCCCCTTTCAGGACACCGGCCGCATGAATTACATCAGCGAGGGCGTTTCTTTAAAGCACCTGATTAGAGCCATAGGCTCTAATTGGCTTCAAAATAGAGTGGACTCAGAGTGCAGAGCATTGCGCTCGCAGACCACTTACATGTGGTAGGAAAGAAAATTAATATTTGCTTTTATAACACTGAATAACTGATCTCCGCAAATCAGGAAGCACGGGTATGTTACCGCTTTCCTGAGTGGCTAAGAAGTCAGGCAATCCTATTAGACGCCTTTCTCGGAGGAGGAGGGGGATGCACAGCCGAAGTCAAGCCACTCCCCACTCGCCGGACACCGTTGCCTGCCTGCCCGCTTCCTAGATGGGGTAAGTGCGGGACTTTAATGTCTCGACTGCCCTCCGGGGGGATGTTGTCAGTGCCGCGAGCCCCACGGTGGGGGGGTGGATGATGTTTACCCTATCTGGTTATGCTGTGTATACCCCTGTTTGGTGATGCTGTATATACCCCTCTGGTGATGCTGTGTATACCCCCGTTTGGTGATGCTGTATATGCCCTGTCTGGTGATTCTGTATATACCCCTATCTGGTGATGCTGTATATACCCCTATGTGGTGATGCTATATATACCCCTATCTGCTGATGCTGTATACCCTATCTGCTGATGCTGTTTACCCTATCTGGTGATGCTGTTTACCCTATCTGGTGATGCTGGGCTGTATACTCCTGACACAAAGGGGGGAATCTGTAAGGGGTGCGGCTTATGAGAAGTGAGAGGGGTCAAAAAGGAAGGGCGGGGTCTGGCACCCCCCCCCCCATTCTAAACATCATATGACCTGACCAATGTCAACCTACAGCAAGGAATCACACTCACCTTTATTGGCACCCTCCATGTACAGTTCCTCTGCAATGGATGCAACTTTATTGGGATGTTCCTCCAGAGGCGGACCTACCCAGACAAGATAAAAATCTTCCATTAACATCTACATTGGTAATTGTACTAGATGTGCACTGCCAAAAAAAACAGGATTCTTTACTTACCGTAAAATCCCTTTCTCTGAGTTCATTGGCGGGCACAGCAGCTCATGGACCAAGTGGGTTGTGCTGCCCTCTTCAGGAGTGACTAGGCATAACAGGCAGTTCTAACAGCAAAAAGAACAACAGACACAGCCCCTCCCAGGGGGCAGTCCCCACTGACAGACAACCCTCCACCCTGCTACTGCTAGCTCAGTTCGTAACAAGCAGTGCAACATAAACAAGAGGGGTGGGTGCTGTGCCCGTCAATGAACTCAGAGAAAGGGATTTTACGGTATGTAAAAAATCACATTTTCTGTTTCGTTCATTGACGGGCACAGTAGCTCATGGTGGGACGTCCAAAAGCAGTGCCAAACAATGAGGGGTGGGCAACGGAACAGCAAAAGAACTACACCCAACAGAATCCTCTGTGAGGAACTAGACGTGTCTCACACGGCCGCCTGCAAAACTTTGTGGCCAAACGCAGCATCTGAGGACGCTAAAACATCAACTTTGTAAAACTTTGAGAAGGTGTTCACCGAGGACCAAGTAGCCACCTTGCACACTTGAGACACAGACGCCTGATGTCGGAAAGCCCAGGAAGTGCTAATTGCCCTGGTAGAGTGTGCCGTGACCAGGAAAGGAGGTTCCAGACCCCGAACAGCATAGGTTCGGGTCACCGTCTGTCTAATCCAACGTGAAATAGTGGCCAACGAGGCCGCCAGACCCTTGCGTGGGCCATCCACCACTACAAAAAGTGCATCCGACCCTCGAGAGGAGGCCGTGGTCGCCAGATACACCCGCAGGGCCCGAACAACATCCAGGGAGTGCAAAGCAACCTCCTTAGGGTGATACAGGCGCGGGCAGAGCGAAGGAAGGACAATGTCTTCATTGATATGGAAAGATGACACCACCTTCGGCAAAAAGGAAGGTGATGGTCGCAGAACCACCCTATCTTTGTGTAGGACCAGATAATGAGACCTACATGATAGAGCCGCCAACTCAGACACCCACCGAGCAGATGTGATGGCTACCAGGAAAGCCACCTTTTGTGAAAGCAATTGCAGCGATATCTCCCTGATATTCTCAAAGGGCGGCTTCTGAAGAACCGAGAGGACCAAATTGAAATCCCATGGCGCCAGAGGCGACTGTACCTGGGGGGGCGACATGTCGCACCCCCTGCATGAAAGTACGGATCAAAGAATGCGTCGCCAAAGGACGCTGAAAAAAAGATAGCCAAGGCAGAAATCTGACCCTTATAATCAGTATAACTAAAAGTTATATATATGAGTGCAGCACTATTTGTAACTAAATCAAGTGCAAACTACAGATACTAATTAAATACAGATGTGCCCTCACCTCCTGGGCATTATTAACATGCCTTAAAATATCCTCCTTTGAGCAGATTAACAGACACCAAGATATCCTCCTCTTTATATATTGCACACCATTTTCTCCTCACTATGCCCGAACCTCTTAGCCCTCATACACACTCATTTACAGCTCTCCAGGTTATTCAATGGGCCCATAAAAACGCAGACGTTTTTGAGCTGTAGAGGCCGCCGGCGTTTTTAGGTTAAAAAATAGCAGAGGAATGTTTAAACGCTGATCGACGGTGACACTCATTAACGCGCAATTAACGCTCACTAACGCCAATGCAAAACGCTGGAAAAACCGCCGATTTTTCAAAAATGTCGGACCCAACGTTTTGCTTATTTTTCCGCATATGCCTGTGTGTATGAGGCCTTAACCTCCTTCAGAATCTTCACCAAAGGCTCGATGGGGATCATGCAAAATGATATTACACCAACATCGCCTGATACAGTTTAACATCAGGGTTTATTAAAAACTTCAATAAAAACACTTACATGCTTATAAGTAAAATACACATTTACTCATCAGTGGGATAATTCAGGTCCCTCCTATCCCTGAAATCTGCAACTCTCCTGGGTCAGAAACCGGATCCCTCACTTGCTCTCCACATCAGAGTATAATATCCTCACTACTCAGAACCCTCACCACACACCGTCCATCGACCTGGTTAGCTCCTCCTACCGGTTTCGTTACCTCTCGTAACTTCGACTGGGATCTCCAGAGAGAGGTAACGAAACCGGTAGGAGGAGCTAACCAGGTCGATGGACGGTGTGTGGTGAGGGTTCTGAGTAGTGAGGATATTATACTCTGATGTGGAGAGCAAGTGAGGGATCCGGTTTCTGACCCAGGAGAGCTGCAGATTTCAGGGATAGGAGGGACCTGAATTATCCCACTGATGAGTATATGTGTATTTTACTTATAAGCATGTGAGTGTTTTTATTGAAGTTTTTAATAAACCCTGATGTTAAACGGTGTTGGTGTAATATAATTTTACATGATCCCCATCAAGCCTTTGGTGAAGATTCTGAAGGAGGTTAAGAGGTTTGGGCATAGTGAGGAGAAAATGGTGTGCAATATATGAAGAGGAAGATATCTTGGTGTCTGTTAATCTGCTCAAAGGAGGATATTTGAAGGCGTTTTAATAACGCCCAGGATGTGAGGGCACATCTGGTGACGGGTAGAGTTGAACGAACACCTGGACGTTCGGGTTCTGCGTGTCCGAACGAACTTTGGGAAAAAGTCCGGGTTCGGCACCGAACGTTGCCCGAACGTTATCTCGGACCCCGAACCCCATTGAAGTCAATGGGGAACCAAACATTTAGGCACAAAAATGGCTGTAACAAAGTCCTGGCAAGTGCTAGAGGGCTGCAAAATGAAGTAAAATGGGGGTAAGAGTAGGGCAAGTGCCCTACAAAAAAATGGGGATAGGGAAAATAAATTAAAATCAAATAAACTAGGAGATGATTTTTGAACAATAATGTGTCACTTACAGCTGCAGCTAGAACCTCTCCCTTTAGAACTAGTAGATGATTTTTGAACAATAATCTGTCCCGCTAAGCAGAAGCCTCTACCTAGTGCAGTCAGATCGCTCAAAGCAGCAGTATGTGAAATCTAAAATTACTCCCACAATCTGATTGTTGTGTACGATCGTAACGATCTTTGTGTTATGAAGGGTTTGATCTGCAATCTGTCACTCAAAGCAGCAGTATGTGAAATCTCAAATTTCTGCAATCTGTCCCTCAGAGCAACAGTAGTAGTAATCTCAGGATGCAGGATCAGATGTTAAAATGTCTGCAATCTGTCCCTCACAAAAATGCCGGCAGCATCCTGTCCCTACACTAACCCAAGAGCATGTGACATGCAGCACTGTGACTCCAGCCTCATATAGAGGCTGGGTCACATGATGCACTGGTCAATCACAGCCATGCCATTAGTAGGCATGGCTGTGATGGCTTCTAAGGGCAAACCAGTGAAACACTTGTTGATTGGCTGCCCTGCAGCTATTCAACATGCGTGATCAACTACCAGAACCCAGAACCCGAACCCAAACGTTTTTTGAAACGTCCGCGTTCAAGTCCGGGTCCCGGACACCCGAAAGTTCGGTACGGACCCGAACGTTACAGTCCAGGTTCACTCAACACTAGTGACGGGCACAGGGTGTTGTGTGCTTACCGCTTCACGTAGCTGCAACTGTCAAGAATTTGATGATTTATGCAACTGATGTGGAGAGCAGGATAAACTATCAAGACTGCATTATATGGACTATTGCATGAACTCTAGGAATGAATTCTGTTGCACTTTATTAATGTACCACTTTGTACTTATGTAGTTATTCTACAAGGAGGATATATTTATTTGCACTTTATGAATGTATGTACTGTATTTAATTGGTATCTGTAGTTTGCACTTGATTTAGTTACAAATAGCGCTGCACTCATATATAGAACTTTTAGTTATACTGATTATATGCTTGATTGACCACATTGAAGGGAAGTGGTGAGTGCAGGCAGCAGGTGTGTATATAGCAGCTCACAAGGTTCAATACTTGTAGAAATCTGACCCTTGATCATACTCAAAGCCAGCTTCTGGTCGAGACCCCGCTGTAGAAAGGCCAGAACCCGAGATACCAAAAAAAAAAAGATCGGGGGTTCCACCCCCCATTCTCGCGCCAGGCGATATAAGCCCTCCGGGCGTTGGTAAATCTTCCGGTAAGTGGCCTTACGTGCCTTAAGCATGGTGGGGATCACTGAGTCGGAGACACCTCGATCCCCCAACACCTGGTTCAATAGCCAGGCCGTTAAAGCCAGAGAGGGTAAAGCAGGATGCAAGATGGGAGCCTGGGACAGCAGATCCTCACGAAGCGGGAGTCACCACTACTATTTTCGTACTACCATTCGTACTACGTCGGCGTACCAAGGGCGCCTTGGCCAATCTGGAGCGACTAGAATGGTCGGTATGCCCACCGCTTCTATCCTGCGCAGAAGGCGCAGAGGCAGCTTGAGAGGGGGAAAGGCATAGATGAGCCGGTACCGAGCCCACAAAGCTACTAGAGCATCCGTCGCGTCCGCCAAGGGATCCCTTGTCCTGCACCTTCCAATTGAGACGGGACGCTAACAGATCCACGTCCGGAGTACCCCACCTCAGACAAATCTGATGGAACACATCCGGGTGCAAGGACCACTCTCCCTGGTCCAGCCCCTGACGACTGAGGTAGTCCGCCTGCCAATTCTCTACGCCCGGAATGTGGGCGGCGGAGATTGCCGGTACGTGGAGTTCTGCCCACCGCAGTGATTCACGTATGCCATGGCCGTGGCATTGTCCGACTGAATCCGGACAGGGCACCTGTGCAGCCTCCTCATCCAATGGGAGAGGCAGCACCTGATGGCCTGCAATCCCAGGACATTGATCGGGAGACGAGACTTCTCCGGAGACCACTGGCCCTGGGCTGACAACAGCCTCAGGACTCCTCCCCAGCCGGTCAGGCTGGCGTCCGTCGTGACCACCATCCAATGGAGGGGGAGAAAAGACTTCCCCAACCGTAGGGCCGGAGCCCGCATCCACCAAAACAGTGAAGTCCTTGTCTGGTGGTCCACCCTGATCAGCTGATCCAAGGATGAGGGGGACTTGTCCCACTTCAGAAGAATCTCCCGCTGCAGAGCACAGATGTGATACTGAGTGTATGGGACCTCCTCAAAGGTGGTCACCATAAGGCCCAGGACCCGCATGCAAAAACGTAGGGAGGACAATTTCTGGGATAGCAGAGACCGAACCGCAGACTTGAGCGTCTGTCGCTTGGATGGTGGGAGAAAAACCTTTGCCTGGGCTGCATCCAGGATCAGACCCAGATACTCCAGGTGGTGAGACGGAGTCAGTACCGACTTCGGGCAATTGATCACCCAGCCGAATTCCCTTCAGAGTGTGCAAGACGATCGCCACATTGTCCCTGAGAGCTGGAGCCAACTCCTCTAGCAAGAGTAAGATGTCCAGATACGCCACCACCGCGATGCCCCTCTGCCTCAGCAGAGCCAGAACCGGGGCCAGCAGCTTGGTGAAGACCCGAGGCGCAGAGGCCAGGCCAAACGGGAGAGCCACAAACTGGTAGTGATGCTCCCCGACCGCAAAGCACAGAAAGCGCTGGTGCTGGGTGCATATGGGAACATGCAGGTACACATCTTTGATGTCGAGGGAAGCCAGGAAATCGCCCTGGTGCAGGGCCGCTACCACAGAGTGGACAGACTCCATCCAGAATCTTCGTACACGTACGGAGCAGTTGAGAGCCTTCAGGTCCGGGATCAGGCAGACCCTATCCTTCTTTGGGACCACAAACAGGTTGGAGTAACACCCTTGGAAACATTCCACATGTGGAACGGGGACCACTACCCCTTGACAAAGCAGGTCCTGCAACACCTCACACGGGGCCTGCAGTCTGCCCACGGGCAGTTGCAAGTTGGAGGCGAAGAACCTGTCCTGAGGACGGGAATGAAATTCTATTCTGTACCCTGAGGAAATCACCTCGTGCACACAGCGGTCCAAAATGCTGGAAGTCCACCGGTCCGCAAACCCCAGGAGACGTCCCCCCACTCGGGTGGGGGCACCAGAGCAGAGGCCACAACAGGCCGCATGGCTGACCCTGCCAGAACAAAAATGGATCTAACGAAGGCCTCGGCCTTCCTCTCAGCCGGGTCCTTGAAGGACGGCGTGCCTTCCACTGGGATCGTGGTCGCCCTGTGCAGACGAGACACTGGGGGATCAACGACGGGGGGGCGGTGCCCACTTTTTTAACAGGCTGTCCTCAAAGGGATAGCGCACAGAGAAACGTTTGGGAATGGGAAGGAAGCTCTGAGGCCGTTCCTAGTCTTTATAAACAAACTTATCCAGGTAAGACACATAGGGAAAACCCTTAGCCACGCGTGCCGATTTATGTGACCCCCAAAAGGGACGGGCACCTCCTGAGAGGGTCCAGCTGTATCGTTCAACTTCAGGGTCTCACGCACTGAAGAGATCAGGGCACTGACTAGTGCCTTCTCGTGCGCAGTAGTGGTCGCCGCAGACTCGTCCTCACTATCGTGAGCGTCAGGGGCCTCGGCATCCGACAGCTCAAGGGTGGTCCCCATCACGGTGGAGCCCCCATCGTGGTCCGAATCCTCACCAGAGGAAGGGTGGGTAGGGGCTGCTTCTTTGCCACCTTGCGCTCCCACAGCATCTCTACCCGGGAGACAAACGTATCCAGGACCGCCGACAGAGTGTCAAGAGGGATTGCAGTCCCTGAGGCACTGGCTGCAACCACGGAGAGGTGTGGTGGGGAAGCACCCACATAGGCTGCTATTGCGCCACCCACCCTGGTAACATGCCATCTGACTGAGGCCCAAGTACCAGGAGACCAGGCACCCCCACCCCAAAACGCTGCGCAGGTCTTACTATAGGGGGTAACCCCGGAGGGACTCACCACCTGCCCGCTCAACCATCCAGGAGAGGAGCCATGCCTGCTGCTGCCCACTGCCGCTGCTGCCTTGCCTGCCCGTCCTCCACACCTGCCACTGCGGCCATCCCACAGAGAGCTCTCTGCGCTGTGTGGGGGGTAAAAGAGTGCCAAAGAGCCACAGGGACCGCCCCCACACATACAGGACGGCACATGTGCATAGGCCACAAGAAAATGGCCGCCGCACCCAGCTGGCCGGCTGGGGAGACTACCTGGATCTAAGAACCCAGCCTGTCACCCAGCACTGCTACTTGATTGCAGTCTTCATCTGTTAGGCTGTCCTCCAGAACAGCCGAAGTGGACCAAGAGAGGTACCACAGATCCCAACAGGGAGCCAGGTCTACTCCTTGCAATAGGCAGAAAAAAACTGAGCTATCAGTAGCAGGGTGGAGGATTGTCTGCCAGTGGGGACTGCCCCCTGGGAGGGGCTGTGTCTGTTTGTTGTTCTTTTTGCTGTTAGAACTGCCTGTTCTGTCTAACCACTCCTGAAGAGGGCAGCACAACCCACTTAGTCCATGAGCTGCTGTGCCCGTCAATGAACGAAAGAGAAATGTGTTTGTTTTCCTTTCCTTCGTTTGTTTCTTTCATTTTTCGGGTCATTCGTTATGATCGAAATTCGTCATTTCGACTAAATTGGTAACTTCGGAAAAATGCAAATTTCGAAATCTGAACATTTGGAAATACAAAAATTTGAAAATAAGAAAGAAAATCCGAAAATTTGAAAGAACGAAATTCCAAAGATAAGAACGAAAATCCAAAAATCCAAATAACTAACTAATAATAGCTAACTATTAAATTATAGCTACTGGAATTTCCTTTCAAATTTGGCATTTAGTGAACGTAATGAATATGAATTTATCCGAAGTTACGAATTATCCGAAATAACGAATGCTGCTTCTAAACAAATGGAACGTAATGAATTAATAATGATAACTAATAATAAAAAGTGTTTATTATTATTATTTATTATTATTATTAATTCATTACGTTCCATTTGTTTAGATGCAGCATTCGTTATTTCGGATAATCATGTTGTGTTCTTTTCGTTTAGCTTTCGTCACTGTAAGGAGATATTCACTCTGCATGCAGCCTCTGATGTCAGCGCCGCATGCGCTCTGATGATCCGGCGGAGGCTGCCAGAAAATCAGGGCTCGCTTCCAGAAGGAAGAGCAGTGACGTCTCACGGCTCCGGCTCCTCACAGCGCCGGAGCCGCGTACCCGGAAGAAAGAACAGGGGCATCATGTCGGCACCTTTAGCGCTGACCGCGTCGGGCATCGGGTTCCTCGTTCTAAGGTAAGTGTTTCATAATGTGTTAGTATGCTATGCATACTAACACATTGTGCTATTGTCTTGCAGGTTTTTTTTTTTTCCGCGGGTTTACTACCGCTTTAACATGCACATATTTTAGGCTGGTGATTCCAGAAGTAAACCCCCCCCCCCCTCAAAAAAAATTGCCAGAATACTAGTCAGTGCTGTATTTGTGTGCACCCAACACTGCTGCACACTATTTTGCAGACTATCTGGAAAATGAAAGCTTTTAATTTCACACTACACATATTGTTCAACATAACACGTCAGTGCTCAATACAGTAGAACCTTGGATTGCGAGCATAATTTGTTCCGGAAACATGCTTGTAATCCAAAGCACTTGTATATCAAAGCAAATTTCCCCATAAGAATAATGGAAATTTAGATGATTTGTTCCACAACCATTTATTCATATAAAAAGTACAGCAATACAAAACAGTATATAGTGTACTGTAAAAATAAAACAAATTAACCTGCACCTCAGGAGCTACAGAGAATAAAAGAAAAGAGGGGCGACCTGAAAGTCAGTATGACTTTGCCAGGTAACTTCAAGGCAACTTCAGGGAATGTCTGGGTAATCTTCCTGTAATGTCGGATCCAAACCACATCGATTAAAATAAGGATCAGACTTGGAGGCAAATTCCACATGCAAGTCTATGGGATAGCACCGCATACTAGCTCATTGTGAAATACTTACCTCAGAACAAAGCTCCATCCGGGCTGCCCGGTCGCCGCAGAGGGAACTGACATTTTCCCTCGGGGGTTCCTTCCGGGTTCGCAGCTCTGGCGCTGTGAGTGGCCGGAGCCACAAGATGTCAATCCGGCACACGCGGGAGCCCTTCTTTCCGGCAAGGTCCAGCGTGATACGCCGAGCCTTCGCCGGGACATCACTGCGCATGCGCCGCTGACATCAGCGGCTACATGCGAGGTGAATATCTCCTAAACCATGTAGGTTTAGGAGATATTCATTTTACCTACAGGTAAGCCTTATTAGAGGCTTACCTGTAGGTAAAAATTACATTTGGGGGCATACAACCCCTTTAAACCTGAGAATGAGGGACACAGTAGAGAAATGGTAGAGTAATGCCAACAGCAAAAAGTGGGGTGTGGATAAGTTATGCTAAGAACTGGGCATGGCTTTATAGTCTGATTAGAAACAACAAATAAACACAACCTGGGAATTATCCCAAATTAAATTCACCTGCAGCCTATCAAAAGGAATCTGAGCCATGAGACCACATTTATGGCAACTGCTGTGTGCCGTGGTGAAGTGACTTCAATGCACATACGCTGGAGTGATGTCATTAGGGCCTGGCCATTCAAGTGGCTGTAGAGAGCAAATGAAGACCTGGAGAAGATGGAAGCACCAAGAGCAGTGACAGCTTCATCATCATTTGAGAGGTAAGTCTGTCATAATGTGCTAGTATGTGATGCAAGATTTAGGGGTCAGGATTTGAACAGAGTTCAGCACACTTCAAAAAAGTGCTGAATCTGAACTCCATCGCAATCAATAGAAGCAAAATCTGTCAAATTAAAAAAATGTCCATTTTCTGGGCTAATAGGCAAGGGGGGTCAAAAAGATTGCTTCTATACACGTGTTTTTGGCTGTTGTCAAACAGGGTCTGAATGAGCAAAAGTTTGGTCCAACCACAGGTTTGGACCCAACCATTGGCTACTCCCCATCCACCATTACTAATCTCTACTTTATCTCATATCGGGCTTCTAATTGCACACAATCCGGCCTCCCAAGCTCTAGTGAAATGTCTCCTGACACTTCATTAAAGAGAGCATAGGTTGGGGAGCAGCTATAAACTCTTTGTTACTGTGCCCTAAATGGGTAAAGTGAGAGATTCCTATTGATGTCCTGGAGACCTGTAAGCACCGTCCCTGCTCTCTCTAGGTCAGCATAATGATTCCCCCCTGCTGTCCTGTGATCTGCTCTTCTTGCTACCTTCTCTCCCCCACCTTCTAGTCCATGGTTTGTTACTGCACCATCAACTCCTATTTTTTCCCTCCCTACTTCTTCCTGCACCCTCCATATGCATCACTTATGCTTTTATCATCACAGACAAGCACTCTTGTATCCAAGTGGGCAAATTTGTGCTGCTTATTTCTGGAATAATTTTCCATTGACAGTTTACTTTTAGTCTGACTTACTGAGATCGGTCAGGGAAACTTCTCCTTTGAAGGCACCATCTGGATATGCATTAAATAGGCAAACATAAAAAGCTTCATCTTCCTTCTCCAGCTTAGTAAGCTTTATAGAAGAGGTTGTTGAACTGGTACTTAGAAAAGAGACACGTCCCTGAAATGGTGCAGCGATGTAGCTGCCATATTTCTCACTGTAGGTCACAATGTTCTGAGTGTTCTTCCCCTTCTTCTTTTGCCAGGTGACTTGTAGGACTTCCAGATGAGCTTGGAACTCGCATGACAGAATAACATCTCCTCCCAGTACAGCAAGGCTTGTGTTTTTACATAATACTTGAGGTCTTGATACTGAAAAGAAGAAAATAATTACTGTGACATAAAAAATAAATATCAAAATATGATAATAATATACCATGTGGAGGAAAAATATTGGAGTTCAGTCCATGCAAAACTGAAAATCTGGACTCTAATCAACCCCTAATATCTATTATGTTAGTCTGGGTCAATGGTGATAAGATCTCTGCAACCAGTGCCCAGATCCACCAGCACCTTTACAGGGCATTCTTATCCCTGTTTGTGAAACTGTAGCTTTCCAATACTTGGCAAAAAACAGATTTGCCTTAATGGCAGGGCCAGAAGGAGCCAGTACTTCCCTTCAACTCATTTTCCTGCCAAGATCCCTAACCTGAGCAATACTCAGTACTTCTGGGTATAAGGATCATTTGATACTTTTCCTGCCTCCCCTTCAAAGCTACATTTAGCAACTCGGCAAAACTTATGCAGAACTATCAGGAGGGCCAGTTCATAGCCCCTAACTGTCTCTAATTTTGTGGGACTGTCCCTGATTTGGAACAATGTCCCTCTTTCCTCCTCATTTGTCCCTCATTTTGGTCTGATCTACTGTATATAGCTGTATATAAAATGCACTATTTATCTTTAAAAAAATTGTTTCCCAGTGCTAAACCTTTCATTCAATTTCTAAATTGCTGCATTTGTAAATTTCAAAAGCCAATATAAAAGAATGGTAGTGGTAAAAAATAGAGCACCTCTCCAGACCCTACGACTTTACTGTACATGGATGCCCAGTTTCTTGTGTAATGAAACATAATGGGGTTTCATCCGGCCACCTGAGCTGTGCTAAGGAGTGACCGCACTCAGGGCTGGCCCAAGACATTGTGCTGCCTGGGTCCAAGAATGAAATGCTGCCCCCCCCCCCCCCCCACCCACCCATCTCGAAAAAAAAAAAAAAATCATGCCCACTAAAAGGCCCCCACATCCATTACTTTATATAATGATAGTTATTTAACTAAAATTAAATTTATCAGGAAGTCAGATTTACATGCAACAGCACCTTGTCTATATGAAAAATTATATGACATACCATTATGTTCAATTCCAAGAGACGGGCTAGAGCAGTATAGGAGCAGGCAAGGGTAGTATATTGACAGGCTAGGGCAGTATATGGACAGGCTAGGGCAGTATATGGACAGGCTAGGGCAGTATATGGACAGGCTAGGGCAGTATATGGACAGGCTAGGGTAGTATAGGGACAGGCTAGGGCAGTATATGGACAGGCTAGGGCAGTATATGGACAGGCTAGGGTAGTATATGGACAGGCTAGGGGCAGTATATGGACAGGCTAAGGCAGTATAGGGGCAGGCTAGGCTAGTATATAGACAGGCTAGGGTAATATATAGACAGGCTAGTGTAGTATATAGACAGGCTAGGGTAGTATATAGACAGGCTCTGGTAGTATATAGCTAGGCTAGGGCAGTATCGGGGGAAGGCTAATGTAGTATATAGACAGGCTAATGTAGTATATAGACAGGCTAGTGTATTATATAGACAGGCTAATGTAGTATATAGACAGGCTAGTGTATTATATAGACAGGCTAGGGTAGTATATAGACAGGCTAGGGCAGTATATCGACAGGCTAGGGCAGTATATGAACAGACTAAGGCAGTATAGGGGCAGGCTAGGCTAGTATATAGACAGGCTAAGGTAATATATAGACAGGCTAGGGTAGTATAAAGACAGGTTAGGGTAGTATATAGGCAGGCTAGGGCAGTATAGGGGCAGGCTAATGTAGTATATAGACAGGCTAGTGTAGTATATAGACAGGCTAGGGTAGTATATGGACAGGCTAGGGTAGTATATTGACATGCTAGGGTAGTATATAGACAGGCTAGGGTAGTATATGGACATGCTAGGGCAGTATATGGACAGGCTAGGGCAGTATATGGACAGGCTAGGGCAGTATATGGACAGACTTAGGCAGTATAGGGGCAGGCTAGGCTAGTATATAGCCATGGTTCAATTTGCTGCCCCTATTAAAGTGCTGCCTGGGTCCAATGGACCCACTGGGACCCATGGTAGAGCCGGCCCTGAGCGCAATCTACCGGACTTTAAACTCTATGTGCTGGCTGTATAATTACTGGCATCTATCTTGGCACACATCCTAGCTGGACCACGCCTCTCTAGGGATCTTATGCTTGTTGATGCTATTATTAAGTACCGTATTGGGACTTTGGAAACCTCTCCCCCATACATCTTGCCTAAATGGTGTGCCTCAGTATACGTTGCAGATATCAATGCAGCTCACAAACCCTTTATAATAGAGGAGAAAGGCATGTGCGCCTCTAAGTGTAAACCGTTAAGAAATGATGAAGCAGTAAAAATAGGTTAGAGGTACTCACAGACATGGAGTAGTTAATCGCATGGCAGTGTCAGCCACTGCTGGCTATAACCGGGTGACTGGTATCGATCCGTCGGTGGTGGCATCAGCTGTGGGGTGGAAATGAGAAAGCAGGCGTGCGCCCTTCTAAGTGTAAACCGTTTATAAAAGTTTTATTAAAACACTACTAAAGGTACTCACAACCATGAAGGTAAAAATCGCATGGCAGTGTGAGCCACTGCAAGCTATGTCCAGATGCTTGAAGCGTGACAATGTCCACAGAAACTCGTCAGGTCCCAGGGGGAGGAGGAGAGATCACTGGCTGGCTTGTTCTGGATGGTGGTGTGGTGGACGCTGGTGGTTTCCAGCGCTCCCTATGGTCCAAACGGAGTGGTGCAGCTAGGTTACCAAGGTGTAAGGATTCCTTCTGGGTAGCAAGAGGACAGCAGGTGACGCGTTGTCGGGGTCTACGCCCCTTCTTCAGGCCTTGTGTGTGCTTCAATGGAGGACATGTATATATATATATGGAGAATGACAAAAATCCGCAAAATGATCACTACGAGGCGAACGTTCCGCCCCGCAACGAACGCGTCGCCACTTGACAGAAGGCCCAGCCAAAGAACGAATGTTCCAGCTCGGAACGAACGTGACCTCACGCCACAAGGCGGGCTTTCCCGCCCATAGCTGTGGGGAGGCGGATCTCAAGGGGGGGCGGAAAACGTCAAGGAAGGAACATAGCCGCCTCCCTCAAGTCTCACTGAAAAGTGTCAAGTGTATATAAAAACAACAAGTATACTGATAAAACAACAAGAACTGAAAATATTGCATAGAATAATAAAAGTGCATTAAAATATAAAAAAAAAAAATATATATATATATATATATATACTAATAATACATTGCTTAAAATAATATAAAATTGTTACTTAAAGTGTCATCGCATGGATATATGAAGAGTATCTACTATGTCATGTACCAGTATGAGTGGTGGGGGGAAAGGGGGGGGTTTGGGGGGGTGTAACTAGGGGGATATGGTATGATGGAGCAGGCAGTTGGGTTATGTTTGAATGTTTCTCTGATGATAATTGTAGCAAAAATATAGTGCTCTTGGTGAAAGCTGAAGGACTAGGAATGATGATATGTAGTATCCAGAATGAATAGATGTGGGTCACAAGATGTCGGTTTTTAAATTAAAGCATTAGTTTCCAGATCCTCATTAAGGCCTCCTGGCGAAAGGAGGTCCAGATGGTAGATCCAATAGGCTTCACGTTGGCATAAGCGCTTGTATCTTTCAGCTGGGGGGAAGGAGGAGGGTATTGCCTCGATGATCCAGACTTTCAGGCCTTCTGTGGATTGTTGATGGAATTCTTTGAAGTGCCTTGGGACGCTGTGTTTATCGCTGCCTCCTTCTATAAACCTCCGGTGTTCGCCAAACCTTTTTCTGAGTGGTCTGATGGTTCTGCCCACATAATATACCTGCAGGGACAGGAGAGGCAGTAGATGACATGGTCCGTGGAACAGTTATAGAATTTGGAAATATTGTAAGTCTTGCTTTTGATGGTGTAGTTTTTCTGGCCATGTGTGATGAATTTAGGGCATAGGGACATGCAGCATTGGAACATCCCTACCAGTGGGATGAGACAGAGTTTGTTAGGGCCCGGGATGTGGGTCTTCTTAAGCTTGCTGGGGGCTATGATGTTTTTTATGTTCCGAGCTCTTCTGTAAGAAACTTTTGGTTTTATTGGGATAGTGGATTTTAGATGAGGGTCCTGTAGGAGGATGGGCCAATGTTTGGCAAGGATTTTCTCCATTTTCTTGTACGTAACATGGTATTGTGTTGTGAATCTCACTGGTTGTCTGGGGGTTGCTGTGTTCTTAGGCAGTTATGCTGAGGTAGGTTGAGAGGAGGTGGTGTATAGACCATAAGCTTCACTGATTAGTTCTGGTGGAAAATCTTTCTCAGAGAATTTTTTGAATAGGAGCTCGCTCTGTGATTTGTAGTCTTCATCCCTTGTGCAGTTTCTGCGAAGCCTGCAGAATTGGCTTTTGGGGATGTTTGAAATCCAGCGTGGATGGTGGCAGCTCTGGAAATGAAGGTAGGAGTTTCCTGCTGTAGGCTTTATGTAGTTTTTTTGCCAGAAATGTATTGTCTTCATGGAAGAGAAGCAAATCAAGGAATGGTAGTTGGTGGGGATCTTGAACTGAGGTGAAAGAGAGGCCAAAGGTGTTGTGGTTGCAATTCTTGTACAGATGACTCAGGGCTTTCCCAGATGATGATAATATCATCAGTGTACCTCCCGTAATAGATCATACGGGAGGCGAAGGGATTGTTCTGCCATATGTGGGATGCCCAGAAGCCCATGGTGAGGTTGGCGTAGCTGGGGGCAAAATTGGCGCCCATAGCTGTGCCAACCTGTTGGAGATAGATATTGCCGTCAAATTCGAAGAAATTGTGGGTTAGGCAAAAATCCACTGAGTCTAGGATGAAGTCTGCCTGTGAGGGGTGGATGGAAGAGTCATCAGCCAGGAAATGTGCAACCGATCTGAGTCCGATGTGGTGGGGGGATGGAGGTATATAAGGAATTAACATTTAGGGAGACCCAGGGATAGGTGGGTTCCCAGGAGTAATGGCATAATTTATCAAGCAGATTTTGAGGGTGCAAGACATTTCTCCATTCAAGCATTAAAAAACCCTCCGCCAAGCCCTCCCCCACCTTCCACCAACTCCATCACAAATTAATCTGTCACCAGTATGGACTTGGAAGGGCTACATATCTTGGAGGAGCTTTTTCTAGATGATGACATAGACCTCACTCCTTACATAATGGATCCTCCAGCTTCTCCCTCCATCCAACACACCAAGTTCAAGACTAAATCTACCTTTTATCCTACCCAAAACAAGGGTCCATATCTCCTCACCTTTTATCAGCTAGTATACACTGATCTGATACAGATGTGTAAAACCAGAACGAACCCAGGCACCTATTCTGCCAACCTCACTCCACCAGAAAAACAAGCTTTGAAGACTTTAGCTGAAGAATCCAACCTCATTATTAAAACAGCCGACAAAGGAGGAGGCATTGTCATTCAGGACAAGGCCACCTATCTGAATGAAGCACAACGACTTCTATCCGATGGCACCACCTACCTTAAAATGCGATGTGACCCCTCCACACACTTTGCTGAGGAGGCCCACCTAGTCACCACCAAAGCCAGAGATTCCGGCATCATCACCAAACTTGAATTTTCTTTTTTCAACAACCAATTCAACAATATCCCGTACTTCTACCACATCCCCAATATCCACAAAAACAGCGAGAACCCACCAGGGAGACCCATCATTGCAGCCATGGGGAGTGTCACCAGTCCCTTCTCATTATATATTGACACCTTCTTGCAACCCCTGGTCCAAAGTCTCCCAGCTTACCTCAGAGATGGGGTGGATCTGCTTGATAAATTATGCCATTACTCCTGGGAACCCACCTATCGCTGGGTCTCCCTAGATGTTAATTCCTTATATACCTCCATCCCCCCACCACATCGGACTCAGAGCGGTTGCACATTTCCTGGCTAATGACTCTTCCATCCACTCCTCACAGGCAGACTTCATCCTAGACTCAGTGGATTTTTGTCTAACCCACAATTTCTTCTAATTTGACGGCAATTTCTATCTCCAACAGGTTGGCACATCTATGGGCACCAATTTTGCCCCCAGCTACGCCAACCTCACCATGGGCTTCTGGGAATCCTCCCACATATGGTAGAACAATCCCTTCGCCTCCCGTATGATCTATTACGGGAGGTACATTGATGATATTATCATCATCTGGGACGGCCCTGAGTCATCTGTACAAGAATTTGTACAATATTGCAACCACAACACATTTGGCCTCTCTTTCACCTCAGTTCAAAATCCCCATCAACTACCATTCCTTGATTTGCTTCTCTTCCATGAAGACAATAAAATTCTGGTAAAAAACTACATAAAGCCTACAGCAGGAAACTCACACCCTCATTTCCAGAGCTGCCACCATCTACGCTGGATTTCAAACATCCCCAAAAGCCAATTCTGCAGGCTTCGCAGAAACTGCACAAGGGATGAAGACTACAAATCACAGAGCGAGCTCCTATTCAAAAAATTCTCCGAGAAAGATTTTCCACCAGAACTAATCCGTGAAGCTTATGGTCTATACACCACCTCCTCTCAACCTACCTCAGCAGAACTGCCTAAGAACACAGCAACCCCCAGACAACCAGTGAGATTCACAACACAATACCATGTTAAGTACAAGAAAATGGAGAAAATCCTTGCCAAACATTGGCCCATCCTCCTACAGGACCCTCATCTAAAATCTACTATCCCAGAAAAACCATACGTTTCTTACAGAAGAGCTCTGAGCATAAAAAAACATCATAGCCCCCAGCAAGCTTAAGAAGACCCACATCCCGGGCACTAACAAACTCTGTCTCATCTCACTGGTAGGGATGTTCCAATGCCGCAAGTCCCTATGCCTGACTTGTAAATTCACCACACATGGCCAGAAAAATTACACCATCAAAAGCAAGACTTGCAATATTTCCAAATTCTATAACTGTTCCACGGACCATGTCATCTACTGCCTCTCCTGTCCCTGCGGGCTATATTATGTGGGCAGAACCATCAAACTACTCAGAAAAAGGTTTGGCGAACACTGGAGGTTTATAAAAGGAGGCATTGATAAACACAGTGTCCCAAGGCACTTCAAAGAATTCCATCAACAATCCACAGAAGGCCTGAAAGTCTGGATCAGCGAGGCCATACCCTCCTCCTTCCCTCCGGCTGAAAGATACAAGCGCTTATGCCAACGTGAAGCCTATTGGATCTACCATCTGGATCTCCTTTCGCCAGGGGGCCTTAATGAGGAACTGGAAACAAATGCTTTAATTTAAAAACCCACATCTTGTGACCCACATCTATTCATTCTGGATACTACATATCATCATTCCTAGTCCTTCAGCTTTCACCAAGAGCGCTATATTTTTGCTACAATTATCATCAGAGAAACATTCAAACATAACCCAACTGCCTGCTCCATCATACGATATCCCCCTAGTTACACACCCCCCCCCTTTCCCCCCCACCACTCATACTGGTACATGACATAGTAGATACTCTTCATATATCCATGCGATGACGCTTTCAGTAACAATTTTATATTATTTTAAGCAATGTATTTTTAGTATTTTTTTTTTATATATTTTAATGCACTTTTATTATTCTATGCAATATTTTCAGTTCTTGTTGTTTTATCAGTATACTTGTACGAGATCTGCCTCCCCACAGCGGGGAGCCCGCCTCATGGCGTGAGATCACGTTCGCTCCGAGCCGGAACGTTTGTTCATTGGCTGGGCCTCCCGTCAAGTGGCGACACGTTCGTTGCGGGGCGGAATGTTCGCCTCGTGGCGATCGTTTCGCGGGTTTTTGACGTTCTCCATATATATATATATACATGTCCTCCATTGAAGCACACACAAGGCCTGAAGAAGGGGCGTAGACCCCGACAACGCATTGCCTGCTGTCCTCTCGCTGCCCAGAAGGGATCCTTACACCTTGGTAACCTAGTTGCACCACTCCGTTTGGACCATAGGGAGCGCTCCAGCTTCCACCTCACCACTATCCGGAACCAGCCAGCCAGTGACCTCTCCTCCTCCCCCTGGGACCTGACGAGTTTCTGTGGACATTGTCACGCTTCAAGCATCTGGACATAGCTTGCAGTGGCTCACACTGCCATGCGATTTTTACCTTCATGTTTGTGAGTACCTTTACTAGTGTTTTAATAAAACTTTTATAAACGGTTTACACTTAGAAGGGCGAACGCCTGCTTTCTCATTTCCACCCTACAGCTGATGCCATCACCGACGGATTGCTACCAGTCACCCGGTTATAGCCAGCAACTACTCCATGTCTGTGAGTACCTCTAACCTATTTTTACTGCTTCATCATTTCTTAACGGTTTACACTTAGAGGCACGCATGCCTTTCTCCTCTTTTCTCTCTTATAGAAGATTATTCTACTTCTCGCATGACGCAGCCTCACCAGTGGATAACCCCTTGAACTTTTTGGACTATCTCATCCATTGTGAACACACATCCTTGGGCTACGTCTATTGATGAGTACCCTTTGTGTCCTATCTATTGTATTACACTCAATATATCATTTGCTTACGGTTTATACCATGTTGTTTACGCTGACTATGCTCTCTTTTGCACAAACCCTTTATGACTACAAACATACCTGATGTCTACACCTTCATTCAAACTGACTATCCTGTAATCTGGATAGTAGGTCGCCTTGTATCAGTGCCTCGTTGCATGTGAGACCTGTGCTCTTGTCCCATTACCCCTGATTGTGCCCTGAGAAAGCAACAGCGAAACGGTTATTACTTTAAAACATATTATAACGTCCATGAATAATAAAACCACATGTGAAAAATGTGTCAAAAATGTAAAATACACAATAGTCTCTAGGAAATGTATTCAAATCTTGAAATAATGTGTTCAGTGACTTGTCAGTGATAATTCATCATCGTTTTCAAGGTGATCCGGTGACTCCACACTGTGCTCCCCTCCTGTGTCCCCACTCACCAGAGCTAGGTACCCCTGGAATCATAGTGGTGTTGTCTCTGGAGCGAGACTATGATTCTACAATGAAGTGACCGCTACACCGGAGGGATTTTTTCTTGTGGATCGCTGCTCCAGAGCATAGACGGACCAATCAACAGATCAGGATCGGGAGAGAGGTTCAGCAGAGACGAGCCCAAACCCAAACTGACCGGGAAAAAGATTCAGCACTTGCGAGCTACCCCTGCAGGGGTACCTAGCTCTGGTGAGTGGGGACACAGGAGGGGAGCACAGTGTGGAGTCACCGGATCACCTTGAAAACGATGATGAATTATCACTGACAAGTCACTGAACACATTATTTCAAGATTTGAATGCATTTCCTAGAGACTATTGTGTATTTTACATTTTTGACACATTTTTCACATGTGGTTTTATTATTCATGGACGTTATAATATGTTTTAAAGTAATAACCCTTCTGATGTAAATGCATTTGTTTCACATATACTGTCACTTTATTCACTTTATTTATTTGCACATATATATGGTTTTATAGTTGGGGGTCGTTTGCAATAAGTCTTTTTCTAAGGAGGAACATCACCTCCAGGGATAGCGCCATCTCCCTGTATGCTGTTTTATACTTTTTTCAATTTGGCACTGCGCCGCTTCAAATGGTAATTGCACAGTCATGCAATGCAGTACCCAAACTAAATTTGCGTCCTTTTTTCCCACAAATAGAGCTTTCTTTTGGTGGTATTTGTTCACCACTGCGCTTTTTAATTTTTGTGATATAAACAAAAAAGGAACGAAAATTTTGAAAAAAAAAGATATTTTCAACTTTATGTTATTACAAAAATACAATAAACTAAATTTTAGTCATACATTTTTGCCAAAATGCATTCAGCCACATGTCTCGGGTAAAAAAAAAGGCCAAATAGCGTATATGTATTGCTTTGCGCAAAAGTTATAGCGTCTACAAACTAGGGTACATTTTCTGGAATTTCCGCAGCTTTTATTTTATGACTGCCTATCTCATTTCTTGAGGTGCTAAAATGGAGGGGCAGTACAAAACCCCCCCAAATGACCCCATTTTGGAAAGTAGACACCCCAAGGAATTTGCTGAGAGGCATGTTGAGGACAGTGAATATTTTATTTTTTTGTCATACGTGATTGAAAGATGACCAAAAAAAACAAAAAATTGCACAAAGTTGTTACTGAAATTATATATTGCTCACCCATGCCATGGGTATGTGTGGTATTACACCCCAAAATACATTCTGCTGCTTCTCCTGAGTACGGGGATACCCCATGTGTGAGACTTTTTGGGAGCCTATCCGCGTACAGAACCCCGAAAACCAATCACCACCTTCAGGATTTCTAAGTGCGTAAAAAGGTGATTTTACTCCTCACTCCCTATCACAGTTTCGGAAAGTAGACACTCCAAGCTATTCGCTGAGAAGTATTTTGAGTATTTTGCAGATCTCACATTTTGTCACAAAGTTTTGAAATTTGAAAAAAGTAAAAAAAAAAAAATCGGTTTATTTCTTAATTTTCCAAAACAAATGAGAGCTGCAAAATATGCACCATGCCTCTTAGCAAATAGCTTAGGGTGTCTACTTTCCAAAATGGGGTCATTTGGGGGGGTTTTGTGCTACCTTTACATTTCAGGGCCTCCAAAACCGTGATGGGTACTAAGGCGTAAAATCACCATTTTATGCCCTTAGAAATCCTGAAGGTGGTGATTGGTTTTCGGGGTTCTGTACGCCGATAGGCTCCCAAAAAGTCTCACAAATGTGGTATCCCCGTACTCAGGAGAAGCAGCAGAATGTATTTTGGGGTGTAATTACACACATACCCATGGCATGTGTGAGCAACATATCATTTCAGTGACAACTTTGTGTAAAAAAAAAAAAAAAAGTAAATAAAAATTGTCATTTCCCGGAAACTTGGGGCAAAATATAAAATATTCCATGGACTCAACGTGCCTCTCAGCAGATAGCTTGGGGTGTCTACTTTCCAAAATGGGGTCATTTGGGTTTTTTTTTTTTTGCTATCTGGGCATTTCATGGCCTCCAAAACCTGGATAGGTAATGTGGGGTGAAGGCATAAATTTTCGCCCTTAGAAATCCTGAAGGCGGTGATTGGTTTTTGGGGTCCCGTACACGGATAGACTCACAAAAGGTCTCACACATGGGGTATCCCCGTACTCAGGAGAAGCAGCAGAATGTATTTTGGGGTGTAATTCCACACATACCCATGGCATGGGTGAGCAATATATAATTTCAGTGACAACTTTGTTTATTTTTTTTATTTTTTATTTTTTTGTCATTTTTCAATCACTAATGACAAAAATATTGAATATTCCATGGACTCAGTACTTTACGGGTCTATCGTTTTTTTTTTTT
>BLSH010221733.1:302471-324651 GCA_018402905.1 Glandirana rugosa | reverse complement strand
TTCCTGCTGCTGGTGTGAGCGGTGCATTTCTTGCACAAAAATAAAAGTGCATCTACAATTTTCTTTTTTTTTTAAAAAAAAGAATAATAATTTATTATTCTTTTTTTTTTTTTGTATTAATGAATAGTGCTACATAGTACATTTGTGTCCAGAATGAGGAGAGCGTCACATAAGGGAAGTGGTTGTGGTGCTGCTGGTGTTGGTGGTGTTGCTGAAGCTCCTGTTGCAAGGAGAGGACGTGGTCGATTTGTGCCAGCTACACGCACAAGTGAAACACCTTCCTCAGGTAGCCGACAGAACCTTCAACGTTATATGGTAGGCCCGAATGGCGCTCAACGAATAGTGAGGCCAGAACAAGTACAGGTGATAGTAGATTGGGTGGCTGACAATGCCTCCAGTTCCTTCACATTGTCTCCCACCCGGTCCCTTGATGAAAGCTCAGAGTTGGCACCTGAACCCCATGGCCATCTGTCTTTCACCTCAGCCCCTGGTAAATCAGCCAAGAAGTCTGAGCCCCAAGTCATGCAGCAGTCTCTTATGCTTTTTGATGACTCTGCTAGTGTGCTTTCCGTGGGCCATCCACATAGTCCTGCCCAGGAAGTGGAAGACATTGAGTGCACCGATGCCCAACTACTTCTGTTGCAGGATGAGGACATGGAAACACCACCGCAGCACATCTCTGATGATGACGAAACACAGGTGCCAACTGCTGCGGCTTTCCTCAGTGTGCAGACTGACAAGGAGGGCAGTGGTGAAGGGTGGGTGGAAGATGATGTGGAGGATGATGAGGTCCTAGACCCCACATAGAATGAAGGTCATGCGAATGACGCGTGCAGTTTGGAGGAAGAGGTGGTGGTCGCACAGAGGCACCAGCACAGCAAAAGAGGAAGCAGGTTGCAAAAGCGGAGCGAGCGTCCCCTAGACAGTATGCCTGCTACTACCCAGCGCACCCAGGGACCTAGCACACCAAAGGCAGCTCAAAGGCGTTCCCTGGCGTGGCAGTTCTTCAGGTAATGTGCTGACTACAAGACACAAGTGGTTTGCACACTGTGCAATGAGAGCCTGAAGTGAGGCATACATGTTCTAAACCTGAGCACAACCTGCATGACCAGGTATCTAAATTCAAAGCACTTGCTGCAGTGGAATAAGTACCTCAAAATCCAAGAAAGGTCTCGGCCTCCTCCTGCTTCCTCTTCTGCTGCTGCCTCGGCCTCTTCCTCCACCTCTACAGTGCCAGTGTCACCTGCCACCCAGCAAACAGAGCATGTGACAGCAACGCCACCATGTTCGCCACCGTCCCCAAGCATTTCCACATGTTCCCATGGAAGTTTACAACTCTCCATCTCCCAAACACTGGAGAGAAAGAGGAAGTACCCCCCCTACCTACCCGCGATCCCTGGCACTGAATGCCAGCGTTTCAAAATTCCTGGCCTTTGAAATACTGTCATTCCGGGGGGCGGAGCCAGCAGCCGGAGCGCATGGATGTGTAGGAACTGAGCTTCGACTGCCTGGTGGATTTCAGCATGTCCCAGCGGCTTCCAGCAGTACCCGTACGGCTCATCCATCCCGGTCACTGCGGGAGAGCGACATGCAGTCCGTGGGGAAACGGAAAGATCGGGAAGGACCGAGGAAAATACACGATTTCTTCGCTCCTGCACCAGGGCGGTGGAGTCAAGATGGCGCCGCTACAACGAACGGCACGGCAGCAGAGAGGCTCTGAGAGCGCGCCCAGGGCCACAAACTCCCAGGTGAGCACTCAGGGGAGGCTTTCCCCCTACCGTCCTCTCCATCTGACAGCCCGATAAAGCAAACTACTGGTAGACGAAAATGGGAGATACATTATACTTGTGGTAGAATTTAATAATGTCCTATATACTCTGGTCAACCGAACAAGAGACCCCAAAGGTTCATCGCAAGGACAGTGGCCAGAGCTAAACAACTACAGAAAGGGAGACTGGTGATCTGTGGAGACTTTACTATGGTAATGGAGGGGGGGATGGACTCTACTGGTGTGGGGAGGAGGCACAGACAGGAGCTGAGCCCATTTTGTTATGGGGAGGGCCTTTTTGACCCCTGGAGGTGCCTCCACTCCATGGAGAGGGATTACTCCTTCTACTCCACGGTACACCAAAGTTATTTGAGAATTGATTTTTTTTCACTGACAAGCATGTGCTACAAAATATTGTCAAAGCAGAAATACTTACCATCCCTTGGTCGGATCACACCCCAGTCACAATTGAAATATTAGAAACACAATAGGCCCACCACTACAGGCTTATGGAGAAACAACACTTTCTTACTATCCCATCCAACACACAAAAGGCATTTAGAAGCCAAAATAACGGAATATTTCCAACACAATAGCTGTGATTAGATGTCCCCTTTGACCGTATGGTGCGCCCATAAAGCGGTCATAACGGGACATCTCATCCAGATTGCCGCTAGGGAGAGAAAGAAAAAACTGCACCAAATTACCCAACTACACCAATCTATAGCAGACCTGGAAAGTAAACACAAGAAAAATACCTCAGGGAATGAGGCAGTGCTAAAAGAACTGACTGAATGTAGGGAAAAATTAAAAACTATACTTAAGTCCGAGTACGACACCTACTTTAAACACTTAAAAGTATCTTGGTACTCCCAAAGTAATGGAGCAGGTAGATTACTAGCAGCTCAACTAAAACAAAAACAGCAAAAGAATACTTTGACCAAGATAAAACATCATCACACAGGAGAAGTATCTAGGAACCCCAAAGACATTGCCAACGCCTTCAAAGACTACCATCAGGCCCTGTATAACCTTCAACAAGACGACTTAACACACCAACCAACTGACGATGAAATAGAGTCCTTCTTAAACGAAATAAATGTGCCCAGACTAAATGAAGTATCACAACACCAGCTTAATGCTCCTATCTCCGAGAAAGAAATACTAGATGCGATACATGCCCTTCCCCTGCACAAATCCCTGGGCATTGACGGATTCTCGTCAGAATATTACAAAAACTTTGCTACCCTTTTAGCCCCACACCTCAAAAATTAATTTAACGCAGCTATCTCAATAGGCAAGTTTCCTCAGGAAATGCTACGAGCAGTCATAATCACTATCCCTAAGCAGGGAAAAGACCCCACTTCCCCCCAAAACTTCAGACCCATTTCGCTCTTAAACACGGATCTGAAGATCTTTGCAAAAATTCTCGCCAACAGGCTACTGACAGTAACTCCCACCCTTATAGGGATGGACCAAGTAGGGTTCGTTAAGGGGAGGCAAGATACGACGGTACACGCGAATGATTAACCTACTACATAGGGTGGAGAGTACTCTCCAACCATGCATCTTCCTGGCTCTTGATGCAGAGAAGGCCTTCGACAGGGTCCATTGGGGCTATCTGTCGAGGGCCCTCTCGAAATTCGGCATAATGGACCTCCTTCATATGGCCATAATGGCATTGTATGCCAATCCAACTGCCTAAGTTTATTCCTCTGGTCTATTATTTGACAGCTTCACACTCACCAAAGGCACCCGTCAGGGATGCCCCTTGTCGCCCATAATATTTTCTCTAGCGATAGAGCAGTACATATCCGTTCCTCAGAAAAAATACATGGTATTAAAATTGGACCTACAAATCACAAATTGGGACTATTTGAAGACGACGTCATCTTGACACTAACAGAACCTAATTCCTCACTACAGGCCACGAAGGACCTGTTGGCTAGATTTGGGCAAGTTTCATATTACAAAGTCAACACAAGTGTTTCGCCCTCCCTGTAAATGTCACCCGACCACATATCTCCCAGTTGGAAAATATTTTCCCCTGCAACTGGGATGGACCTTCCATCACATACCTGGGTATCCAGCTAACAACCCCAACCACCAACTTGTACACCCAAAATTTTCCCCCCCTACTGGCTAAACTCCACACAGAACTCTCCTGGCTAGGAAGAGTCGCTGCATTCCAAATGCAGACCTTCCCTAAGCTACTATACTACTTTAGGACTCTCCCTATCCGCCTACCCCAGAAATTTTTCTCAGACTTAAACAAAATAATCCACAAATTTATCTGGGTTAAATCAAGAATCGCACTGCCTACACTATTCCTTCACAGATCCCAAGGGGGATTGGGCCTACCTAACATCAGAGCCTACTATCACGCCTCGATCTTGGATCAAACCAAGTTGTGGTTCTCTTCTCAAGAAGACAACCAATGGTCAAACATTGAAAGAGAAATAGTACCAACCCACAACCTCCCTGCACTATTGATGGGGCAGCTGTATCACATAAAGCACAAATACCTAACTCCCCCACCTTACAGGCTACAGTGAAGGCTTGGACAGCCTTGAAAAATATGTCATTCCGTGAGGAGCAACAGTCCAAAATCATGTTGTCATTGGATGCGTACGAACACTTAATCCCAGACTTCTCTACCCAACAATGGAAAAAAAGGGTTGCCATTTTAATATTGACAACATCCCCGCACCCACAGGAATTGACCGACTTAAATTCAACCAAATCAGACACTTCCACACCACCAATTCCAAAACCACCATCTATCTCCCGACTAGACTTTGGCATTTCCTAATGGGGAAATCCCAGTCTCCTACAAAAGGAATCTCCTTATTCTATAAGTTCTATAACCATATCCCCCTTACCAACAAGTTGAAAACCATGAGCAAATGGGAACAAGAACTAAACATGGATTTCACATTGCGGCAATGGAGTGTAGCAAATAGCTCCAACAACAAATTATCCCCCTGTGTTGACCACTGGGACAACACATTAAAACTATTGCACAGTTACTACCTAACGCCCCACAAATTGCAACTGATAGACCCTAGGATTTCTCCACTTTGCTGGAGGGAGTGCCAGAACAGGGGAACTCTCCTGCACACATTTTGGGAATGTCCCACTTTAAAAGTCTTCTGGAGAGAAGTCAGGGAACTAATAACGGTAACTACTACCTCCCAAATGATGCTGACTCCAGCCCTGGCCCTCCTCTCCATAGGAATAGACAACTTCCCTCCGCACTTAAGAACAGTCACCACCCATATCCTCTTTGCCGCTCGAATATCAATAGCAAATAGATGGAGGGACACCAATCCCCCCACAATTACCGAAGTAATTAGCAGAGTAAACAACCAAGCACTGATGGAGAGGATGATCGCCTATAAAGATAACAAAGCTCAGGCTTTCCATATTAAATGGAACGCCTGGCTCACTTCGAAATGGTCCTCCTACACAATATGAATGCCATCCAAACTTATTACTAAGTTAGGCTCTCTCATTCCAAATAGAATATGATTAGTGAAACTCTATTGAGATGTAACCATCTCGTTCCTACCAAAATTTCCACACACACAGATATCTAAGAAAAGCACCCAGAGGTATGTTGTGTAAGAACATAAGACATGTCAACTATACTGTAGAAGCAGAGGTGATCACCCACTTCGGGCTACTTACCAAAACACTCGGTACCCACCCAAAATAAGCAATGTCTTCCCACAGTTGAGCTCCCATTTGGGGGGGGGCAGATTCTTCCCGGTGAGAGAGGTATGTTCAAGGTTCAACCAGAGGGGACAACTCCAGTCAAGCTTAGCCTAACCAGGCGGGTTAGCACCTCTGTTAATATATTATGTATGTTCCATATGAGTGTCCTTGTAGTCATATTGCTTATGGCTATGTGAACTTCGAAAGTTTTACTCAGGGCCTCTTACTAATTGTTTACTTCATGTAAATGGTTCTACGTTCCCTACCAAGGGAGTGCAATTTGTAATGTTTGTCAAACTGCCAATAAAAATCTATTGTTAAAAAAAGAAATGCTGTCATTCCATCTGATGGACACGGACAGTTTTAAAAGCCTGATGGCGGTGGCTGTCCCACAGCACGTGGTTCCCAGCCGCCACTATTTTTCCAGGTGAGCCATCCCTTCCCTGCACAAACAAGTCAGAGACGAGATCAAGTGTGCACTGCGCAAGGGCCACATAACCACTGATACGTGGACCAGTAAGCACGGGCAGGGACGCTATATCTCGCTAACTGCACACTGCGGCGGGTGGGCCTGAGGCAGCTAGCCATTTGGCGCATGTCCTTCCACAACCAAGGATTGCAGGGCATTTCTCTTTGCCTCCTGTTGCCTCGTCTTCCTACTGTGCTTCCTTCTCCTCCTCCTCTACCACCTCCTCATCCACTCAGCGTAACACCTTCACCCCCAACTTCAGCACATCCAGGGGGAAACGAAAGCAGGCTGTTTTAAAACTGATATGTTTGGGGGATAAACCCTACGCTGCGCAGCAGCTGTGGACGGGCATTGAACAACAGACCGATGAGTGGTTGTTGCCAGCAAGGATTGCAGGGCATTTCTCTTTGCCTCTTGTTGCCTCCTCCTCCTACTGCTCTTCCTTCTCCTTCTCTTCTACTACCTCCTCATCCGCTCAGCGTAACACCTTCACCACCAACTTCAGCACATCCAGGGGGAAACGACAGCAGGCTGTTTTAGAACTGATATGTTTGGGGGATAAACCCCACACTGCGCAGCAGCTGTGGATGGGCATTGAACAACAGTGGTTGTTGCCACTGAGCCTCAAGCCCGGCCTGGTGGTGTGAGATAATGGGCGAAATCTCGTAGCAGCTCTGGGCCTAGCAGGTTTGATGCACATCCCTTGCCTGGCACATGTGCTGAATTTGGTGGTGCAGAAATTTCTAAAAAGCTACCCGGATATGTCAGAGCTGCTGCAGAAAGTGCGGGCTGTCTGTGCGCACTTTCGGCGTTCTCACCCTGCTGCTGCTTGCCTGTCTGCACTGCAGCAGAACTTTGGCCTTCCCGCTCACCGCCCCCTATGCGATGTGCCCACAAGGTGGAACTCCACCTTGCACATGCTGGAGAGACTGTGCGAGCAGCAGCAGGCAATAGTGGAGTTTCAGCTGCAGCACGCACATGTCAGTCGCTCTGCAGAACAGCGCCACTTCACCACCAAGGAGTGGGCCTCCATGCGAGACCTGTGTACCATATTGCGGTGTTTCGAGTACTCCACCAACATGGCCAGTGCCAATGACGCTGTTCTCAGCATTACTATCCCACTTCTATGTTTCCTTGAAAAAACACTTCAGGCGATGATGGAAGAGGATGTGGCACAGGAGGAAGAGGAGGAGGAAGAGGGGTCATTTCCACGTTTATCAGGCCAGTCATTCACAAGTGGCTCGGAGGGTGGGTTCCTGCACCAGCATAGGCCAGGTAAAACATTTTCAAGCCAGGGTACAGTTCTGGAGGATGAGGAGGACGAGGAAGATGATGAGGAGGAGGAGGAACCGTGTTGACAGCAGGGTTGCACCCAACGCAGCTCCTGGGCATCACTGGAGCGTGGCTGGGGGGATACGGAGGACACAGATGATACACCTCCCACAGAGGACAGCTTGTCTTTGCCTCTGGGCAGCCTGGCACACATGAGCGACTACATGCTGCAGTGCCTGCTCAGCGACAGCCGAGTAGCCCACATTTTAACTTGTGCCGATTACTGGGTGGCCACCCTGCTGGATCCCCGTTACAAGGACAACGTACCGTCCTTAATTCCCTCACTGGAGCGTGATCTACAAGCGCACGCTGGTAGACGCGCTGCTGAGGGCATTCCCAAATGACACAGGGGGCTCTGTGGAAGCACAAGGCGAAGGCTGAGGAGGAGGAAGAGGTCACCAATGCAGCTGTGGTACCGCCAGCACCTCAGAAGGCAGGGTTAGCATGGCCGAAATGTGGAAAAGCTTTGTCAGCAGCCCGCCACAACAAACAGTACCACCAGCTGATAGGCAACGTCTTAGCAGGAGGCAGCATTTCAAACATCACCCGTCCACTATCTTGCCTCGCATAACGTCACATATCACCCCTCTGCTCAAGCCCTTGTGGCTGAGCAACTGTCACACCCATACAGTGGACCCAGGAAAGGCCATCCGAATTGTTCTGCAGCTTTCCCACGCTATGTATCACTGTAAATTTCTAGGGCTGTAGGGCCAAAAACCACCTTGTTACCCGACTATTTTTTTCCCTGTTGTCACACATCCACTTCAGGGGGGCAGGGTTGATGACCAGTCTAAATGACCTGCCCAATAAATAATACTTTAGGGCCTCCAAGGCCCATTTAATAGCGAGACATTCCTTCTCGACTATGGCGTAATTTATTTCATGCCTGTTTAGTTTTTGGCTTAGGTATACAACCGGGTTCCACTTCGCCATGACTGACCCCCTACCCCTTGTCAGGTCCATCAGGGGGACGGCAACGGTGGTAAAGTCGGTTATGAAGCGCCTATAGTACCCCGTGATCCCCAGGAACGCTCGCACCTGTTTTTAAGTTAGAGGTTGGGGCCATTTCTGGATTGCCTCCAGTTTGTTTGTGGTTTAACAAGTCCCTGACCGATAACGTGGCCAAGGTATTTGGCCTCCTCTAAATCGATGGCACACTTTTTTTGGGTTGGCCTGTGAGACCCGTTTCCCTAAGGAAATCTATCAATGCTTGCACTTAGCGTAGATGTGATTCCCAATCTGGGCTGTGGATGACCACATAAACCAAGTAGGTGGCTGTGTAGGAGCGGTGCAGTCTTAGGGTTTTGGCCATGATTCTTTGGAATGATGCAGGGGCACCGTGTAACCCAAATGGCATCTGCTTGTATTGAAGCCGCCCTTCAGGGGTCGAAAAGGCCATTTTCTCTTTTGCTGTCTCTGTTAGGGGTATCTGCCAATAGCTCTTAGTGAGGTCTAGGGTTGTTATGTACTGGGCACCTGCCAATCATTCTATAAGTTCGTCAACGTGAGGCATCGGGTATGTAATAAAACTTGGACATGCTATTTAACTTTCTGAAGTCATTATAAAATCTTATAGTGCCATCGGGCTTCTGGATCAGCACTATGGGGCTCGACCAGTCACTGTGGGACTCCTCTATCACGTCCAATTCTAACATGGTTTTGATCTCCTTTGCCACGGCCTCTCGTCTAGCCTCAGGGATTCTATAGGGTTTCACATTTATGCAAACACCTGGTTCCATGATTATGTCATGCTGGATCACTGAGGTCAGTCCAGGTAAAGGGGAGAAAAAGTATATTTTTACTCACAAATTCCTTAACGTCATTTTGTTGCGTTACGGACAAGGACTCAGCTATGGGGACGCCAGGAGGCATTGGTACCAGGTCCTTTTGAGGAAGGGAGACGGCCAGTAAACTCTCTCTGTCCTTCCGGGGTTTTAAGAGATTAACATGGTAAATTTGCTTTTGGCCTGATCACATGCACACAAGCTGACACGGACCTGTGATCTGTTTGCTTGTAATTAATGTGTGTGTATAAAAGGTCAATGAGTTTCAGGACTCCTGACAGACCAGTGCATCTTTCATCCAGTGCTGCACTGACATTTTTGGATTCATGGGGAAAGCAAAATAATTGTCAAAGGATCTGCGGGAAAAGGTAGTTGAATTGTATAAAACAGGAAAGGGATATAAAAAGATATCCAAGGGATTGAGAATGCCAATCAGCAGTGCTCAGACTCTAATCAAGAAGGGGAAAATCACTTCCGGTTCCGGCGCCTCATGAGCCAGGAGTAGTGCGCGCGGCTCCGCTCCCCTCAGGCTTAATACCGGCATACAGAACGGGAATCGGCAAACCCCACATACCGGGTGAGACAGGGGAACATACCCAGACCCGGATGGAGAAGTTTTTAACCGCTCCGCGGTCAGATTCGGCCGCTCAGGAGCGGCCAAACATTGTGGGACAGGCGCTTGGGTGTACCAAGATGGCCGCCGCCACGGAGCAGGCAGCTCACACTATGGAAATACAGGCCCCGGAGTCCCATAGCACAGAAAATTCGGACGAATATGCTAAAATTGCACAAGCAGTGGCTGCCTTACTACTCCCTAACATCTCCCAGGTGGTAGATTCGGCTGTGCAAACAGGCATGTCCCAGCTACGGAAGGAGCTGGGGGACCAGGCCCGCAGACTATCTGCAGCAGAAGCCAGAATATCAGATGTAGATGATGAGCTGTATCAGATATCAGGTACCATGGAAAAACAAGACAAAGCTTTCTCTGCCATACAGGAAAAGCTGGAAGACTTGGAGAACAGGTCCAGAAGGAGTAACCTGCGGATTATAGGCCTCCCTGAAAACTGCCCCAGTAATGCCTTGGTACATATATGCTCTTCACGCATACCGGAGGCCCTGGGCCTACCAGCACCCTGCACAGTAGAGCGAGCCCACAGAATAGGCCCGCCAGATCCAAACCGCAAATCCCCCAGAGCAGTAATAGTAAAATACCTCAATTATGCTGACAAGCAGGAAATACTGCAGGCCTTCAGAAGAAACCGCAACCTAACGATCGAAGGTTCAAGTCTCCTAATATTTGCAGACTATTCGGCCGAAGTATCCAGAAAACGTAAAGCTTTCCAGGCAGTATGTTCAGAACTCTATAAACAAAAGGTACGTTTCTCTCTGGCCTTCCCGGCTATCCTGCGGATCCAAACCTCAGAGGGCAAACAGATCACATTCCAAACCCCCCGTGAAGCAGAGTCTTACCTCCGATCGTTGGCTGCTAAGCAATGCAGCTCATCAAGCACCCCAGACCATACATCAACCACCTCCAGGGAACAAAGGAGCCCCAGAAAGGACCCAGCAAAACGGCTACGCCCGAACAACAACGGGGGCCCTTCCCGGTCACTTTCCTAAGGGACTCTCGAGGCCTCAGTAAGCCAGTAAAGATACCCGGTTTGGGCCTACGCAACCCCCCCTCCAACAGGAGACTTGCACTACCCTAACCGATTGTACTGCCAACACCCAGTCTACATCCCAAATCCCAACAGTTACAAAATCCTTTTGCTGATCTTTTCTTTTCCCAGCATAGCTTAACGCACTATTGCCTGTGGTAGCGGAGCAGCCGCACAGGTGGTTAAGTGCTTTTGAGGAAAAAAGTGAAGTACAGAAAGTTTGTTGTTGTTATAGTCTTGTACTAATATTCTCCTTTGCCTCCCACAGTTTCATTACTTAATATGTCTATCCCTTACTTGCTGAGAGAGACTGCCGTTGTTCACCCTAGCGAGCAAATATATCCTTCTCTACAGAACCGTGAGTTTTTACCACACACCACACGAATACGTTTTAGAACTTACAATATCCACCTTTTCCACCGTATACATTCATACGGATAGTCACGTGGAATGTTAAGGGTCTAAGATCCCCCTCGAAACGTTCAAAAGTCCTTAGACACCTCAAATCCCTCCGTGCCGACGTGGCCCTGCTACAGGAAACCCACCTCGGTAAGGAGGAGTTCCATTATCTCAGGAAATTCTGGGTAGGGAGTGTCCATGGCTCCCCAGCGGTTGATAGGAAAGCCGGGGTCATAATACTCCTACATAAAAAATTGCCCACCACCATTTTAGAGGAGAAACATGACTCCCTAGGTCGTAAGATGACACTACACATCAGGGTCCAATCGAAAGATCTCCTGATCTCCAACATTTGGCTTATGAGCAAGCCCCATCTTCCTCATTTGGTTGGAGGTGACTTCAACTCGGTGAGCAATCTATCAGAGGACAGATCGCCTCATAAATTACCCACACGAAACCCAGTTCCCCCCAACCAACCCTCCTTACTAGAACGTTTCGCTTCGGACACAAACCTATCCGATGTTTGGCGCACAGCCCACCCCACAGATAGAGAATACACGTTTTACTCCCCGCCACATAGGTCATTCTCGAGAATTGACTATATTTTTGCCTCCCATTCCGCACTTCATTACGTCAGAGATTCCCACATTCATGACATAGCGATTTCAGATCATAGCCCCGTTTCGGTTTCATTAACGGATCTCGCAGCCCCTGCGTCCCCGAGGATCTGGAGATTCCCCTCGTACCTGGCAGGCGACACCCACCTACAGGAGGTTCTGTCGAAAGCCTGGGAGGAATACTCAGAAAATAACAGCTCACATTGTTCTGACCCAAACCTGTTTTGGGACACGGGCAAGGCGGTATTACGGGGAAAGATCATTGCGTACGCGGCCCACTATAAAAGAAATGCCTCCAAGCGCTATTCAGATTCCAGTAGACAGCTAAGGGAAGCACAGAGAGCACTACAACATGACAATAACCCAGAAAACAGAGAAAAGTGGCAGACAGCTAAGCAACAATTCGAAACCTGGGCCGAACATGTCGACCGAGTACACACGGCCCACTGGGACCTACAATTGCACAAACAAGGAAACAAGGCAGGGAAACTGTTGGCCAGACTAAGCAAAGGTCAACACAAACCAACACACATAACTGGTCTCAAAAACACGAATGGGAAATTATCCTCTCGACCGGAGGAGATAAATGACATCTTACGCAGCTACTACTCCACCTTATACTCAGCAGATAAATTAGAACCAACAGCAGCAGACACCTTTCTAAAAAACCCAACGCTCCCGCACATTACACCGGACCAACTAAGCACCCTTAACGCACCCATTAGCAGAGAGGAAATTGAACAGACCATACGAAATTTATCCAACCATAAATCCCCAGGCCCCGACGGACTTTCCGCGGAATTTTACAAGCTCACATTGCCATATATACCTCACACCCTAGCTCTAGTCTTTAATGCAATCTGGGAGGGAGGCCCATATATACCATCCGGTCAGCAGGCATACATAAAATTAATTGAAAAGAAAAACAAAGACCCCCAGGAGCCAGGCTCCTATCGCCCCATCTCTTTATTAAACGTCGATTCGAAACTCCTATCAAAAATAATAGCATCCCGTTTAGCGAAAATTCTGCCTTCTATGATTCACCCTGCTCAAGCAGGCTTCACCCAAGGAAGAACCGCCGCCTCCAACATTCGTAAAGTCCTAGCAGTGCTAGACTATGCCCGAGCACATCCCTCCCAAAATCTAGCCATAGTAACCCTGGACGCCGAGAAGGCATTTGATAATGTAAGCTTCTCTTGGCTTTTCCAAGTCCTTAGTAAATTTGGATTCTCCGGCCCCTTCCTGCATTTTGTCAAGAGCCTCTACTCAGCCCCAAAGGCGCAGGTAGTGGCCGCAGGAATCATCTCAACTCCCTTTCCCCTACACAAGGGGACAAGGCAGGGTTGCCCACTATCCCCTCTCCTATTCAATGTCGCACTCGAACCACTCTCACGTTATCTGATATCTAGCACTCCCCTTCATGGAATAAAGTTAGGCAGCGAGGAACTTCGAGTCGCTTTGTTCGCGGACGACATCCTCATCTTTACAGCCAACCCCCATAATGATCTACCGGTAATTATGAGCACTTTCAATCGCTTCCGAGAGTGCTCAGGCCTAAAAATAAATTTCACTAAGAGCGAAATACTACCCCTCCAACCAAATCATAAAGCTAGCTGGATCTCCTCCTCCCTTCTCCCTATCGCCAAAAGCCATATTACCTACCTAGGAGTAAACATCGGCAGAGACTCATCTTCCATATATACTCTTAACTACCCTCCTCTTATAGCCAAAATACTAAGCCAATTAGAATCTTGGGCCAACCTGCCCCTCTCGCTCACGGGGAGATGCTGCTTATTTAAAATGATCAGCTTTGCAAAACTACTGTACCCAATGCAAACAATCCCAATCCTTATCAAACATGCAGACCTCCAGAAGCTTGACAGAGGTTTAACAACCTTTCTCTGGCAACGCAAAAAACCTAGAATTGCATTATCCAAGCTGCGTCTCCCGAGGGGCGAGGGGGGTTTGGGTCTCCCGCATGTTAGACTATATAATTTATCCTGTGTATTACGCAATGGTATAGACTGGATCACAAAGGACTCCAAATATACTAACTACGACATAGAGGCAGAGATGGTATACCCCCACAAATTGGGATCTATCCTACACTGTAACCCCAACAACCTCCCGGCCCTTATCAAAAGTAACCTTCTGGTAAAAGACACCATAGTGGCGTGGAGGAACACAAGGAGGGCCCAACATCTCTATTCGAACATTTCCGAATTCTTGCCTATTATGGGAAACCCAATGTTCACTCCCTCCACCCAACATGAAGCTTTCCGCATCTGGGAACGCCGTGGCCTCAGAATGGTGAAGGACTTATATGACCCAATATCTGGCAGACCAGTCCCAGTCCAGACCATACTGGAACGGTACGACTTGCCTGCCCACCACGAGTTCCACATACATCAACTCACCGCCTATGTGAGGAAAAACTGTCCGGACCCTAAAGCCAGATTTAGACCTTCTGTCCTAGATGCATTGATCCGCAATCGCAATTTCACTACTGCCCTCATCTACAAAAGCCTCCTCCCCTACTTCACAAAGTCTGTGGAAACATCCTCGGTTAAAGCCTGGTCAAAGGACCTGGGGATAGAATCCCTACAGGACTCTGTGCTCAGAGGTCATAAAAAAACTTTACAGTTAACCACAAACGAAACGTGGAGGGAAATGCAACTTAAAATCCTCCACAGGGCCTATATCCCCTACTACTTACCTGCACAACCACCCAGGACAAGACTCTGCCCTTGGTGCAACAAGTCGAACCCGTCCCTACTTCACAGGTTCTGGCAATGTCCGGAGGTAGTAACATTCTGGTCCAAAGTCCAAAGCCTTATCACCAAGGTCACGCTTCAAGCTATTCCCACTCACCCAGCACTCATGCTGTTTGGAGATGCAAACAACATCCACAGGGCCTCATCCCCACCCCCGCGCTGGTACAGCATGAATCTTGGATACTTCTATGCCTACTGGCGGCAAGGAAGGCTATCATGTCCCATTGGACTCAGACCTCCGCCCCAAACACCTCGGAGGTCCAACGGCATCTTAACACCCTCATGTACAGGGAGCTCCTGGACCTCTGGGCAAACAACCAAGGATCTCAAAAACGCTTCCACCGACGTTGGAATTCCTACATAAAAACTACCTTCTCCAGGCAAGCACAAGATGGACTTACCCCCCCACATCTATATGACCTACTACACAACCTTAAAGATGCTCCCGACAGTAAGACTCACTCTAGCTCGCAGCACCCAAGCATACCCTCAGATGTCAACACAGGTTCCAGGACTTCGGCAGATACAACCAGCTACTCAAGACTATTGACTACCTAAAAGCGTAATAGCCGCTTTCTCTCTCTCCCACTGAGTGTGGGTCTTAGCTCGTAAGATTTGAATGCCATAGTGTTACTATCATAATCTCTATGTTATTCTACCTTTCCCCCCCAGAGGATTCTGCAACCCGACAAGCCAAGCGATTACCAGTTAACCATATCTTTCCGCCTTACTGACTTCCAGTTTCATACACCATACAACCCCTGGAAGCAGACTTTGCTCCCGGTGGCTCCTCCGCCTACCCGATTGGGGGGAGGAGGGACCACGCGGTTGCACAAGGTCTCCCTCATCCATCCAGGCACACCATTCTGTCCGGCAAATTTGTAAGTCAATTCCAGGCAGCTCGGCTTGCGGAATAAACTCTGAATGTAACCCTCCTTCCCTCCCCTCTCCCTGCCCTCCCTGCTTATCATCTATCTCTCGGCTTCTAATTCTACCCCCTTTTCACACCTACCCCCCTTGGCAAACATGCCACTGCATCGGTTCAAAATGCTCGTGGAAATGCCTGTAAACAAAAAACAAAAAATGTGATTGTTCTCTGAATGAAAATGTTTGTTCATAACTATGAAGAATAAAACCTTGAAATAAAAAAAAAAAAAAAAAAAAAAAAGAAGGGGAAAATCAGGGGTTCTGTTGAAACCAAACCACGGTCAGGTAGACCAACTAAAATTTCAGCCACAACTGTGAGGAAAATTGTTTGGGATGCAAAGAAAAACTTCAGGTGAAATACAGGACTCTCTGAAAACATGTGGTGTGGCTGTTTCAAGATGCACAATAAGGAGGTACTTGAAGTAAGATTGGCTGTATGGTCGAGTCACCAAAAGTAAGCCATTACTATGCAAATGCCACAATTGGAGTGATAAGACCAGTTCATGCAGTTCATGCAAGACAGCCCAAGAATTTCCAGGAACTGGAGGCTTTTTTCAAAGAGGAATGGGCAGCTTTACCATCTGAGAAGATAAAGAGCCTCACCCACAAATACCACAAAATACTTCAAGCTGACATTGATGTTAACCACTTCCTTACTGGGCACTTAAACCCCCCTCCTGCCCAGACCAATTTTCAGGTTTCAGCGCTGTCGCATTTTGAATGACAATTGCGCGGTCGTGCGACGTTGTACCCAAATAAAATTGATGTCCTTTTTTCCCCACAAATAGAGCTTTCTTTTGGTGGTATTTGATCACCTCTGCGGTTTTTATTTTTTGCGCTATAAGCAAAACAAATAGCGACAATTTTGAAAAAAGAACAATATTTCTTACTTTTTGCTCTAATAAATATCCCAAAATAAAAAAAAAAAAAAAAAATTATTCATTGGGTTTGGCCGATTTATATTCTTCTACATATTTTTGGTAAAAAAAATCGCAATCAGCGTTTATTGATTGGTTTGCGCAAAAGTTATTGCGTCTACAAACTATGGGAATTGATTTATGGCGTTTTTATTATTATTTTTTTTTTTACTAGTAATGGCGGCGATCTGCGATTTTTATCGGGACTTTGATATCCGGGCGGACATGTCGGGCATTTGTGACACTTTTTTGGGACCAATGACATTTATTCAGCGATCAGAAATTTAAATGTCCACTGATTACTGTATAAATGTCATTGGCAGTGAAGGGGTTAACCAGCAGGGGGCAGTGAAGGGGTTAATAAATGTTCCCTGGGTGTGTTCTAACTGTGGGGGGGCGGGGCTGGTCGGGACATAACAGATCTAACTGATCCCAGTGACAGGGATCAGTAGATCTGTTTGTCCCCTGTCACAGAACGGGGAACCGCCGTGTTTACATCGGCGGTTCCCCGTTCTACTGCTCTGCACGGCGATCGCGGGTCAGGAGCGGACATCGAGTCCGCCCGACCCGCGGGCACTCCCCCGCAGCGTGCGGCGGCGGCGCGCGCGCGCCGCCGCCGCCGCCCAGAGCGCGCAGGGGGCGTGTAAAGGGGCGGACGTCCATGGACGTCCACCCGGATTTTCAGGTCCGCGCTGTTGACGTCTTTTGTCAATAGCGCGGACCTGTAGAGGTTAAAGGGGGCAATACACGGTATTAAGAACTGGGGTATGTAAACTTTTGATCAGGGTCATTTGGGTAGTTTCTGTTGTCATTATGATTTAAAAAGAGTAAACACAGTTGATTGATAATAAATGGCTTCAGGCAAACACTAACCATAAGTGAAAGGAATGTTTTTGTGTTCTCATTCATATTCTCATAAAATAGCCAAGAAATCATAAATTCTGCCAGGGTAAACTTATGAGCACAACTGTACGTTCCACAGTGGGGACTAACACCAGCACTTTATCCCCAGGGTTGAAAGTTCGGGTCTTGGCACCCCGATTATAAACCCTCCTCTGAGCTTCTCCAAATTTTTGCATACAAAGGGCAGGACAGCTGTGGTTCGATCCTGCATCAAGGAGACATGCTCAATGACATTTCTATACGGGGTGGCCTCTCCTTTCCACGTTTCTTTTGCAACATCTAGCAGCCCCCTGGGATGTCTACCATACAAGAGTTCAAACAGGGAATAACCTGTAGACACCTGTAGACACCTGTGGAACCTTTCGTATGGCAAACATGAGATATGGTAGTAAAAATCCCAATTTCTCCCATCTTTGTCGACCACTTTTTTCAACATACTTTTGAAGGTTTTATTAAATCTCTCCAAAAGTCCATCTGTTTGGGATGTGTTTTACCACCTGATACAGCAGATTGTTTTTAAGAGCCATGTAGGGGAAAGACACCCCCCAATTAGGATCCACAGGTTCCTCATCTATCATCTTAACGTTCTCTCTGGCTCTAATGAGGGTGACATCCGGTAATAGCTCGGTAATAAAATCCTCCCTCCTAACCTCTAAGTCAGGGGTCACATTCTGTCCACTCTCACTATTAGAGTCAGAGAGGTTCTCTGGTTCATTGACCTCCAGCTGAGAGCTGTCTTCCAGCTCCTCCGGCTCCCCAGCCATTACAGGAAAAGGAAGAGGATCTCCCGCTTCCTTGGCCCTGCCAACCGTCTCCTCTTCCATTTGGCAAAAAGGTTCTGGTGAGAGTTCACATATTTCCCCAGCAGGGGGAACTCTATCCTCCAGACTCTCTGTGCCTTCCCATAACCTCCAAAAATGGAGAAAATCCCTCCCCACCAGGACCTCATGATGCAGGGAAGGTAACACCCCCACAGAATGTGTCACGCTGCCCCAAGGGGCGACAATCTCAACCACCGCAGTCTGGTAGTCCTGAGTGTCCCCATGGATGCAAATGACCCCGATTGTGCTAGGGTGTAGCTTTGCAGGGTTCACACACTAGCTGTTGACTAAAGTCACAACACTACCCAAATCAAGCATTGCAGTGACTGGTTTCACATCAACAGAAATCACACACATTTGTTTTCCATGCGACCCTGACATGATACAGTGTATGCGACCTGTCCAAAAAGAGACATGCGTCTTTTCATATAAACATTATCACACTGCATTGGTTCATCATTTAGAGGACAATTGGCAGCAATATGTCCCAATACATGACATCAGTAGCACTGTATGTGCTCTACACCCAGTCCTCTCAAGGGTCCCCAAGACCTTCCTGGCTTCTTTGGCCAGTCTCCAAGTCTAGGGACCATAGTCTCTTTAGCTGTAGAAGTCTTAACAAACTTCCCCATGCCCTTGAACCCTGGAACAGTCTTACTGGGTCCGCCGGATGATCTTTCACCCCTAGATTCATTGGAGTGGGGCGCAGATTGATACCACAAGTTCTCAGCAGCACTGTGTCTCTCCACGAGGTCCACCCGTTGGTTTGTCATTTTGGGGTCTCCATGACTGTCCCACTTCCTCAAAGTCGCAGGGAGCGCACCCAGATGCCGGCCCATAACCACATGCTCCACGATCTGAGGACCTGGCAAAGTCTCTGGCTGTAACCACTTCCTTGTGAGATGGATCAAGTCAAATATTTGGGAGCGGGGTGGCGTGTCCACGCGGTAGGTTCACTGATGCACCCATTGAGCCAGGGGCTCACCTGTCAGAAAAGGTGCTAGCAGTCCTGACCGTTGTGCTTTTGGCCATCCTTCGCGAAGTGCGACTCATTCAAAAGTCATGAGGTACGCTTCCACGTCATCTGCAGGTGTCATCTTCTGCAGGTAGTAAGAGGAGCATACCAATTTTGGTTCCACTGCTACAAGAGGTGCGAGACCCTTCTTCAACTCCAGCAGGGCCTCTGCAAACTGTCGGTTTGCCTCCTGTTGAGCCGCCTGTTGTGCTGCAGCGGCCTCTGCGACCTGGCGTTTGGTTTCCCGCTGAGCTGCATTGGCTTGCAGATGGGCCTTCGCCAATTCCTCCATTATGGAAAGTTGCCCACTGAACTCCACCACGTGTGGGAGATTAGCTCATGTGGATCACCTTTCCTGGGAAGAATGCAGCTTGAGTGGACTTGACAGATGAGGTCACCAGAACCTTCCACTTCTTTCTAGAAACCTGGAGGATGGTTTCTGGTCAGAGAGCTGGGAGATAGGTGGAGCCATCTGGAGTATTCTAGGGAGCCCAGACCAATCCCCAAGCAGGATTGGCAGGAGGCAGGTCTCCTTAAATACTCTGAGTCAGCCCAGTCGGGAGGAAAAGCATTGTGTGGAAATCTGGAGATTTAGCAGAGGCGCTGTGGAGGCCCCTGCCCTGGAGGTCACCACAGTCTGGGAGGGTGACCTTGGGCCTGGAGGTTTGGGTGCAGCCAGGAGTGGTGGTGATTCCAGGAGTTGCACAGGGGAACAGGAGATCAGAGGAGTTGCTACACAGTGAGAGACTTTAAAGTGATCCACCGGTTTGGTGAGTGACGGTCCCTGGGAAATGCAAGAGAGAGTGCTGGAGCAGGCTGGGAGAGGAATAGTGGACAGTCTGTGGAAGCCTTGGGAGCCAGTTCAGGGAAAGGAGAGTCACTGAGGAAAAGCAGGTCGGTGGAACCTGGAAGAGGGATGGGCTGGGAGTTGTAATCCATCAAAGGCCCAGCTAGCACTCAAGTACTTTTTGCTACACATTCAGGGGCCCGTGATCCCTGGCCTGTAATGGGTGTTCCAGAGGTTCTACTGAGAGCATGTGCTGACTGCCGTGAAAAGAAAGGAACAGAGAAGCATGATAAATTTCCGTTCAAACTGGAAACCAAGTGCAGTGCTGGAGAGAAATAATGGAGTGATGATTTACTAAGTTCAGTGCTGGAGAGAGAATTGTAGGATAAATTGTCAGCAAGTTAAATGCTGGAGAGTTGTGAGAAGTAACAGTCTACAAAGGGATAGTCTGCAGAGAAAGTGTGCATATACATGAGTGTATATGGAGTTTGTGTACTATAATTCTTTGGGCATCCCACAGTCATCCCTTATCCCCATCCAAGTTATTTCCCCTAAATAAGACAACAATAACAAGAGCTGGCCTGGTCAGTGTCTCCGGATGCGTGAAATGTGGTGTGATTGAGGGCAGCTATAAGATGAACCACTACTACCAACCACTCTCAAGGGAGCACATGGCTACAGTTGCAAGTCATAAAACAAACAAAATAGCAAAACAAAACCTTGAGCTAAACTACTACAGAGCAGGATACCTCTCTATATGATGTTGGGCTTATCCCTGATAGCTCCAAACAAAACAAATGCAAACCTTTTCTCTTGCAGTCTTTAGAGCAACCAACTCTCAATGTGTAGCTCTCTCAGTGCGGTTCTACTACTAAGTCCCAGGCTAGAGCACAACTGAGACCTCTTCCTGGTTATATAAAGCAGTTGAAGATGGATTTGGGTGGACCAGAAACTCCGGGCTGGAACCAGCTCTGCCACGGTAGCTGGTAAAACCGGGGTCGGACGCTCACTAGTCCACTCCAAGTGAAAGCATGCGAGGCGACAAATATCGCCTGTCCACTATCTTGCCTTGCATAACATCACAATATATATATATATATATATATATATATATGTACAGTATCTCACAAAAGTGAGTACACCCCTCACATTTTTGTAAATATTTTATTATATTTTTTCATGTGACAACACTGAACAAATGACACTTTGCTACAATGTAAAGTAGTGAGTGTACAGTGTAAATTTGCTGTCCCCTCAAAATAACTCAACACGCAGCCATTAATGTCTAAACCGCTGGCAACAAAAGTGAGTACACCCCTAAGTGAAAAAGTCCAAATTCGGCGCAATTAGCCAGTTTCCCTCCCCAGTGTCATGTGACTCATTAGTGTTAGGTGTGAATAGGGATCAGGTGTGTTAAATTTGGTGTTATCGCTCTCACGCTCCCATACTGGTCACTGGAAGTTCAACATGGCACCTCATGACAAAGAACTCTCTGAGGATCTGAAAAAAAGAATTGTTGCTCTACATAAAGATGGCCTAAGCTATAAGAAGATTGCACAGACCCTGAAACTGAACTGTAGCACAGTGGTGAAGACCATACAGCAGTTTAACAGGACAGGTTCCACTCAGAACAGGCCTCGCCATGGTCGGCTAAAGAAGTTGAGTGCACATGCTCAGCGTCATATCCAGAGGTTGTCTTTGGGAAATAGACGTAGGAGTGCTGCCAGCATTGCTGCAGAGGTTAAAGGGGTGGGGGGTCAGCCTGCCAGTGCTCAGACCATATGCCGCAAACTGCATCAAATTGGACAGCATGGCTGTCATCTTAGAAGGAAGCCTCTTCTAAAGATGATGCACAAGAAAGCCCGCAAACAGTTTGCTTTGACAAACGCCCGAAAGAACACGTAGTAGAAATCTTCTCCGAAGGAAGATTCTACTGTCGGTACGACAGGTTAAACTACGTCAAACGCCGTATACCAGACTCGTGACCGTCCGACTGGGGGGTGGGGAAATTGGAGACGTCGTTACGACCGTCGTGAGGATGCAGATAAAGGGTTTCTGTTGGAGACCTATACTGCGACTCGTACACGTGAGTTGAAGAAATCGGCTGGTACCGCTCCGGACAAGACTCACCTTGGACAGGACAATTTGACGACATACCAGAAGTGGTGACACGATGTCAAGTCAAAGTCCCAGACACGTTAGAAGAATATCGAATCCGGTAGAAATACATCTCGTTGTTAAGAAAAAAAGTCTAGGAGTCTCTCAAGAAACAGTACTCCACGGTACAACTTG
>BLSH010221733.1:247362-269227 GCA_018402905.1 Glandirana rugosa | reverse complement strand
TGGGAGTATGCTTATAGCACAATACTTCTCAAGGACTGAACTTTCTTCTCTGGCTAAAGCTTTAAGAGAACAACTAAGGAAGCACTGCTAACATCCGAACGAACATTTGTTCTTAGGCTGTATTTTATTTGAATGAAAAAATGTAAACTTTATTTCCCTGTTGTCTCTGTAGCGGTGTCCCCGACCCCTAGAGGCCTAGTGGTGACCTCCAGTGTCAGGGAGAGCTGACATCCATTTGGTCAGGTCAACGCACTGACACCTTTGCAGTCATTTTGCTATCTGCTGGGTGTCCAGTGTGTCCCTGTACTTTTTTTGTTTAATACATACTTTATTGATTTTTGTCATAAGGATACAAAGGGACAAACAGAGTAAGTAATAAAGGTAGGGGGTGGGGGGAGGGGTAGGGAAGGGGGGGGTAGGGGGAAAGGGGGGGGGTGGAACGGTCCTCTTCCCGAAGGGGAAACATGTTGTATGCAAGAATATACATAGGACAAGTACATGTTAACAAGATGAGAACAAAGTAGCAAGATATGTGTTAACAAGATAAAGACAAAGTAACACGCTGATGACAAAGTCCTGCCTTCGAGCCAAAGTTGGTGTTCGAAAGGATCGAGTAGCCTTCCAAGGGCTGGGGCGGGGAGAAATAAAATGCCATCAGGCCCTGGTTAGGGCCCTCTTTGAGGTAAGCGGATCTCCGGCAGGATGACAGACTGGGCCCTCTTTAATGGAAATGAAAGCGAAGGGGTAGATCCTGGTGCCCATAGGGATGAGACTGCATTAAAAGTTAGCAGCGATGGAGGAGTCTCAGTGGCTTAGGTAGTTCAAGGTAATAATAGTTGCGGTATCACCGAAGGTGTCCGAGGTAAGTTTTGTAAGGATTCCATTTCTTGAGGAAGCGTGAGTGATTGCTTGTATAGATTGTGAGGTCCAGGCTTTCTTTCATCAGAAGATTGTTGAGTTCGGACTTGACCAGATGAATTGTGGGTGGCGTGGGTGATACCCATTGCTTTAGTATTGCTCTTCCGGCTGCCATGAAGCAGGAAGCAACCCCAACTTAATTGGTTCTAACAATACGTTTGTTGATTGGGTGTTGGATTGTAGGGGTGCTGTCTAGGTATCCAAAAAGAAGTAGTAGTGGGTCTTTGGAGGGTATGTATCCCATGACTATGCTAGCCAGATTTTCCATTTGATCCCAAAGAGCAGAGATGTGTGGACAGTCCCACAGCCTGTGTTTCAATGAAGGTCTGTGTTGGCTACACCAGGGACAGGTATATGGGTTAGACATTGATGAGGCGGAAGTTAAGGGGACATAGGCTCTGTGGAGGATCTTCAGTTGTTGCTCCCTCCAAAATTCATTGGTGATATGAGTTCTTGTAGTGGTGTAGCCTGACAAAGCTACTTCCACCCCCTCCGGGAAAGTGAAGTCTTTAGACCAGGCCGAAATATAATTTGGGTTTTGTGCCTTGGCCAAGTGAATTGGCCATTTTCCAGGAGAGTGTCTATAAAGGAGGACTTGAATCTTTTGAGTCTATCAGGGTGAATGAGACACTACAAAGCTAATTGCTTGTTGGACGTGAATAAAGTGGTGGCTCAGAAGTTAAAAGCGGGCACTCAGCTCTGTAAAGGGTAGTGCCCTGCCTGTGATAGGGTTAAATAGCTGTGCCCATCTAGAGAGACCATGGGAGTCCCAGATGGACAACCCCGCAAAGGAAGTTTAAACAGAGGATGTCCCATGATAGGTGTGAATCATGAGATATGTGGGGGAAGGCCCAATTTTTTTCTGGTCTCCCTCCAGGCAATAATGGTATCTCTTATTAGAAGGTTTTGTTCTAAGTGTGTTGATAAGCGGCTCAATTTACAGTGGAGGATCATGGCTAGTCCATCTGGGCCATCTGGGCCCACCATAGTTAGAGTATTTGGAGGACCCCTATATAAGTGTCCTCCCGCACTAGGATAAATACTCTAAATTCAAGACTGCTGCCTTCCAGGGACTCCCTCCTGAAAGGGAAGAAACTGACTATAATTATAAACAGGAATGGCACTGTCTGTGTAATGTGTGTTAAGGGTAATTAGCAGACTGGGGAATTCTGTTGTTATAAGTGTTGTGCCTGAGGAATTGTGATCCCCTCTGGGTGCTAAGTGAGTATCACCTGGGATGTGTACAGGAGTGATGTGGTCTCAGTGCATTATATAAATATAAAAAATATAATCATCTGTGACATGTGTATAAAAAATCTGTTGAACATATAGTGCTCCCTTAGAATAGATATAAACTTAAACAAAAGTGCTGCGTGCTAATAAATAATTGAGACCATTAGTCCGTAAATGTCCGTAGATGTCCGTAAAAAATTATTTTCAGATGGTGTATTATAACACAATGAGGGTTTTTTTTGTAAATATTTAAAAAATGGGAACCTCCAAAAAAGGAGCACTATATGTTCAACACATTTTTTATACACATGTCACAGATGATTGTATTTTTTATATTTATATAATGCACTGAGACCACATCACTCCTATACACTTATAACAACAGAATTCCCCAGTCTGCTAATTACCCTTAACACACATTACACAGACAGCGCCATTCCTGTTTATAATTATATTTGGAGGACCCCGCCAGCCAGCCCAAGCCCATTCTCAGAAGGCATGCTAGGTTGTAGATTCGGATGTTAGGCAGGTTTGCCCCTCCATCCTGTTTGGGGAGAAACAGCTTTTTTAGGGCTATGCGGGGCCCCCGGCCTTGCCAGAGGAAGGATGTCAGAGCTTTGTGTAGGGCCTGCACATCCCTGTGCTTCAGTAAGAGGGGAATGGTTTGTAGGGGGTAAAGGAGTTTAGGAAAACAAAACTGACCATCTCGAAAAGGTGGCTTCTACCTACTAGTGATAGGGGTAGGGAGGACCAGTGCGTCAATTCATTGGTTATTTTTGCTATTGGGGGGGGGGGGTAGTTTAGCTGGTAGATGGAGGCTGGGTTTTTGCCGATTTTAATGCCCAAATAGGTGATATGTTTTTTGGCAATTTGGAAAATACATTGGGAAGCCCAGAGGGGGGGTCTAGTCTGGAGTAGTGGCAACACTTCACTCTTTGCAAAGTTTACCCTGAGACCTGAGCAGCGCCTGAAACAGGTGAAGATCTCCTGGATGTGGGGTATATCTGTTTAGGGACTTGAGGAGAATATTAAAATGTTGTCGGAGAGCAGGACCGAGCGAATCTCTTGATCGCCAATCATCACACCGTGAATGTGGGAGTTGAGCAGGATGTAGCGGGATAAAGGTTCAATGGCTAGATTGAATAAAGGGGGGGATAGCTCTGGCAGCTACCTTTGTGTAACGGGATTCTACTGGATATTTGCCCTGCCGCTAAGACATTTTAATGTGGAGCAGCGTACATGGCCATGATTAGATGTAAGAAGGGACCTCCAAATCCAAACCTCTGAAGGACCAACCGCAGCCAGTGGAAAACTGATGTTATCAAATGCCTTTTCAGCGTCTAAAGTGATAATGGCAACATCACTGGCTGGGTTGGCCCTTGCGGATTCCAAGACTGGCAGGACCTTGCGAATATTAGAGGAAGCTGATCTACCCATAGTAAAGCCAGCTTGTGAGGGGTGTATTAGGAATGGCATGATCCGGGCCAATCTTTTAGCCATGATTTTAGAGAGCAGTTTGGAATCAATGTTCAATAGCGAAATGGGTCTATAGGATCCTGGGTAGGTTGAGTCTTTGTTTTTTTTGGGGATCAACTTTATATAGGCCTGGAACCCGGAAGGTAGGTACTGTCCTCCATCTAAGATTTTTTGGTAAAGGGAGGTGAGTGAAGGGGTGATCAGATCGCTGGCAGCTTTAAAAAATTCTGAAGTCAGGGCCAGGGGATTTATTTGGGGCTAGGGGTGCTATGGCTGATTTAACCTCAAGTTCGGTAACGGACGAGTTAAGGGCAGACATGTGTAAATGGCCAATGTGTGGAAGGTTGATCTGGTCAAGGAATGAGAGTGCAGAGGATTCATGAATAGGGTCTTCCCCGTATAATTGGGTATAGAAGGCCACCAGGAGTTTGCTGATTTCTTTGGGTGAGTGGGCTAGGGAGCCATTCTGTCTTTTTAGTGTAGCTATGTGTGTGGGTGAACTGGGGCCTTTACACATGCGGGCCAGGAGTTTCCTGGCTTTGTTCCCAAATTTATGATATTGGAGGTCGGAGCACGAGTAGTAGTAACGTTCCCGAGCCTCGGCCCACATATCAAAGTTGGCTTTTGCCTTTTTCCACAAGTCCCTATGTTTAGGAGAGTTATGGTTGTTTAGGGAATGTTGGGCTTTGCGGAGGGCCACACTGGCGGTCGTGTACTGGTGAATCATTTTCTTTCTGTGGGCAGCCGTGAAGGCAATTCATTTTCCCCACAGAACCGCCTTCCCAGTTTCCCAGAAGAGAGTGGGGTCCTCCACATGGGCAGCGTTAGTCTCCTGGTATCCACCCCCATTAATTGTTTAATTGTCTAAAACAGTGGGGAAATTAACTGGCTACTACTAAAATATGCAGACGTGGCAGGAAGTATATATATATATATATATATGTCATAAATTGCTACACATGTATATACTAAGCATCAACAATAGACAAAAAACAATAATAAACAAGTATACACATAAATATAGTTTATGTGTATACTTGTTTATTGTTTATTATTGTTTTTTGTCTATTGTTGATACTTAGTATATACATGTGTGGAAATTTATGACATATATATATATATATATATATATATATATATATATATACTTCCTGCCACGTCTGCATATTTTTCTCTCCTTTTTTGTGTTACTAAGATGTATCTTGTATTTTCTATATGCCAATGTTTTTATCATGTTGTCATTTTGTTGTTAGCAAGTGTTACAGCTGTATTCCACCTAAGTAGTAGCCAGTTAATTCCCTCACTGTTTTAGACAATTAAACAATTAATGGGGGTGGGGCTTGTCTACCTACTTAAATGCTATATGTCCATAATATCTTTGTAATGAGTAAGCTTGTAATCGAGTGAAACACGTCTACCATATTGTCCTGTACCCTATATGGCTTTGTTTCTTGAATAAACATAGTCACCAGCTTTGGTTGTGGAGTGCCGCCGTTTGTTACATTGTTTCTCTGGTGGTAAGTAGAGCTTGGTTTTTCCTTGGCTGTTTGTCACTTGATGCCCTCCAATGCTCCTTACTATATAGACCAGTTATAGATGGAGGCAGTGGCTTACTTTGTGGAGAGCTGACATCCTTCCTCGAAGTGTGAGTTATTAGGCATGGTGGGTGTAATGCAAGTTGGAAACATGGGCGCCAGTCACTCTTTGAATGCAAGAAAAAGAGATTTATTATCTCAATGAAGAGAACTGGTGGAGAGAGGGTTAGGGCCAGGACACCCTTAGACAGATGCAATAGCAATTGGCAGACTCAGAGACAAAAATAATAGACAGACAGATATACAGGTGGAGGGCCTTTAACCTGAATGCAGCAACTGTATTTGTAGAACTGCTGTCTTCTATGGCAACTGAACTTCCAACAGCCAATAGAGATCTGTACACGTAACTCACAGTAACCCGTTATAGATCTTCTCTCGAATCTCACAGTATCCTACTGTAGATCTTCACTCACTGACCTCCCGGTCTCTCACTAGACTTCAAGATCCCAGTCATCACTGGATTCCCTGAGCCCTTCCACAGCTAACCCGCTGTATAATCCACAAGTTTCACCCCTGCTTATCCACTGGGTCCCTGGCTTGGCACTCTGCTGAAGCTTTCCCACCTCTTCATTGTCCCCGGCTGGTGAAATGGCTGCTCTGGTACTTCTTTAGACTTCCATACACTGGCCTCTGATAGCAGGAGCGGTTGTTCCTTGGTGGCAACTTCTTCCCCTTTATCTCTGGCCTTGATTCTCACTTGCCTCTGGCATCAGGAGTGGTCATCCCTTATGGCAACAGTTTCTCCCTCATCGCTGGCAATGATTTGGTTCCGCCGTCCGGCAGAACCTCTGCAACTTGGTTGGGCTTCCGGCCTTAAGCCCCAACCTTATGCTGCTTCTCTCAAACCTGTCTCAGACAGCCTAGCAGCCAGGTGCTCCTGGGATAGGCCTCAGTCTTCTGGCCTAGCAACCCAGAGCCTTGTAACACATGTCCACCCAGACAGCCATCCAGGTAGCACAGAACGCAGATCACCTGACTCCTCCCAGGCTCTCCCAGCAGGCCAAGGGCCCAAAGAATTCCCCTGCCAATTGGCTGAAACAACCTATCCACTCCTAGTCCAAATTCACTAGTCCATTCTAATGCCACAGGCAACAATGCCACCTAGTGACAGAAGAGAGAGGCGCGTAAAATTCAGATTTAGGGAAAAAGTCAGTGGATCCCCCTAACAATTAGTATGCTGTTACATCTGTTGTTTAAGATGTAGTGCTATGCATAGTAATATTAATGTTTATGTAATTGGATATTATACTGCCATCTTGTGGTTGTTTTGGTCATTGCACCATGCTATTCTGTTATTATGTGTGGTCCCTCCCATCGACTGAGATAATTTCCTCTTCCTGTTCCACTCTGTGTTGTACTTCCTTTTCCTGTTCCTGGTTGACTCTATCTTATGAGGAAGAAGATGGCCACACATGTCTAGGCTGCACACAATCTACTCGCATCCTAGGACACATTACCATGTTTTGACCTGCGGATACCATTTTTCAACCATCTGCCACTTTTGTTGTCTTCTGTACCTGCTATTTGCAATAAATCTATGCTTATGGAAGAATCGGTGTCTGGTGAGTTCAAGCTATCTGATAAAGACTGTCCGCTGTGATTATATCTGCTTATACAGGCCAGGCATAGAGGTCTCAGCAAGGGATAAGTCACTATTGCAACAGTTGGAGTCAGAATAGTCAAAACATGATAGAATTCCTGCAGCCTGCTGTTTAAATGTGAAGTCAAAACATGGTAGAATCCCTGCAGCCTGCTGTGTAGATGTGTAGTCAAAACATGTGGTAGAATTCCTACAGCCTGCTGTGTAGATGTGTATGTTTAATCTGCAATCAAGCTCAATGCCATTCGCCATCTTTTGAAAGCACATGGTCGCACAAGCTTACTGCACTTCATCAGTGAATGTTGAAAACTGTTTCTCTGGATTGAACTGTGTTATCCCACCTGTCTAAGCTGCTGTTCGTCTTCTTAAAGAGACAGTAACCATTTTTTGCAAAACTTGAAAAAATGTCAAATCAAGCCTCCAAACATTCTTTTATCGCTGAATCTACACAGATACAGCATGCCTCTGACCACACAGATGTACAGGGAGCAGATTCTGTAGATATCGCAGAGCGAAGTGTAAGACCCAAACACATAATAATACCAACACAGAAACTCTGAGAAAACCACTACAGATGAGTTCTCCAGCAATCTGTCAGAACTGTGAGACAAAATTACTCACTGTAAGTCAATCTTGCCACACTGCGATCAACAAGCTGAATTAAGAAATTCTACAGATTGCCTATCTGCAGAGTATGAGCGCTACCAGCTGCTGTAAAATGGCAATCGGTGTATATTGATTGAATTGCGCAAAAGTTGCCCCGTTTACAAACCATGAGAATTAATTTCTGGCGTTTTTACATTTTTTTTTTTACTAGTAATGGCGGCGATCTGTGATTTTTATCGGGACTGTGATATTGGGGTGGATATGTCAGACATTTTTGACACTTTTTTGGGACCAATGACATTTATACCGCAATCAGAAATTTAAATATCCACTGATTACTGTATAAATGTCATTGGCAGTGAAGGGGTTAACCTGCAGGGGGAGATCTAGGGGTTAACTGTGTTCCCTAGGCGTGTTCTAACTGTGAGGGGGTTGGGCTACCATGGGCATAAGAGATCTAACTGATCCCAGTGACAGTTTACATCGGCGGTTCCTCGTTCTTTCTCTCTGGCAGGTCAGCGCGGCTCGCCGGCTGACATCGGGTCCGCCTGAGCTGCAGGCACACTCCTGTAGAGTGCTTGCCAAGCAGAGATAGAAGCTCGGAGCAAAACTCTTCAAGCAGAGATGGCAGCTCACCAAGCAAAGGCAGAATCCCAAATAAAGATTCTGCAAGTGGAAAGGGAGGAAGCAGCTGCCTTAGCAAGGCTAAAGGTGCTTGAACAAGCAATGGGAGATAGTACTAACTTGGACTGTTCTATTCCAGCAGAAGTGGAAGATTCAATTGAATGCTTCAGTGAATGAGTGTTAAGGCATAGTGTTTGCAATGATACAGAATCCTCTCCTGTACCATCTGCTAACATTACCGCTCGGACTCTCAACACAGAGACCTCTAACACGCACAAGCCTGAGCCTCTTCAAGTCCACAAAGCAAGTGCACCTACACAGCAAACCACATCACATCCTGCCAACAACAAGGTAACTGCCAGCGACAAGCCATAGTTCATGTAACAGCTCACAGAAGCCTTAGAGACTAAGCTAGATGCTCTTGCAACTTCATTTTATCCTGTAACCCTCACCCTTACTCACCAGAGAGCTTTCACACCCAAGGGGTCCCACAAGTTACTTTGGCACCAAAGAGTGAGAGATCAGACCTGTCTGACTTCACCAGATACATGATTTGCCGCGAGCATATTAACATGAGCCTCTCAAGGTTCGATGACTGTCCAGAGAACTACAGAGCTTGAAGATTAACCTTCAAAGCTTCTATCGCTGATCTCAACTTTACTGCCAAGGAGGAACTTGATTTGCTCATAAAGTGGCTGGGGCCAGAATCTGCAGATCATGTTAAAAGACTGAGAGCAGTGCATATTGATTACCCAGATGCAGGTCTTGCTGCTGCATGGGCAAGACTTGAACAAATCTATCGTAGCTCTGAAGCCATAGAAAGTGCTCTATTCAAAAGACTGCAACACTTTCCAAAAATAGGAAACAAAGATCATTGCAAGCTTCAAGAACTGAGTGACCTCCTCATGGAGCTAGAGTTGGCAAAGGCAGACCCTCGTCTACCTGGGCTGAGCTACCTGGACAGCGCCCATGGTGTGAATCCAGTGGTGTCTAAACTGCCATACCACCTACAAGAGAAATGGACACAAAATGGCTCAAGATATAAAAGAGACTGTAATGTATCTTTCCCACCATTCTCATATTTTTGCAGGTTCATCAGTGTACAAGACTGGATGAGGAATGATCCCAGCTTCAGCGAGTCTAACTTGCCTGCATCCTCATCATCATCATCAAGGTATGAAAACAAAGCAGCTAAACATAGAGATTATGTAGAGCAGTATCTGCTAAAAAGACAAACATCTCACCTCTCGTATCCTCTCCCACTCACCGAGCGATTCGGGTGATAGAGATAAAGATCCAAATCGTCAGTGCCCTATTCACAAAAAAACCTCACCCTCTAAAGAAATGTCATGGGCTTAGGGCAAAGACTATCCAAGAATGCAGGGAGATTCTCCAGAAACTTGGAATATGCTATAGGTGCTATGCTTCATATGATCATTTTGCTAAAAACTGTAAAGTTGCCATCAAGTGCACGGAATGCAGTAGTGACAAACACGTTACAGCTATGCATCCTGCTCCAGTTCCAGACAATCTACAATAAGCATCTGCATTCAACCCTGCATCAAATCATGGCTAGCCATGGCCATGCTCCAGCCATTACAAACATCTCTTCTTCATGTACTGAGGTCTGTGGAGAAGGATCAAGCCAAAAATGCTGTGCCAAGGTATGTCTATTTAAAATATATCCAAGGGATCAACCTGAGAAAGCTACCAGAATGTATGCCATAATAGATGAGCAGAGCAACAGATCCCTGGTCAAGCCTAAATTCTTTGAGAAATTTGGCATAAAGGGACATGCAACACCATATACTTGCATCACTTGTTCTGGTCGTGTAGAAACCTCTGGCAGAAGGGCCGACGGGTTAATGGTCTACCATATCAAGGCAAAGAAGGGCATACCCTTGCCACTATTAGTTGAGTGTGACCAAATACCAGACAACAGGGAAGAAATTCCTATTCCAGAAGCTGCATATCACCATCCCCACTTAAAGCACCTGGTTTCTGAGATTCCTCCAATGGACATGGATGCTGAAATCTTAGTTTTGCTTGGAAGAGACATTCTTAGAGTACGTAAAGTATGCCAGCAGTGCAATGGATCTGACGATGCCTCATATACACAAAGACTTGATCTAGGCTGGGTAATAGTGGGCGATGTATGCTTAAACAGAATGCGAATGCCATCTGACATTAACTCCTTCAAGACGCATGTGCTAAGAAATGGGCGTGCATCTTACCTCAGACAATGCACTCATCATTATGAAGTAAAGGAGAAGCCTCTTGACATCATCCAGTTATGTGATGTTACTCCCATCCCCTGTGATGACAACTTAGGTAACACAGTGTTTTGTACTACATGTGATGACAACAGAATAGCCTTGTCAGTTGAGAGAGTTCATTGCAATAATGGACAGTGAATTCTTCAAAGATGAATCTAACAACTGTGTTGCACCATTACCTCTTCATGCTACAAGAGTCTGAAATGAAGGAACATTTCACTGCATTTATGAAAAGGAACTTTGAAAGTGATCATGCTGAGCCAGCTCCACCTCTTCTTGAACATGACAAGTGCTGATATCTACCTTTCTTTGGAGTGTATCATCCACGTAAACCAAAGCAAATCAGGGTAGTGTTTGATTCCAGTGCCAAGCATCAAGGTGTATCCCTGAATGATGTTCTTCTTACTGGTCCGAACCTAACCAACAAACTTATAGGAGTGCTTATGAGGTTCAGAAGAGAGCCAGTTGCCATAACTGCTGACATTGAACAAATGTTGCATTGCTTTGTAGAAGAGAAGACCATAGGAACTTCCGAAGGTTTCTGTGGCACCGTGACAACAACATAAACAATGAAGTGATTGAATACCGCATGAAAGTACATGTATTCGGAAACAGTCCCTCACCTGCTGTAGCAACATATGATCTACGAAGGACCACTCTTGATGGTGAAAAAGAGTACGGTGCAGATGCTCGACACGTCATCGAGAGAGACTTCTACGTGGATGATGGACTCAAATCCTTACCCACAGATGAAGAAGCCATAGACCTGCTCCAAAGGACTCAAGGTATGCTTTCTGAGGCCAACCTCAGACTTCATAAGATTGCCTCAAACAGTGCTGCTGTGATGAAAGCCTTGCAGCCTGGTGATCATGCCACAGGATTTAAAGATTTAAATCTTGGAATGGACATGCCGTAAGTCTGGGCTTACAGTGGAGCTTATTTAAAGACTCCTTTGGCTTTCAAGTCAGCCCTGCAGACAAGCCATTCACCAAACGTGTTGTCCTGTCAGTGATGAACAGTCTATACGATCCACTGGGATTCGTGGGTCCCATCACCATACAAGGTAAATCCTTATTAAGACAGCTATCGGATACTATTCAAGATTGGGATGATCGGCTACCAACAGACAAATATTCAAAGTGGGAGTCCTGGAAACAATCCCCACATGCCTTAGATGGAATTTATATACCACGCTGCTACACTTGCAGCAAGGCAGAGAAAAGAGATTCACATCTTCTCAGATGCATCCACCGAGGCCAGCTGTTGCCTACCTTAAGGTAAGAGACTCGCTTAATCAAGCCCACATAGGGTTTCTGTTTGGCAAAGCTAAGTTAGCACCTAAGCCTGAGGCTTGAACTTTGTGGGACTGTACTAGCCATAGAAATTGCAGATTTTATACTGCGTGAGATAGACATTTAAATAGATGACATCAAATTCTACACAGACAGTAAAGTTGTTTTGGGCTACATATACAATCGGACAAAACACTTCTTTGTCTATGTCAACAACCATGTAGAAAGAATCAGAAAATCTTCAAGGTCTGAAAAATGGCATCATGTTCCATAGGAGCATAATCCTGCAGATCATACCACCAGACCAATGTCTGCAAGTGTCTTTGCAATTTCATCTTGGTTAACAGGACCTGAACTCCTGCTGGATCATACAGAAGAAACTACACCTGAGGTTTTCAGTCTTCTAGATCCTGACAAATATCCAGAGATTTGTCCTGAAGTCAAGACCTTTGCCACTGATCTGATCCCTAACCTCCAAATTGGAGAGCTTGTTCTCCTCAAAGACCAGCAAGCAAAAATAATTGAATGGCCCATGGGACTCATTGTAAAGGCCATCCCTAGTGATGATGGTAGAGGTGAAGGTTGCCAGATAAGGAACTGTGAAGACTTTCCTCAGACCCATCACAGAACTTTTTTTACTCCCGCCTTTTGGAGACTGAACTTGCTTACTTGGGTTTGTTGGATCCAGTTTATATCACAAGAAGAGCGTGCCTTAAACTTTAAGTGGCACTTCTTGATGCCTTATTGCAGTTTCTATTGTTGCATATACAGTACATGCATGTTTTTTTGTCTTTCAGGTCTTCAAGACAACTGCAAATTGCACCAAAGTGTATTTGCATTGCATAACTACTGTTATGATATAGCATAGTGGTATTTTCAATACCAGACGGGGAGTGTTCTATTACATCTGTTGCTTAAGATGTAATGCAATGCATAGTAATATTAATGTTTATGTACTTGGTTATTATAACTGCAATCTTGTGGTTGTTTTGGTCATTGCACCATGCTATTCTGTTATTATGTGTGTTCCCTCCCATCGACTGAGCTAATTTCCTCTTCCTGGTTCACTCTGTGCTGTACTTCCTTTTCCTGTGCCTGGTTGACTGTCTCATGAGGAAGAAGATGGCCACACATGTCTAGGCCGCACATAATCTACTTGCATCCTAGGACACATTACCATGTTTTGACCTGCAGATACCATCTTTCAACCATCTGCCACATTTGTTGTCTGCTGTAACTGCTATTTGCAATAAATCTACACTTATGGAAGAATCAGTGTCTGGTGAGTTCAAGCTATCTGATAAAAACTGTCTACGGTGATTATATCTGCTGATACAGGCCAGGCATAGAGGTCTCAGCAAAGGATAAGTCACTATTACAACAGTTGGAGTCAGAATAATTAGTCAGGCTAGTTAACACCTAGCAAACTAAATTTGTTAGCAACCCTGAGACCAGGATGCTACATCCTCCCCTGCCAAGGGAAACTACGTCTCAGAGTTTGCAATAAAAAAAATACTCTCAAGCCTGAGAGTGAATGTCCTGGAAAAAACTGGGATAGGTAGAGTAACAGGGAAGGATGAAGTGGTCACAACACATGTGGCATACCTCATGAAATGAATAACATAACATACAGTATCTCACAAAAGTGAGTACACCCCTCAGATTTTTCTAAATATTTTATTATATCTTTTCATGTGACAACACTGAAGAAATGACACTTTGCTACAATGTAAAGTAGTGAGTGTACAGCTTGTATAACAGTGTAAATTTGCTGTCCACTCAAATTAACTCAACACACTGTGGCCCGGTCTCTGAAGGGAGGGGATCATGCTCTGCTTCAGTATGTCACAGTACATGTTGGCATTCATGGTTCCCTCAATGAACTGTAGCTCCCCAGTGCTGGCAGCACTCATGCAGCCTCAGACCATGACACTCCCAGCATCATGCTTGACTGTAGGCAAGCAACACTCATCTTTTTACTCCTCACTTGGTTGCTCCCACACACACTTGACATCATCTGAACCAAATAAGTTTATCTTGGTCTCATCAGACCACAGGACATGGTTCCAGAAATCCATGTCCTTAGTCTGCTTGTTTTCAAGCAAACTGTTTACAGGACTTCTTGGGCATCGTCTTTAGAAGAGGCTTCCTTCTGGGACTACAGCCATGCAGACCAATTTGATACAGTGTGCGACGTATGGTCTATGCACTGACAAGCTGACCCCCCACCCCTTCAACCTCTGCAGCAATGCTGGCAGCACTCTTACATCTATTTCCCAAAGACATCCTCTGGATATGACGCTGAGCATGTGCACTCAACTCCTTTGGTTGACCATGGTGAGGCCTGTTCTGAGTGGAACCTGTCCTATTAAACCGCTGTATGGTCTTGGCCACCGCACTGCAGCTCAGTTTTAGGGTCTTGGCAATCTTCCTATAGCCTAGGCCATTTTTATGTACAGCAACAATTCTTTTTTTCAGACTCTGACAGAGTTCTTTGCCATGAGGTGCCATGTTGAACTTCCAGTGACCAGTATGAGAGAGTGAGAGCGATAACACCAAATTTAACACATCTGCTCCTCATTCATACCTGAGACCTTGTAACACTAATGAGTCACATTACGCCGGGGAGGGAAAATGGCTAATTGGGCCCAATTTGGACATTTTCACTTAGAGGTGTACTCACTTTTGTTGCCAGCGATTTCGACATTAATGGCTGGGTGTTGAGTTATTTTGAGGGGACAGCAAATTTAAACTGCTATACAAGCTGTACACTCACTACTTTACATTGTAGCTAAGTGTCATTTATGCAGTGTTGTCACATGAAAAGATTTAATAAAATATTCACAAAAATGTGAGGGGTGTACTCACTTTTGTAAGATACTGTATGTACAAAGGCAAGTGACAGTTCACACAAGGGCAGATAAATAGAGAACAGTATTTACAGTTTTACGTGTGGTGCACCACCCGAACAAATGAGGGAAAAATACAATAACAGTATACTTATATCCTAACTATCTATTTACTATATACACCTGTAAAGAAGAGAAAGTTTAGCATTATGGTACAAGCTGCAGTCATTGTCTCTACTTAGCCAAGGAAGACGTGATGGGTGCTGGAACACCTGAAAGAGAAGAAAACAGACAGCATAGAAACACATCCTATTCCTATAGCGATACAGTGCAAAATGTGCATAAGTGAAGTTTGTTCACTCTCAGCCAATAGCAACAAAAAAAAAGTGCAAAACGAACACAGAAATATATCAATCTACATATATACTTTTAGTAATGACCATACCTAGACATATATACAGTTGAAAGTGGGCCCCACCACATCGAGGGTGCCACCCCTTTTCCATAGCAATCCTAGAAAATAACTTTTAGTTATCAATCTACATTAAAACATGAACAAAGCTGAGATTAAGACTCACTCAGGCTGGCACTCTCACGCCACCTAGTGGTCAGCACATCAGAGGACAGTTCTTGTGTAACTTTTCAGTCCAGTAATCCAAGTTTCAAGGTGAGAACTTGCCCTTTTTGCCACAGCACATTCTACCTAACTAGCCAAACACCCCATTGTCCTTGGAACCCCAAAGCCCAACAGTCATTTCACTTGAGGTGCAGCAACACAGCCAACTTTTTCCTAGAGGTTCCCCTTCTTCACAAGGACAACTCCAGGGACAATTTGCATGGTGATTCACAGACAATGCTTTAGCCATGTCAACATGCAAGGGACTATAATTCTTGAAGAACTGTCCATCATCCTGGACAACAAAGTCCCCTTGCACTTTAAGTATTTCTCAGTCTGTCCTTAGCACAGCTGGGGACTGAGAACAATTTCCTCACTGATGGAGAAACAAACATGCTGATATTCCATGACATTAGATCAGCATGTCCCTTTTCAGAGGGAGGCATACTGGCAATTTCAGAGCACAGGCCAGCATGACTCTGTTAGGGCACTTCCTGCAACTGCTGGGATTCATAAGCACAGTCCAGCAGAACAGCACAGGCAGGAGTGTCCCCGCATCAACATTTTTTTCCAAGTGTGGAACAACTTCTGCCAAAGTCAACACAACTCCACTAACAGATTTTGTAATCCACTCTGGTTAGGATGAACTTGTCACAGTCTGAGGATATCACCAATAGTATCTAGGGTCAGACAATTGCAAAGGCTTTCCACTCAAGCCAATCGTCGCGATATAGTGCTGTATATCCTTTTGCTTGGGCAGACGAATAATTACACAGTCAAAGTAGATGTGACAACCACAATCCCAGGTCTGTAAGATGTTTGCATATTTCTCAGCATGTCATGGTGATATCTTCTTCAATTCACCACAAAGAGGAATATTTAGATAACTCCCGATGGCAGCATCAATTCACTGCATTCTCTTTTCCTGAATCTCCTTTTCCAAATAAGCGGGCACATACAGATATTGATAGCCATACTCTGCCATAGAATCTGCATGTCCACTGCGTGTTGAACCCAATGCCCAGCAAGGGAATCAGGCTTACAGGGTAGACCGACAGGAATGGCTTAGGCTTAGCAGTCATAGGAATTTGGGCTCCTCATCACTATCAGTCCATTTTTGAGGCCAGGACAAAGAGTCTGAGAACAGTTCAAAAATCCAGTCAGATGGAATGTCTGAATCGGTTATAGTAGAACACTCTTCGGCCGGGAGCAAGATGCGCTTAAGAGTAGCAACCACGGGGACTTCAAACTCAGCTCCCTTACTGGCCACAGGCTTTACAGTTCCCACAAGCACACCACTTTCACCCAGATTAGGCTTACCGGTCTCCGGTGTCTTCTCCCTAGGAGGTTCTGTCATCAACAAGCACAGCTGGGCCCGACTGCGGCCCTGGGAGATGACTGGAGTACCTGGCCTTGGAGCAGCAGCAAGGGTTAGAAGAGCAGCATCTCTTGTAATCCGGGTGAGGGCAGTGTGTTTCTCGGTGGTCCCCCAGATCAGGATGGCAACATTCTTGTCCCAGTCCACCTCCAATGCCCGTGGGGACAGGGCTGGCGACATTACCTCAAGAAGGGGTTTTCCGCATTTCTGCAGACGATCGAGAGCCGTACATTGGTAGCAAGGCCGGAACATTTCTCACAGACTAGTCCAATAGCTTCATAGCCTCCCACGGTGTAGAGCGCGAGGCTACCCTTGGGCACATACCGCACTCTGGTATCTGTCAAGCCGCCGCTCGGTCCAGTCAAGCTGGGACCAACACCTGGAACATGTATCTTCCAATCCATCATATCTTCCAATCGGTAACAACACTGTAGCATGTGTTCAAGTAATGGTGTGGTTCTCAGCAGCATCTCCTTCTCCTCCTCTGCAGAGTGACAACTCCTCCCCTGCCAAGGGATTGGTTTACATGCTCTCAAGGAACTTCAGCGCCCGCCTCCTTCCCTTACACGGTGCACCAAAACCTTAACGTAGTCTGCCTTAACCCCTGCAGCGCTGGCATAAAGTGACAAAAGAACAGACTGATACTCTCCCATGAGCAATGAGACATGTTGGTTCTTCCCCACATGATGTAGATGGATAATAACATAGTCTATGAGGAACAAAGATGTTACTTGCCACCTTCCCACGGAGCCAGACAAAATCCCAGGGTAGTTGCAGTCCATTGCTAGGGATGACCACTGGAGGAATAATGCCTTTACCCCACGTTTGGCGCCATAATGTAGCGGTGTCCCAGCTCTCTAGAGGCCTAGTGGTGACCTCCAGAGTCAGGGAGAGCTGACATCCTTCCCCAAAGTGTAGGTTATTAGGCATGGTGGGTGAAATGCAAGTTGGAAACATGGGTGTCAGCCACTTTTTGAATGCAAGAAAAAGAGCATTATTGTCTCTTGAACAGAACTGGTGGAGAGAGGATTAAAGCCAGGGCACCCTTAGGCAGATGCAATAGCAATTGTCAGACCCTGGGACAAAAATGATAGGCAGACAGCTATACAGGTGGAGGACCTTTAAACTGGATTCTGCAACTGTATTTGTAGAACTGCTCTCTCCTATGGCAACTGAACTTTAAACAGTCAATAGAGATTGTACACGTAACTCACAGTATCCCGTTATAGATCTTCTCTCACATCTCATAGTATCCTACTGTAGATCTTCACTCACTGAGCTCCCGGTCCCTCACTAGACTTCAAGATCCCAGTCGTCACTGGATCCCCTGAGCTCTTCCACAGCTAACCAGCTATATAATCCTCAAGCTTCACCCCTGCTAACCCGCTGGGTCCCTGGCTTGGTACTCTGCTGAAGCTTTCCCACTTCTTCCCCGTCCCTGGCTAGGGAAAAGGCTGCTCTGGTACTTCTTCAGACTTCCATACACTGGCCTCTGATAACAGGAGTGGCTGTCCTTTAATTTTACTTTTTCCTTTTACTATGGATATTGTTGTGCAAATTTCCCTATATATATTATAGGCTATGTGAAAAAGGATACTCTTCGTGTCTTTATGTGATGTATTGATCTGCTTTTAAAACTCTTCAATAAAGCAGTGTGTTTTTTGAAGTGCGGCTGTCCAGGAATTTCTTCATCCTACACTGCAAGCACAGCTAAGCCAGCACCCAACCTGAGTAGCAGCTGGTGATTATTGGTGATTAAAAGGTAAGGCTTGGGCAGGCAGCCTAGCAACCCAGAGCCTTGTAACACACGTCCACCCAGACAGCCATCCAGGTGGCACAGAGTCCCGATCACCTGACTTCTCCCGAGTAAATAGGCTCTCCGAGCAGGCTAAGGGGCCAAAGAAAACCCTTGCCAATTGGCTGAAACAACCTGTGCACTCCTAGTCTGCATTCACTATGCCCCTGTCATTCTAATGCCTTAGGCATCAATACCACCTAGTGACAGAAGAGAGAGGTGCATCAAATTCAGATTTAGGGAAAAGTCAGTGGATCCTCCTAGCAATTAGCCAAGCTAGTAACCACCTAGCAAACTAAATTTGTACATAAAGGCCAGTGTTATATTATTCAAACAAAGCGATAAGGTACCTCCTGTGATTTAGAGACTGTTGGGGTTAGGGTCGATGTGGGCTGGCTGCTATTGTTGCAGCTAACCAATAAGACCTAACTAACACACTGTGGTCTCCCTTGTATCTAGAATCTAAGGAATCCAACCACCCAGAGCAAGACTCAGATGATAGATGTATTGCCTTCTCTTTCTCTCTCCCCCGTCAAAATGTACCTGTGAGGCGTCCACCTAAGGGGGATTCCTGCCTAACCTTGGAGATCTGTATAGAAAGTAAGAGTAATAATAAAAATATAGGCCAATTGTCTAAATAAGATAATAAGTTAACAAAAGAAGCAATAATGTTATTGCTAAAAAGAGACAAATGTAATTATAAGTAAAACAAATGAATGAATATAATATAAACACATATGTTATTATTTTATCAGTATATCCTCCCATGCTCGCCCCGGGGAACATCAGACTGTAGGCCTTGGTGGGCCTGGTCGGAGCTACAGGTAGGCCATAGACGTGATGCGATTTATATGCATATAGCTGTAAAAGATGTATATAATACAGAAATCAATATGTGAGAACTATATTGGAAATGAAATTAATGCTTGTTGTTCATTTTAGTATACAGTCAATATCGTGCATTCTCCTGAGGAAGCGGTGATTCCGCGAAACATGTCGGGAAGCACTGGTGTAATGACTGTGAGAGTATAATTCATCTGTAGTCTATCAGTTGGGATGGATGGAAAGATATTGATGTGATTTTAATGATATATTGTTATGTTTGTATGAAATAAAACTCTTTTTTATATAAAAGTTGAAGTCTGTGAGCCTATTGCGGTACCAGGAAAAGTCCCACAGCCCCATTCCCTCCTTTGTGGTTAGTCCCATCTCTCATGGAAGGGACAACATAATTTCATAGCAAACTAAATTTGTTAGTAACTGTGCCTAAGACCAGGGTGCTACATCTATTTACTTTGATATGCATTCATATTCTTCAATAATTTAGCTCTACCTGTTTACTTACAAAAATATTGTGTTGCTTAATGAAGACTTCCTAGTGTGTCAAAGTATATTAGGGCCTCATGCACACAGGACGTTTGGCAATCTCTACTAGAAGCCTTTCCTCCTGACAGCAGTGTTTTTTCAGAAAAAAACATCTGACACTTGTAAAAGTGTCTATCACTTTTATAAGCGCTTAGCCACTTCAATACTGGGCACTTTCACCTCCTTCCTGCCCAGGCCATTTTTCAGCTTTCAGCACTGTCACACTTTGAATGACAATTGCCATGCTACACTGTACCCATGTGAAATTTTTATCATTTTCTTCACACAAATAGAGCTATATTTTGGTGATATTTAATCACTGCTGGGTTTTTATTTTTTACAAAAAAAAATGAATTTTTTTTTATTTTTGTCAGTAAATTTTGTAAATAAGTAATTTTTCTCCTTCACTGATGTGCGTTGATGAGGCTGCACTGATGGGCACTGATAGGCTGCACTGATGGGCACTGATGAGGTGGCACTTATGGGCACTGGTGAGGCGTCACTTATGGGCACTGATTAGGGGTGGCAATGATGAGGGGGCACTAATATGCCGCACTTATGGGCACTGGTAGGGGGCACTGATATGTGGCACTGATGAGCACTGATAGACAGCACTGGTGAACACTGATAGATGGCACTGATGGACACTGATTGGGCGACACTGGTGGGCACTGATAGGCGGCATGGATAGGTGGCACTGATGGGCAACACTGGTGGGCACTGATGGATATTGATGGGCAGCACTGATGGGTATTGATGGGCAGCACTGATAGGTGGCACAGATGGGCACTGAAAGCCAGCACTGGCTGGCATCAATAATGGGCACTGATTGCTGGCACTGGTGGGCACTGATTGGCACTGGTGGGCACCAATTGGTGGCACTGGTGGGCACTGATTGCTGGCACTGCTGGCGCTATATTGTCAACAGGACACTGATGATCAGTACTCTGATTACCTGTCTTGCTGTCCCCTGCGAGGAGATGCCGCTGATCAGCTCTCCTCATCACACACTCTGTCAGTGTGAGGCGATGAGAGCCAATTACTGGCACCTCCGTGTTTACATGTTTATGTGTTTACATGTGACCGGCTGTGATTGGACACAGCTGATCACGTGGTTAAAGAGCCACGTCAGTGGCTCTTTACAGAGATTGGGGTGGCGCTGTGTCCTAGGTGCATCTGTGCATAGCAACCGATCAGCTTCTAGGTTTTATTGTTAAAGCTTAATTGAACAAGCTGAAATTCAAAGCTGATTGGTTCTAGGCACAACTACACCAGGTTTAGTAAATCTCCCCCATAGGCTAACATGCAGGGTAGTTTAGAGGCAGGAAAAACAAACACCAGACGCCACTGAGAGTAGCTGTAAAAACATCCATGAGGCCTAACACTGAACCGCCTCTCTGCCAATCAGGAATCTGATTCCCATCACCTGATTGGCTGAAAGAACAGGCGCTCCACTTGGACGCCTAGCAGGAGGAAAGAAGAAACGCATGGCGAAAGCATGGAGGACACAGGAGCTGCCGTCTGACCCACAGCTCGCTGCTGCCTGCCCCACAGCTCGCTGCTTTCACCCGCTGCCTGACACGCCACCAAGATGGGGTAAGTGCCAGTCAGACACTGAGCGAACGGGTGGGCGGAGGGGGGTGTGTGCAGGTTAAATGCCGCGGGCAGGTCACAGTGGCTGCATTCGATGGGTGCGGTGGCTGCATTTGATCGGCTCATGGCTGCTTTTGATGAGCACGGTGGCTGCATCTGATCAGCACAATTGCTGCATTTGATGGACACGGTGTGTCACGTACCTGGTGGATGAGTCTGGCTTATGCAGGAGTAACCTCTCTTGCGACCCTGATTCGTGAACCCCTGGTAGAGCAGACAGGTGGCTCAGGAGTGAGGATGGTAACACGACTAGTCTACGTCGGTGGCACGAGTAGTTTTCGTCGGTACTCGGCTAGTTTACGTCGGTGGCGTGGGTAGCTTACGTCGGTGACACTGGACGGGCGCCGTAAATTGGACGTGTGTGGGGGGAGGCGGGTGGGCAAGCGAGTCACAGACTGACCGTGAATGGGGTAGAACCACCGCACAGTCCGTCGCCCACTTTCGTCGCTCGACACCCCGTCCGTCGTCGCTCGACACCCAGTCTGCCGTCGAGGACACAGGAGGTACGAAAGCGGTACGCAAAGAAGAAAGGAGGACGATCCGCAGGTTCACCTCGCGGACAAGAAAGTCGGTTAGTCCACTACCCTTA
>BLSH010221733.1:228581-240597 GCA_018402905.1 Glandirana rugosa | reverse complement strand
AAAAAAAAAAAAAAAAAAAAAATCTGAAAAAAGTGACAGAAGAAAAAAAAAATCGGGCCCTTTAAGACCGTTGGGCAGACGTCATTTCTGACGTCATTTCCGCCGGCCGTGTTATGGAGCCGAGTGTGCGGCTTCAGCCGCTCAGTCGGCTCACAGACACTGGGGGGAGAGGATTGGATCATCTCCGCTGCTGCCGCGCGGGTCCGGTAAGCGGCGGAGATGACCGGAAAGCGGCGGGAGGGGGGGCACCTCTCCCGCCGCTGATAAAAGTGATCTCGCGGCGAATCCGCCGCTAAGATCACTTTTATCAGACGCAGAATCGTCTGCAAAAAAAAACGGTACCTGAATGGTGCCTGCAGCTGCAGGCACCATTCAGATATCACTTCTCAAAGGCAGGACGTCATAGTACGTCCTCCTAAAGAGAAGTGGTTAAGTATATTATGACGCTACTGTTACTTTGTTAAAGAGTTAAATAAAGAAGACACTGTTTGGGGGTAATTAAGAAGGATGGGATTCACCAGCCCAAAAGGTCTGGTAAGGACCTAAACATACAAAAAGATACATATTTGGGAGGAATACACTACCATGGTGCTGCTTGTAAGACCAATAGACAAAAAAATGCATATTACAGCGCACACATGATACTTACTCCTGCCAGGCAGCTAAAAAGCATCTAAACATATATAACAAAAATGCAAAAGTACGGGGGTTTGGTCACACTGAATGGCCATGAAGTGCTTAAGCCCACTGACTGCTGCAAAGTACCCTGTTTTAACAGTGGGTTCCTAAACTGATCTTACAGTGAATGATCCTATCTCTTAAACCATGGAAGCAAATGCTTCTCTTTATGGGAGACCAGAGGACTCATCCCATGGGTCAGGTGGACACTGATTGGGGGTAATTAAGGAAGACGGGGTTCACCAGCCCAAAAGGTCTGGTCAGGACCTCAACATACAAAAAGATACATATTTGGGGGGAACACCTATGGTGCTGCTTGGAAGACCAACAGACAAAAAAATGCATATTACTGTGCACTCATGATTCTTACTCCTGCCAGGCTGTTTAAAAGCATCTAAACGGATATAGCAAAAATGCAAAAATACGGGGGTTTGGTCATATTGAATGGCCATGAAGTGCTTAAGCCCACTGACTGCTGCAAAGTACCACGTTTTAACAGTGGGTTCCTACACCAATCTTAGAGTGAATGATCCTATCTCTTAAACCATGGAAGCAAATGCTTCTCTTTATGGGAGACCAGAGGACTCATCCCATGGGTCAGGTGGACACTGATAGGGGTTAATTAAGGAGGATGGGGTTAACCAGCCCAAAAGGTCTGGTCAGGACCTCAATGTACAAAAAGATACATATTTTGGGGGAACACCCTACCAAACGCATGGTGCTGCTTGTAAGACCAATAGACAAAAAAATGCATATTACAGCGCACACATGATACTTACTCCTGCCAGGCTGTTTAAAAGCATCTAAAAGTATATAGCAAAAAAGCATAAATACGGAGATTTGTTCACACTGAATGGCCATGAAGTGCTTAAGCCCACTGACTGCTGCAAAGTACCCCGTGCACGCTCCTGGGTGAGTGGACATAACCTCTACGAAACGCGGAGAGCTGTCACATGCCGTGTCTGAGGTCATTATATGTTGTGTGAAGGTTATAATTGAAGTTCATAACCAATATGTACCTATTTTCTACTGCTGTATGTTTGCTTAATTATGTAACAAATTGGTAATGTATATGTGTATGAATTGTTTATTTTTACACACAGCTTATGATTTTTTCTTTTTTATCCAATAAAATATTTTCCATGGTCAATGGCATGCTTCATCTAAAGTCCCATCCCCCCCCCCCCTTCATTTTAGCTATTTAGCCAGGGATGGAGGGAGATGACCTTACTAGGCCATTCCCTCATTTAAAGTCCAATTTTTGCTCTTTTTCCCATTTATGACCCCACCACAGAGTGGTGGTGGGCACCGAACATGCTGGATAGATACAACTATTTACTATCATTATAGTCACACTTCGGTGGAAGTGTGCAAATGGGACTTTGATTTAGACATTTTCTTGATACACAACATGATATAATCTGTTTTGGACTTTGTTCTTTATTTGTTTATTGATTGCGCTGCACTTTTTGATGCACTTTATTACACGTTAATTGTTGCAGATGCAGTGTCCTTTCACCCCCATAAAGAAAAATATGTGTGAATAAAAATTATATATATGTTGTGAAGTCTAGGAGTATCGCTACAGTGATATTGCTTCAGAATCATATGCACAGCTGTTTTTCATGTAGTGATACCCCTGTAGGGGCTGCTGAGTGTTGTGGTCCGTCTTTCACCCTGCCCAGCCAGGCACACAATTTCACTCATCCAGAGACATGAAACAGTCCTTGCACTTGTGTTTGCATTTTTATTGAGGGGTATTAAACATGGACAGGGTAAGGGAGTGTGAGATGCCCAATTGAATGAAACATAATTTACACAGGACTCAACGTATATACACTCCAGTATATACACCTCTACTCTTCTCTCCAGCACTTCTCTTGCTTTAAGACTATCACTCCTCACCCCTCCAGCACATCACTTGCTGCAGACTATGACTCCTCAACACCACCAACACATACAGTAACTTGCTTGGACTTTTCAGACCAGCTAGCACTGATTTGCAGGACCTGGGACTGATTCCCCCAGGCCTAAAGTGAATTCCTTTTGCAGGCAGGGACCGCGGGCCCTTTTAGTGTAGCGAAAAATGTAAATAAATCCCTGTGCTAGCCGTCTATGTGGTGTAATATTTGGGGGGGTTTAGCTCCAAAGGATTCAGTGCAAAGTCGGTAAACTTTAAACAAAGAGGCCTTTATTGTCAACAGAAAATCCAAAGTAAGGCTTCCACCAGCACACAAGAAAAATACAAAATAAAGTCTGCTTAACTTCAGCGCAAAATAAAAGTAAAAAGGCACATACAGTTCAGGGATGGGTTTTCACCCTAAATTTTAGCACAGTCCTCATCAGCTTTTTTTTTCAGCAGCCTTCAGCAAACCCACAGTTCTCCAAGACAGGTGTCTACTCACAACTCCTCCTCACCACCACACCTAACACTACTTCCTGTCTTTAAGAGCTGCTTCCTGGAGGCTCTTAGCCCTGTGTGTGCTGGAGTCCCTCTAGTCAGGAGTGAAGGTTCTTTTCTTACCCGAAGATCTCTTCAGGGCCTCCGAAATTCCAGGTCCCAAGTATCTCTTTATTAACACAGAGAGAACTGCAAGTCAGTTCTCTCTTTAATATGGCTATCCCCGGAATTCCTCACTTATCTCGGGTGACCCTCTGAGCACTTCCACACTTCCCTTAAAGCAGTGGTTCTCAACTCCGGTCCTCGGGACCCACCAACAGGCCAGATTTTAAGTATTACCTTGGGGATATGCAGACTAGAATACTGCAATCACTGAGCAGCAAATGATATCACCTGTGATGTATTTCAGTTATCCTGTAAACCTGGCCTGTTGGGGGGTCCCGAGGACCGGAGTTGAGAACCACTGCCTTAAAGGGACGATAAACCAAATATCGGTGCTATATAGCACCCGTCCAGGACCCAACCTTGGCGTCCTGTACAGTGGGTACTGCTCCCAGCACCACCTCTTTGGGCCCTGTCAGCCCTCATAGCTGCAGCTGCCTTTCTCCACTGCCCATTCCCCAAAAGTCCACACTTCTGGTTCTGTACCCATCCCAAACTGCGCTCTTCCAGATCTTCCAGGCATACCTCCCCAGTCCTCTCTTCTGGTTCTGCACCCATCCCATACTGCTCTCTCCCAGTACTCTCAGGTGTGCCTCCCCAGTCCTCCTGACTGTGCATCACTCACCAGCCCTCCTGGCTGTGACCTGTTGTTCCTCCCTAGAGACTTGCTTGACAGTGCTCTCTCCTGCTGTCCTCTCCTTGCTCCCATTCCTTCAGTCCAGGACACCTCTACGTGCTCTCAAGTATCCACACCCGAGCCCAGGCCCAAGGTCACTCCCCCAAGACTGGGGAGCTCCCTCAAAGGCCCAGACAGCTTAGCACTCCATCTCTTCCACCCCGAACAACTCAGACCTCACCCAGCGTCAATGAAAATATGAAAAAATAGGCGGCACTCCACCTCTTTCAGATGTTTCATGTTAAGCAGCGATCAAGGCGCTTGACGCCGAAACGCATCTGTTTTTTTATACTTTTTATGCACGTCCAATAAACTTTCAGCAAGAGGTGCAGACTATTTTTTCATATATTCATGGACTTATGATGCATGGAGAACATCTCTAGTCTGAGCACCCATTCTGTGTTTCCAGGATTTTATTTCACATGCCTGCAGCCTCCCTCTTCTGTTGAGCTTTGTCTCACCTGTTTCTTACTCACCCAGCGTCCATTCGACAGGAAAGTTCATCCATCAGGCACAACACTATGTGGCAGCCCAGTCTGAACCTGCAAAAGTCAGGAAGAAAAGAACACAATCTCTGCCACCTTCACAGCAGTCCATGTAGTCATTTCCACAGTAGGCTGTACATCCCAACAGTCCTCTATGCATAGAAATACGGGTCGGGCAGTCTCCTCCTGCCGCCCCCTTCCTCCCTGATGGAGACAGAGTGACTCTTCCCAGGCCATCATGCCCTCTCAATCATCACTCTGTAAATTGCTCTCCCCAGCCGCTATTCCCTCCAAATGTCCTCAAAGTTGGTCTCCTCACACTCTGGCAACTGCAAAGGCTTGGGGATGTACAAGTACTCCCACACCAGGTCATCCTCCCACACTCCCCGGGAGTTATCCATGCTGTTCATAATGTTAGGAGGGTCATAAGGGTAGTCCAAACCACACTCCAGAGCAAATTCCCGCTGGAACCTGGAAAACCTGGACAGCTCTCTGGGCTTTCTTTTTCTGGGCAGGACACAAGCGTTGGGGGACCTCATGACCCACTGCCTGTATTCAACTGCTCTGGTCTGGGTGGTGGAAGGTCTGTTCAGAAAAAGTAGTCTACTACTGGTGGGGATTCCTACAGCGTCTTCGGGTTTCCCAGCAAAGTCTGGGTCTTTTCCTTCCTCGGACCTTCAGGACCTGGGAACCTCCTATCTCCCATTCCTCCCCTGAGCTACTATCAGGAGATGACCACTCAACTAACCTCTCCAGGGACCTTAACTCCGCTAGCTGTCTGGGGGGAACCCCAATCTATGGCCCTGTCTTCACATTCTCCTTCTGGCTCACCTGAGGGCGCACACCCCTTTAGCACTGGCTCCTTCCAGATGGAGATAGCAAGGGACATAGGAGCGGCCGGCATTTCAGGGACATTATCTAGTTCCTGCTGGGCAGTGCTTCCAGTCACCAGGTCCCCGATCAGGCCGCAGGCCACGACAGACTCCTCTTCCCTTATCCCCCTTGTTTTCGCAGGGGAGTCACCAGGCTCAGACTCCACCCCGACTTTTGGTGATGATTCCAGGCCCGCTCCCTCCTGCCCAGATTTCCGCCTCTCTTTCCTGAAGATTCTAGAATGTTCAGGAAAGAAGCGGGAGGTCTTGGTGATGCTGCCTGTGAGTCACCAGCTCTACCCTGAGTCACTCCTAACCCAGATCAAAACAAACAGACCTAGCTACCAGCTAGACCTGCTTAAATATACCTACTCTACCTAAAACCTATACACATCACTCTAGTAATCTAGAAGGTGCTACATTCATAAACATAAAGGCTCCTTTCACATGAGCGGACTGATCGGGTTTGCCTGTCCGTTTTTCAGATGGACCCAATCGAACCATCCATTGTTCTCTACGAGGAGGCGGTTGTAAACAGACATGTGTCCGTTGACACCCACCTACATCCGATGCAATCCATTTCACCAAAAACAGACGGATGGGGATCCGTTCCCCACACTTCTAGCGAAGAGGCCTCCAAACTTTTCAAACAATGGGCCAATTTATTGTCTTTCAGACTTTAGCAGGGCCAGATTGTGGCCAGTGGTGGCAGAAAATGTCCTGGGCCCAGCATCAGTGAGAATAAATATGGTCTTGGAGTTTGTGGTCAGTAGGAGGAGGAGTAGTGCCACTATTGGTAGCAGTAATAGTACCCATCATTGATATCAGTGGAAAGAAATAGTGCCCCCTTGTTGATGTCAGTGGGAGGAATAGTTCTTCATATCAGTGGGAGGAATAGAGCCCCAAGGGCCGGATGAAGGCTATCAAAGGGCCACATCTGGCCCTTGGTCACAGTTTAGAGACCCCTGGTCTAGCAGATCAATTTGGATGACAGTCGGATGGAAACAGACAGGAAGACCGTTTCCATCCGACTGCCCCATAGATAACAGCTGGCTGTGTCTGCTCAGCATCAGCGGAGTAGACACGGACCTGTCATCCGCTTGTTCAGTGAGGATCAGCAAACAGATCCCCCCGGTGAGCAAGGGGGCTAAAAAGTCTTTTTTCTTTAGACTAACAAAAAGAGAGCTTCCCACAGAAAACATATATAGCTTAACTTCAGTGGCTTGGGCAGGTAAATGTCATCCAAAGCATCCAACATGATTGTTAGCACAGGAGGAATAATCTGGGAAGGGAATATTTCTTAAATGTAATTTGGAAAATTTCCTTCCCAGATTAATCTCCAGATCCCAACAAGTGTGTCCAAAGATGTGGATGACATTTGCATGTACCTTGTAAGCATCAACTACTTAAAACGCGAGCATTATGTAATTCAAAGTTAAAGTGAATTCTAGCTTTTTGACGCCGTGCTAAATTGTGTCCAGGCAAACCTGACTTGATCTTATCATAATTTTTTGCTTGTAATTTACGCAAACAGTGCATTATAGTGTAATGCCAAAAAGGGAATAAAGCTCTTCAAAATTAGAACACAAATGCTCACTTTGAACTTTGCCACTCTACTACATTACATAAAAATCACATTTATGTGATGTATCCTTTTAATTTGAAGACTTCAACAGTAAGTTTCTAGGACTGAGCAAATATTGTAACTGGCACAGTGGGAAAATTTTACAAGAAAATGCATTTTTCTAATTTTTCTCTAGTATTTTCCTATTAAAGCAAAGGAAATAAAAATATATGTATCCACTCTGCTATCAAATTAAAACCCTATCTGACTCAAACAAGCAATATATAAGGTTAGGTTAACTCAGGGATGCTAAAAGATATACGGTTTGGAACTGAGACATTCCTTAAAGAAATCATTCTGGCATTTAAAGGGAGTGTAGGGAGGAAAAGGTTCTGGGATGAAAGGGTTTTATAACTTCATCTTGTATATTCTTCTCTTCTCCTTTTTTTGGCTCAATTTTCTTCTTGTCTGGTATCTCCCTATCTTCTTAACAAAGAAATGTGAAAAACAAGTAAGACTGTGTACACTAGTAAAATTGCCTTTAGGCTAATGCATTTTATACTCTAGCCTGGAGTTCTACTTAAATAGATCTTGGCAGAAAATACTTGAAGCGCTCAGACACTAAACAGAAAATGTATTAAATGGATTATCGCACTAAAATATCATCATGAAAGTATGTGCACATATGTAAATGGTTGTGGAAAAGTATACAGAACACACAACATTTTATATTTAAGTGCTATTTTTAAATAGTTATTTTTGTATAATATGTCACCCTAAATGAATATGTGTAGCTAAAAAAAATTGTTTTTCTCAGCAGCCTGGCTATGTCCATGAAAACTAGCCAATGCCTTGAATTTCACAAGTGTTTTGCTTTATTTCATAATCAATCATTATTGGAGTTTATTCAGATGTGTTGGCTTAAGTAGATGATTCTAGTCCAGAGGTCTCAAACTGGGGGCATTTAGCTGATGCAAAACTACAAGTCCCATGATGCATTGAAGGCTGATAGTTACAAGCATGACACCCTCAGGCAAAGGCATGATGGGACTTGTATTTCCGCAACAGTTGGATGGCCACAAGTTTGAGACCCCTGTTCTAGTGTCAGGTTTCTGCAGCTAGGCAGACCAGACATGTAGCTACACAAGGAAACTGAGACCAAACAAAGTATATAACTTAAAAAGGTGAGATTTATTAACAGTGCACAGCAATAAACAAACACAGCAAACAAAAACCAAAACCTGACAAAAACACTAACACCTACACTGCAGACTAATGCTAACTCTGGACAAGGGTACAGGGTATACAGGGAATTAAACTGGATACAAGGCAGGGAGCCAGCACAAGGCATAGGACAAGAGCAAGGCAGAGAGGTACAGTCTGAAGCAGGATCTCTGGCAGCAGTAAGGCGAACTGAATAGTGACGCACTGAGGGAAGAGGGAAGTGGCCTTAAATAGCCACTTCCTAGCTGAACCGGGTGTGGCTGACTCCCACAGCCTGCTGGCTCTTGGGAGACCCCTGCTGGTGGACACTGGAGCTGCAGAAAACAGCCCAGAGCATCACAGTGCCATCAGCACATAAACTCAATCCTGACATCTAGTCTAGAATTCCATATAATTAGCATATAATAAATTATTGTATTTGGAAGGTGAATGCTATTACTCACTCTAAGGTCTCCAGCATTAAAATTGACCTCTATGAAGACCCCATTTTCAGACCATAGGGTCTGATTCAAACAGGATAGCGTAGTCCAGGTTCAACTGTGCTACTGGCCACCAGCACTTAGGGCTTGTGTGTGGGCAGATGCAGTTCAGACTTCCCTCTGTAGGTGTCGCTGTTCCGTCAGCCACAGAGCAAAGGGAACAGAGGTTGAGAGAAGCTTTTGTTCCTAGGTATCATCAGGGGAGCAGCCATCTGAATGGACGCTGCTGCACTGAATTACCTCCCCTGCCATCTTTAGTGAGGCCAATGCTAATAAATAGCACTGCCCCGCTGCAGTTGGCATCTGTGAAAAGGGACAGAATCTCCGCTTGCTCGGGACAGTGCACTTAGCGTCAGGGAGAGGCTCCCATTGTGGAGAGGTAGTGCAGGGATACTATGTCTGGCTCAAACGTCTCGGAACCCTAGAGATTTGGAATGAAGAGCTTCCTATCTGGTCCTAAAAGCATCTGCACTGCTGTTTTTGCCACCCGCTTTGTCAGATGTTGTTTCGGTAAGGTAGCCTACCAGAGTGTCCACTCAAGTACAAAGACTGTGTAAGAGCTGTTATACCTGGGTTGCCTGTAATATTATTTTTATTATTATTATTATTATACAGGATTTATATAGTGCCGACAGTTTGCGCAGCGCTTTACAATATTATTGAGACTTCATTACCATAGTATTTGGAAATTGAGCACTTTGTCCTTGTCTTCCATCTGTCTATTGGTACTTCTACATTCCCCAATAATAATTGTGCCACCTTCCTTGGTCTCTGTGTGCCTTTACTCCATCTCTGGTACCAATCAACTGGCCCTACCTACATGTATTCTGCCTTCAACTGCCATCCTATACTGTATATATGTTACCGGCAAAGTATGAAGTATGATAACTCATTCTATGAAATCTAAAGAATTCCAAAAATGTGATGCTTAAAAATGTATACATTTCCTTGGAATTCTATGCAATGCCAGAAGGGAAACCAGAAAAGTATAAAATACTCCCGAAACTGACATTTTTATTGTCATGGTGTATAGAATGCCTAGGAAATGCATATTTGAAGTTAGTCATTCTAAAGAATACCTAGGCAATATATAGAATGGCAAAAATGTTACTTCAAAATATCAAAAACACAAATTTTCTAGGCATTTTGTGCAACGTTAGAAGGCAAAGTATAAAGTACTCACGATACTGTCGTTTATCTTGGAATGTTGTATATATGTTACTGGAAATTTATTAATTGCATTCTAATGAATGCCTAGGTAATATATAGAATGCGTGACTTTTTTTGTCAAAGTATGAAATGTCGTTATTATAGTAATTTTGCTATATACTTTACCTAGGCATTGCATAGAATAGCTAGGCATTATGTAGAACGCCTAATACTGCTTAGGCAAAGTATGAAAAGAGAGCCATTTAAAAGAGATATATGAAAATGAAAGAAGACCTCAAAGAACAAGTGCCAAACTACAAAGCACTCTAATTTGAAAAAGACTATTCAGTGCAGTTCTAAAAAAGTATGAAGCAAAATAAAAAAAAAAATTAAAACATTTCATGGTTTAATGACTCTTTTTTCATACTTTGTCTAAGCAGTATGTGTCATTCTGCATAATGCCTAGCTATTCTATAGCTAAGTACAGCGCTTGCAACTGTGCAAAATTGACAAAATCAGATAAAAAGTCCAAAAAACATCCAATAAAGAAATAAAGATGCAAATATCATCCAAATATAATAAAGTGCTCTTGTGCTCCAAACTTCTTATAAGTAGAGTTGAGCGAACCTCTGGAAGTTCGGGTTCTGCTGGTCCGTCCGAACTTCGGGACAAAGTCCGGGTTCGGGTCCGGACGGAACCCGAGCAATCGCACGGACCCCGAACCCCCTTGAAATCAATGGGGACCCGAACTTTTAGGCACAAAAATGGCTGTAACAAAGTCCTGGAAAGCCCTAGAGGGCTGCAAAAGGAAGTAAAATGGGGGTAAGGGTAGGGCAAGTGCCCTACAAAAAAATTTGGATAGGGAAAATAAATTAAAATCAAATAAAAAAATGGGAAGGGGGGTGGATGTGGAGCCTAGAGGAGGAGGTAGCCAACATGGTATTTTTTTTTTGTATTGAGGCCTATTCAAAAAAACAAGTATATGAATGGCTGTGTGAGTCCGGTCTAAATGTTTATTCTGCACAAGGTACAGACAAGTCTTGTGGGATCCATGCCTGATTCATTTTAATAAAATTAAGCTTGTCCACGTTGGATGTGGACAAATGGCTCCGCTTGTCTGTGATAACGCCCCCTGCCGTGCTAAACACACGTTCCGACAATACACTGGCTGCAGGGCAGGCCAGCACCTCCAAGGCATAAAGGGCAAGCTCAGGCCATGTGGCCAATTTGGAGACCCGGAAGTTGAATGGGGCAGACCCATCAGTCAGTATGTGTAGGCGTGTGCCCACATACTCTTGCACCATGTTGCTGAAATGCTGCCTCCTGCTAAGACGTTGTCTATCAGCTGGTTGTGCTGTTTGTTGTGGCGGGCTGCTGAAAAAGCTTTGCCACATTTCAGCCATGCTAAACCTGCCTTCTGAGGTGCTGGCGGTGGCACAGCTGCGTTGGTGGCCTCTACCTCCTCCTCCTCCTCTACCTTCACCTTGTGCTTCCGCTGAGCCCCCGGTGTCATTTGGGAATGCCCTCAGCAGCGCCTCTACCAGTGTGCGCTTGTAGTCGCGCATCTTCCTCTCACACTCCAGTGAGGGAATTAAGGACGGCACGTTGTCCTTGTAACGGGGATCCAGCAGGGTGGCCACCCAGTAATCAGAGGAAGTTACAATGTGGGCAACTCGGCTGTCGTTGCGCAGGCAATGCAGCATGTAGTCGGCCATGTGTGCCAGGCTGCCCACATGCAAAGACAAGCTGTCCTCTGTGGGAGGTATATCATCTGTGTCCTCTGTATCCCCCCAGCCACACTCCAGTAATGCCCACGAGCTCCGTTGGGTGCCACCCTGCTGCAATTCCTCCTCCTCCTCCTCCTGCTCCTCATCTTCCTCGTCCTCCTCGTCCTCCAGAACTGTGCCCTGGCTTGAATATTTTGGACCTGGCGAGGTGTAACGTGTACGACCTCTCTGACAAGCTCGTCGTCGTCCGTTATCACCTCAAAGTCGACGTCGTGCGTGCCCAGTCAGAGAGACGCCTTGTGAAGTGGTGGTTGCTCACCCGGAGGTACGCTCTGGACACATCGCATAACGCCACAAAACTCATGAGGTGGTTGTACCGGTCACGGCTACTACGACAAGAGTCGCAATGATATGGTGAAGATACAGAGGAACTTTTTTGTGAAACCCGTTACTACCTTCTCCTACACCGTGTCCTCCTACTCCTCCTCCTTCTCCCCAGTAAAGGTGCCAATAGTCCGGTCAGTAATCGTTCACCGAGTCTCCCACCCAAGGACGTGGTCGTATCCGGTCCAGGTTTTATAAGTTCGGTCCCGTGTCAA
>BLSH010221733.1:180374-225651 GCA_018402905.1 Glandirana rugosa | reverse complement strand
AAAGCAGCGGTATTTGAAATCTCAAATTCCTCCAACAATCTGATCGTTGAGCACGATCGTAGCGATCGTTGTTTTATGCAGAGTTTGATCTGCAACTCAAAGCAGCGGTATGTGAAATCTCTAATTTCTGCTATCTGTCCTCAGAGCAACAGCACAGCAGTAGTAAAGTAATCTATCTCAGGATGCAGGATCAGATGTTAAAATGTCTCTATTCTCTCCCTCACGCTGTCAGCTTCCTCTCCCTACACTAACCCAAGAGCATGTGACTGCAGCACTACGTGACTCCAGCTTATAAAGAGGCTGGGTCACATGATGCACTGGCCAATCACAGCCATGCCATTAGTAGGCATGGCTGTGATGGCTTCTAAGGGCAAACCAGTGAAACGCTTGTTGATTGGCTGCCCTGCAGCTTCTCAACACGTGGAGTAAAATAGCAGAACCCCGGACCGAACCCGAACGTTTTTTGAGATGTCCGGGTCCGGGCCCCAGACACCCGAAAGTTCGGTACGGACCCGAACGTTACAGTCCGGGTTCGCTCAACACTATTTATAAGTGCTTATGTGCTCCAAATAAACTCACTCTGTGATGTGGTACACACCCGTCCTGTATCCCTACTTACCAAAAGAAATGGACCACCCAGCTTTTCAGTCTGGGGGTCAAACAGGCTTAGATCTGGTATAGGGAATGGCAGGTCACAAGGGTCTGGTATGGATCTCCCTCACGTGGCTCTCACATTTGGGATGCTCAACAAGCTCAGACTAAAAAGAGGGAACCAATAGAGAAGTACTGTAAGGCTAATATTTATTGCGCAGTAGTAGAAATACAGGACAAAAGATAGAAACTGGCATGTAAAGTGCAAGGAGTCTCTCCGGGAATGCTGTAACCAGCATGTGTTCCACGGCAACCACAAGTGACATCGTTAGGACTCGTAACCGGAAATTGCGTCAATGCGTTTCACCCTCCCACAGGGCATCCTTGATGACGCCCTGTGGGAGGGCGAAACAGGTCAATGCAATTTCGGGTTCCGAGTCCTAACGACATCACTTCCAGTTGCCGTGGAACGCATGCTGGTATTCGTAGTAGTATTAGTCTTTCTGCATAATGCCTAGGTATTCTGTACAATGCCTAGTTAAAGTATAAAACAAAATTTAAATTACACAGACATGTCATACTTTGCCAAAAAACATCACGCATTCTAAATAATTTCTAGGCTTTCTTTAGAATGCTGATGATGCTATGATATATAATAAGAGTCTTTTTTTATCAATGTAGAGGTAAATTGCTATACATTTGCATAACTTGATCTGCAGTAAGAAGAGGTATGTGCTCATACATATAAAGAACCAACATGTTCTTTGAGAATTCGCCCTGCAGTTTTTTTAGTAATGGTTACAACACGCTTCAAGCCCATCTCTGGCCAAAATATGAACCTCTTCCCATTCCTCTCCAAACCATACTGCCTGATGTTTTTCTTACCTTGTAAAGTAAGATATATTCACCTAAATCTGCCACCTGGGTCTTTCTTCGGCAACCTTTCCAAGCACAGGGAATGACTAACCCAGGACTGCAGATTGTGCCCATTCCAGGTTCCCCATACTCATGCTGACGTCACTCCTTGAAATGTTGAAGCTCCCTTATAAAGAGAACAACCTATTTGCCTTTAGTAAATCAACCCCTATGTCTCTTGTTTGCTTGGAACTTCAAATGACAGCAAAAAATGCTTGCGTATTTCCTGACTCCCAGCATGCTGTGATTGACTTTCCTGTCTCTGCAGAACTACTAATCTCAGCATAAAACACATGCATATATAGAAATAAGTCAGCCACTTTTTCAGATAGCATGCACAACGAACAGCCTAAACAGTTAACATATTTATTTTTAATGCTGCAAAATTCATTATTACCATAAAATATTAATGCACAGTGCTGTCTGTCTCTTTCCCGGGCTCCCAGTGTTTTAAAGTAGACTTCCAGCCAAAACCGCATATATTGTGAGTAAGATCTGATGTTCTGTGAGGTTTCTATTTATCTATGTGTTACTGATGGGACTTTTGCTTTCTGTTCTGGGGACAGCCTGAGTTAGGGCAGGACTGGGTGTCAGTAAAACTGAGGGGCGGTTCACACTGTTCCGATCTAAGAGATCGGATGTGATTCGCACCGCACTGCAGTGTGAGCCATATGTGATCTCTGTGCGATGCAAATTCTGCCATAGAGATTGTATGGTTGAATTTGCATCGCAATCGGAGCAAACTCGCACAGGACCCTTTTTCACAGGGTCAGAATCAGATCGCATGGTGGTTCATGCCATGCGATTCGATTCCTGTGCGAGTTTGCAGTTTGCACTGCGATATGCGAACTGATTTGGGGGTGTTATTAGCTTTGTACTGACTGTTCGCATAGTGCAGTGTGAACTGCCATCGGGAGACAAGCGATGCGCGAACCTGCAGTGGATAGCATAAAATAACTGATAAATATTATAACCTTTCTCTACATCATCTAAATGGCACATTCCTAGTGGAAATCAAGATTTTAGAGGTGACTTTTCTTGTATTCTAAGGCATGAGTGTCTATTGTATGATTTGAGTAGTGTACTAATGGACAGGCCAGGGTCATCAACAGATGGGCAGAAGAAGTGCCACCAAGGGAACAGGTGCAGGGTCAGGGAAAGACCAGAGTAGACAGTTGGCTGCACAAAGCCAAGCCAAATACCAGAAGGGTAATCCAGTAACACCTAGATGCTATCTCACCAGGCTGGTAAAATCACTCTTCATCCTGTGGCCAGTAAAAAAAGCACTGTCCCATTAAGGGCTGGTAGTTTACTGATAAGCTTGTCAATGACAAGTTCACAGCCAATCAGAGCCGGTCACATTATGCATGTGACTGCTTGGCATACTATGTACAGGGCCCTGAATGGTCAATATACAAATTTTGCCTTCAGACTCCCCTTTCCTGAGTTTCTGAATTATTACTTCTGCACCATGTGGCAGCTAAACAGAGCCTTGTCATCCTTCTCCTAATAACAGTGTTTCTTGGCGAATACCTGAAGTCCTCTCCCCACCAAACTGAAAATGCCATTGGGTTAGTGGAAATCTGAACCAGCCTCCAAAAATACAAAATGAACAAAAGCAGCATTTGGATGAGCCTTTAGTCACTTTCTCCTAGAAGCCTTTTGGAAATCTGAATTTTCACTGAAATCCAGATTTGACCTTTAGAATTGAGAAGATTTAGTCCATCTGGTTTGGTCAACTGAAATTGGGGATTAACGCTAGTAATCGGCTAAATTTTGTTATTTCAACCTGAATTAATGGATACACTGGTCACACAGTAAAGTTGGCCTCAAATGTTACCATTTTAAATGTACAACAGAGCAAGTGTAAATTGAATGGAACGAAGATAATAAATTCTTTACAGAAAACCTTCATATACTGTGTAGTTAAATTATTTTTGCCATTCTGGAGCGTTGAGAATTGTAGTTTTCCTTGCTTCATAACAGGCAAATTGGCTTATTTGTTAAGGTAACATGAACTTTGCACTGTCTATTAATCCATATCAACCTACCAGAATTATTGTTTCTTTAATTAATTAACTACGCTCTTTCTGTAAAATAAAAATTAACTGCTTACGTGACTGTAGAATGTTTAACCAGTCACGAAACAGTAATTCCTATTTACAGTATAGGGTGCTTTCTAATTACCATCCTGCTTATGATATCATGGTGCCCCTTAGTTTGTTTATAGTTCCAACACTGCTTGTTATTCTGTCTACCCTCTCTGGAGAGCAGTGAAGAAAATCCTTAGCAATCCGTAAACCTAAACCATTAACCCCATAAATTGAACCTTGCAACTTAAAGCAAAGTTCCACCCATAATTGGAACTTCTGCTTATCAGATTTCTCCCTCCCCCGGTACCACATTTGGCACCTTTCAGGGGGGAGTGATACCTGTCTTTGACAGGTATCCTGTCCCCACCTCCGGGAGACTGTGCTCTGTTGAATTACGTCAGCAGCCCGGCTCCCTCCTCCTTCCCCTGCCGCGCCAGTAGCGAAGCGCAGAGAGCCGTGAAGCCAGCAGGTTACACTGCCAGGTTCCCTTACTGGCAATGGCGGCAGCCGTACCCCGACAGCTGATGGAAACATCAGCTGCGGTGCCGACATTGCTGGACTCCAGGAGAGGTAAGTGTCCTATTATTAATCATCAGCAACAGTATGTGTAGCTGCTGGCTTTTAATTTTTGCAGGGGTGAGTGGACCTCCACTTTAATATGAACAAACTACATAAAGTCTGACTACTAAGCTCTTAGCCCTAAAGTCTTTGCCCCCTAAACCTCATACAATTTAGCCTCCAAGCCTTAAAACTCTCTTAAATAAAGCCCCTAACTCTTTACAGCCCCTAAACTAAATTTCCTATCCCTAATGCCTCCAATCTACAGACCCCCCAAAACTATTAAAGACCTGCGAGAGGTGGGCGTGGGGCAACTTTGTGTATTGTGGGATCTAGGGAGGACTGGGGAGTTTTTTTTTGTTGAACATGTACATTAAAGCCTTCAGTTAAAAATGCTGAATGAAAATTCACAGACTCTACAGCTCTAGAAATATCAACCTTCAATTTTTCAAGTATTGTGTGATGTGTGTTGCCTGTTGGCTGTATAGATGAGTGGGTTGTGTTGAGGATCAGAGAGTGGTTGTATTCTTCTCTCCACCTCCACTGTGCTGCTGGAGTGGCTCTGTGTGTGCAAAATCCCAAGCTCCTCCCCCCTGCTCCTTGTAACAGAGGCAGTAGACCAATCAGTTAAGGCTGGAAGCGGATCATGTGACATGTAGTCCTTGAAGGAGGGGTGTGCTATGGAGGCTATGGGGCTTGGATTTCTTCATCCAGGATTCCCTGCAAACACAGAGGAAGAGATGACAGAACGTTTTCCCAGGCAATTTAGTGATTTACTGAATGTCTGGGGAGTGCATGCAGGGGAGGAGAGAGTGTGCAGAACTGCTGCTGTGTCCTATGCCTACTTCAGAAGATCAGAGAGTACAGAGCTATAACTTGTGTGCCTAAGCTACTGTAAGGATACATTATTGTGCTGGAGTCACCCCAGGCAACCCAGAAGTGAGTGGGCATTTGACCCAAGGGACCACTGCTGCTATCTTGTTGAGACTGGTGAGAGTCTGAAGCAGAGACTGAGCCTTATGTGACCAGGGATTTGACTCTTGAGGACAACAGATCACCAAACGCACTACACAAGACACTCCAGGATTTCAACATTTACAAGAGTTAATGCCAGTTCAGACCTAATAGAACGGCCCCAATGATAACCAGCTAATACTGACAATTAGGCACCAGGCACTTTGTAACCACCTCCATGGGTACCCCTTGTTAGGAATGTGTACACCCAACCCTTAAAGGGTTGCATACAAAGAGTACACTTGAGGGCACCATTTTTGGGATAGTCACTACTGTTATATTTTTTTACCAATTAGTAATTAAGATTTGGCTAGCCGTGTCACATTATAGTCACCTGCTATGGAAAAGGAAAGGTAATTTTAATAGCATTAAATATGGCTCAATTTGCAATTTTTTTCCACAAAAGCTGAGTTACTCTTTAAAGCTATATGTGATGTTATGAAACAGTACAATTTTCCCAGATAGATTCAGTGACAGAACACATATTGGCAACACATACTATATTTGGCTGCAGAATTGTTTTTTTTTAAACTAACTTGGCTTACATACAGCTGAGGCATGTAAACTAATTAATTTCAACTTGAAAAAGGGCTTTTATTTAAGGAAGCTTTAGCAGCGACACATCCCTTTTCATCAAATGATATTAGGCCCAATTTAACTGCACAACAATTCAAGTTAGCAAAGCCTGGCCCAAATTTACTAGAAACATAAATTGCAGGCTGTGGCTTTACTACAGGTATTAGGATACTGCAGAGGACACAGAAACAGGACAAATGTAATCATGAATAATAGCCCTAACTGGTGTATACCTAACTTATATTTTATCTATGGAGATAGGGGAGTGCAGTAAATGTGAGTGATGTAACATGAATTTCAGGAGCACACATTTCTTGCTATTCAGCACTGCGTTACTTTAACCGGAAATTGCTCGGTCATGCAACACTGTACCTGCATGAAATTATTTCATTTTTTGCACACACATACAGTATAGCTTTCATTTGGTATTATTTGATCATGACTGGGTTTTTATTTTTTATTATATAAATGGAAAAAGACTGAGAGTTTTGAAAATAATGATATTTTCTGTTATAAAACATATGAGATAAAAAAAATTAGGCCAAAGTGTATTTTGCTACATGTCTTTGGTAAAAATAATCCCAATAAGTGTATATTAATTGCTTTGAGCGAAAGCTATAGCATCTACACACAATGGTATACTGTATATATATATATATATATATATATATATATATATATACAGTATGTCACAAAAGTGAGTACACCCCTCACATTTTTGTAAATATTTCATTATATCTTTGATACATGAGACAACACTGAAGAAATGACACTTTGCTACAATGCAAAGTAGTGAATGTACATTGTGTATAACAGTGTAAATTTGCTGTCCCCTCATAATAACTCAGCACCTCAACACACAGCCATTAATGTCTAAACTGCTGGCAACAAAAGTGAGTACACTCCTAATGAAAATGTCCAAATTGGGCCCAAAGTGTCAATATTTTATGTGGCCACCATTATTTTTCAGCACTGCCTTAACCCTCTTGGGCATGGAGTTCACCATAGTTTACAACCAATCCTCTTGTGCTCAGGTCCATCATACCAAGAGTCATGCAACAGTAGCAAAGTATATTCTTAATAGGTGTGAGTAACCTTCCACACTCAAAGGTCTTGCAGCTCTCCTCAGGACCATGGGCATCCAAAGGCACTAAAGGATAAAAGACAAGAGAGGGGCGCGCCAAACTAGTGCAATACCGTTTAAAAGGTTTATTCAAAAATAATGATCGAATTAAAATATACTCACAAACAGAGCAATTATAAGACACAACAAGGTGAATGGCGAGCACAGTGCCTCCAGGACAACTTCGGAGCTCCACCTCAGCAGGGGGATCAGACAGTGTCCATGTGGCCAGGCTGACGCGTTTCCAGGGTGAACCCTCTTCCTTAGAGCCTACAGCCTAGGAGGCATACCCCACATATATATGCACATAGGCAGGCTGGGTCATAATAGAAAGACACCTCAACGACCCAATCAGACGACAGCAACGCATATATATATATATATATATATATATATATACGCACACACACATATATACATGTGCATCTATGCAACAGGCAGTGTGTTCCAGATGTGATGTGATTATTGACATGTATATATATAGAGGGTAATTTACTTGTATATGTTTTGGATGGTACATGTCAAAAATCACATCTGGAACACACTGCCTAATGCATAGATGCACGTGTACATAAGTGTGTATATGTATATATATATATATATATATATATATATATATATATATATATGCAAACACATGTATGGGTGGTGCTGTCGTCTGATTAGGTCGTTGAGCCACCCCCCACAGCCCCCAGAGGGGAGGTGTCTTTCTATTATGACCCAGCCTGCCTATGTGCATATATATGTGGGGTATGCCTCCTAGTCTGTAGGCTTTGAGGCCTGTGTGAAATTCTCCTGTATTAACTGCATGCAGAAAGACCTGTCAAAATTCCACAGTGATGTTGGGGGTGAGCGGACTGAACAGCTATCAAACACCCACCCAGCCCCTATTCCATTGGTTGGTGTTTGATAGCTGTTCAGTCTGCCCACCCCAGACATCTCTGTGGAATTGTGACAGGTCTCTCTGCATGCAGTTAATAAATGAGTTTCACACACAGTACGGCTTGTAGCCACGCTATCTAAAATGGCTCATCTCCTACATAACACAGGACAACCCACAATGGGTGGCACACGGGGCTGACCCTGCCCCCTTTCGGTATCGGTTTCGGCCATTTTGTTGCCAAAAAAACACAGTTTTTGGGCGATAATTTTCGGCGCCTGAAATTTCGGCGCATCCCTACTATCTATCTATCTATCTATCTATCTATCTATCTATCTATCTATCTATCTATCTGTCCCTATCCCTTAGCTATCAATACATTTTCTGCATTCTTGTCAGGTCCCTCTTCCGCCTAGTCATACACTGTGCCAGGTCTCTCCTCCTACTTACCCATTGCACGCATACCCCCCCCCCCCTCCACTCCAGGGACATTAATTTGTCAGTACTGATCCCTCGCAATCCCCACGCCAGGAATCACAGGGTGAATATCCAGTTTATGAACAATTATTGTTTTTTTTTCATTAATTTTGTTTTCCTTGAACATTGTCACAGTTAAAGTTATAAGGTTTCACATTGAGGAAACATTTATTGGCCAATTTATGGTCCTTTGTATTTTTCTTTTAGAAAATGGCCTTAATTGCACTTTTTAAAATAAAAGTAATTTGTTGAAAATATACTCTTGTGTTATGTTTATTTTTTTCAATTGGTAAATAAAAAAAAATGAATAAGAGGGGAATGGGGTAAATGCAATAATTTCATTATGAAATGGTCATGTGACTGGCAACATGTGTATGTGGTAATTGTGGCCATTTTTGTGCAATGTGGCATTAGGTCCTAGGTCCCATCTGAGGCTTCTGGGGGTGATGTTGACTTTAACATATTGTTCAAGTGTGGTGATGTCCCACCATGTTTTTATTTGCTTCTCCATCATTTTAGTAAATTTGTTTGAGTCCTGAATCCAAGTCAGCACTTTATGTAGCCGTTTCTTGGAAACTTTCAGTGATATCTATATCTCTATTAGATAGGAAATGAAACACCTCCATGGGGAGTGATCAAGATAGACCCTATCATGTAAGAACAAACAATTTGATACATAAATAAATAATGTTTAAAAAAAATTTCAGATAGTCATAGATAGATAATGTGAAGGGGCTGCCCCCCAGGTGTCGCTTCAAGCCTGGTTGAAGTGAAAGTGCCAAGTGAAAAAATAGTGTGGACGTGGCGCCTCTTATAAACTACTAAAAAAAAATTGGTTGTTGTGGACATATAAAAGGTTGCTGACCCTTTAATGTGCTAATAGCACAAATGATGAAGTGTAGTATGTAAAGGTGATGGCCCAACTACTAATGAGGTGCACTAACAAACTGCATAAAAGTTCATCATGATTGCATAAACAATAAAGTGCAAGTGCAAAAGTCACATTGAAATATATATCATCTCTGCATAAACGGACAGTACATAAATGAGACATATATATGAAACCGTGAATCATTCATGTGATAGAGTGCACAGATAAATTAATAAAGTCCATAAACATAGGTCTTATCCCGTCACCAAACTTCTGGGTGCTCAATATGCTTTATTAGTTGTCCACCCGTGCTCAGATAGAAGATTGGCCACTCCCCAGATGTTTATGACACCTTTTTACAGGTAGGTCATACAACACATGTGAGGCAAACACCAAAGAAGTTCCTGGCAGTGGTTATCTTCCGGCTTAATGTCCTATGATTGGGCTAGAGGATGTAAAATAGACTCCACAAGAGACAAGATAAAAAGTGTCATAGTGTAGTATTTTATTGGAAAGCAAATAATAAAAGCAATAGGAAAGATGCACTCACATTTGAAAGTGCCTGTGTCTCAGTACTAGATGTTCCCAGCATATGTGAGAGCAAAAAGATCCCTCTGGTGATGGCATGCGGCTAAAGCTTCGTTCTCGGTTAGGGAAGGGCAAGTGGCCAGATGGTTGGTACAGCCCAGATGGATGGCGTGACTCCTACGTAAGTTTCGCTGAAACTAGCTTCTTCAGGAAGTGACAATGCCATTTCCAGGGGCTTATATGGTGGATAAGACGCTGTGCGATTGGTTGGACTACTACAAAATGGAGGAGCAGACTGACTAATTGATTTTGAACCGTCAGAACCCCTGATCTCCACACGCTGGCCACAACTTCACATACCATTTACATTTAATGGACACATGGGTATATTTATCCAATAAGTATATGGAGAAATTAAGAGATTTTTTTATTTTGTTAAACAGTTAAAAACAGACATTAAAAAAAAATTCCAATGTGCTCGCCACACATGACATATAAACCCTAATTAGGGACAAAATGGAAGGGCTTGTACTGCTGAACCTAGGGGATTAACCCCTACAGGATTGCACTAGTGTAAAATATACCCATACCCTTTGTTCTATATAACTACAGACCTAGGAATAGGGGGTTGACATGTGACTGGCAACAGCAAACAAACAGATATATTGACATATGTATTTCTTATTTTTACTGGACTGTTACTTGCTCCAGAAGAAGCGCTAAGTGTGGCGAGAAACTAGTAGAGCTTCATATACATACTTGTTTGAGTGCATCATTGCCTCTGGTCGTGGTGGTTTGAATCCCTTTTTCTGTATATTATTATGTATAAGTTATAATCGCCAATATTGCACCTTTTATATTATTAGGGATAACTACTCACCTAGACACTGTGTGCCCTCCCCTGTGGGTCTCTGTTTCTGACATAGTATTCCACTGTGGACATCGTCCTGATTATATGTCATGTTTTTATCTGAGAATATAACTGAAAATTTATATCAAATACTTATCGTAATTTTCCTTTCCTGATAGACTCCATGGCAGCATACGTGTGGGTTAGCCCCGCCTCCATAATTACCCTATAGGACCCCCCTCCCATAAATCTTTGCTCCATGCCAGCGGCCGTGTTCTGTGTCTAGCCTACTCCAGGCATTGGGAGGGGACTCCTGCTGCCATGGAGTCTATCAGAAAAGGAAAATTACGGTAAGTATTTGATATAAATTTTCCGTTTTCCTGACAGACTCCATGGCAGCATACGTGTGGGAAATAACTCGCTACACACACGGGTGGGAAATGCTGAGCAAAGAAAGTTTACTTAATACCGCCAACCAACTGTACTTGTAAACCAAAACTAACGTGAAGATAGAGCAGCTGGTCCAACACAGTAATGGGACATAGACATGTTGATAGAAAACCAGGAAGCTGCCCTGCAAATTGCTCTGGGAGCTACACGACGCAAAGCTGCCCAGATGTAGACCAGCTCCAGGTCGGGTGAGCAGACACTATCTCCAAAAGAGCCTAGCCCTTAGCTCTGTTAGCCTGTTGGAAGACCTAGGCACCCTTTGTTTGATATAATGCAAAGGAAAGACAGCACAAAGCCATTACTTTACATAAGCCATGTCCATTGAATAACCAGCAGGAGCAGGAAACACCACACAGGAAATAAGTACAACCCAGATGCACCATAGAGTTGCATTTAAAGAAACATAACATCCATAACAATCCGTGCCACAGTCACCCTAAATGGGGTACGTTCCTCTGTCCTTTGTGGCAAAAAGGATGAACAGGCATTCTGAAGGCTGAAGGAAGCTATGCTTGTAGATATGACTTTACAATTTCTGAGGGATTCCTAAAATTAAAGGAAAGCACTGCTGGAAGTCAAATCAGGAATCCCTGTTTACTGTACATGTGCTTTAACCAACTAAGCCACATTGTGCCATCACCCACGCAAGTTAGAATTCTAAGGATGGCAGAACACTTTCTTGGCTCCCACTAAGACTGATACACCCTAGGGGATTGAGCCAAGCATAGGTAACAGCACCGCTCAATTGGAAGAACGTAAGAAAGTTCTCCACGATCAGTAAACTAATCTCTGAGGCTTCTTATGCCAACGTGATAGCCGGGAAAAGGTGATCTTGACCAAGGTCTGAGCCTAGCTGCTTCCTTGATGAATTGTTGGACAGGAAGATGCCTAGACCAACAAAAAAAACCTGTGAAGACCAATAAGGCTGACACTTGGGCTCCAAGGGAGCTGACCTCTAGAGCCAGAATTAAATCTGACTGGAGGAATATTTAAAACTGCTAGATCACTACAGGATCTGTCAGCAGCAGACAGGTATTGAACAACTTTGACCAGATTCTCCTGTCAACTTTGTCTGCATTCATTCTTCTAGTATTCAAGTGAGTGGAGATGACTCTGGAAGAGCAACCGGGGACCTCCAATCTTGAGAACCAGGCCATCTGACGCAACCATTCTGGACATGGATGTAGAATTGTTCTCACTGACAAAAGGCCTGGCCTGAGGAGAAGGTGTAATGAGTTCCGGAAGCTTTACTGTGCTAGCAAGGGGAACCATGACTTAATTGGTCGATAAGACATCACTGCCACTAACACCACAGCCTCTGTTGACCAGGATTGGAAGAAATGCATAGGTCCTACTGCATTCCCAATGATCCATCAGGAGATCTACACCTGAAAACCTCCACATGTAGACTATTCATTGTGGATTCTGGACAGAACACCGTTAGAACTTTTTGGACTTTGAATATACGCTGCTTAAGCTGTAGGCTTCATTGTTCTGAGCCCAAGACATAATTGGTCGGCTTTCTGTAATAGAGAACATGCTGTAAGTCCCCAGGCTGTCTAACGTAAGAAACTGCCGTAGTGGATTAACTTAACACTGACGCTCCCTACATTATATGGTGAAAGGCCTGCTTCCTGGCTTCCACTGCTGGAGAAACCCCTCGCAGAAGGCTACCTTCTCCAGCTTCCACTTGATCCTCGGATAGGTAGACACTATAGTGCCAATGAATTTAGATGCTGATTGGCGTGCCGTTGGGAAGAAGACGGGGTCAGGAGTATTCAGATCCAGAACATTGGGATCCAAAGCCAAGGCAATGATTCCCCAGATTATATTGAGTCCTGAGGCCCACAAGAGACCGAGTGGGCTCCAGGTGTCTCCCTGCCAGATTCGGCAGCCAGCTGAATTTGTGGAGCATAGAAAAGCTCAGGGCTCCAGCAGCTGCCCTCTGTCTTGAGGTAGGACAAGGACCTCCACGCAACTAGGTCGGCGTATGCCCCTTGTTTTGATAAGACTAACAGACAATACGACCCTGAGAAAACACACAGGGTGATGTTGAAAACCCGAATGGCTGGAGCTGGAGATGGTCTTGACCTACAGTGAACCGAAGGAACTTGCGGAAGTCTTCTACAATGGGCACATGAAGGTAAGAATCTTAAGTCTATTGAACTTCTCCTTTGCTGAAGATTGTCTCAGGTGTGCAAGGTCTAAAACCGGCCTCCGCAAGCTGCTCCACTTCATGACCATAAGAGGGGCAAGCACCTGCCCTGAAAACTCTCGCATTCGGAGACTGGCACAGCAGCATTTTGCGACTCCAATAAGGCATGAGTATACGCTTTCTTTACCTCAGTGTGAGGGAAAAAAAAAACATGGAAATTACTCAGAGAAAAAAAGGGAGGACTTCTGATGGACCATGCATGTCCCGAAAAAACAAATACTTTGACGTCCAGAGTCTGAAGCCCAACTCAGTAGCTTCGTGGCACCCAGAGTTCAAGCTTTAGCATACTTCTAAGAGGGATATCTGGTCTTTTCACCAGCTCTTCCTAAAGTCCCATCCTGGACTGTAAAAACATGCAACCCTCGCACGCTCTGCACTTTTCTCTAGACTTTCCCCTTGTGGCCTAGCCAGTGCTGGTCCTAAGGTAGGTCCTCAACTTCCCCGGTTACGGTGCTATCCAGCTTGCCAAAAGATGAAGCTCCCGAACAGGAATGCTACACTATGCCTCTTAGAGGCGGAATCAGCAAGCCCAGGCCCCAGCCATAGCACACACTTTGCCATAACTGACAAGAGCAAAAAACCGTGCCACTATGCGGCTGATGTCATTTGGAGCCTCATTATGAAAATCGACACCAGCTCAGGCTTCTGAGCTACAGAGTTTCAGAAAACGCTCCTGAATACTGCGTCCACATTCTCCATTCACATTTCCATCCTTTCGATATGGCCACAGGAACCCAGGCAGACACTCGGGCTATTCACTGCATCTTCCAAGGAAGAGCGACATGCTTGCTCGCCTCATCAAGGCCTCAGAAATTTAGAGAGGCAGCCTTAAAAATGCTTCATATTCTTATCTATGAATGGATAGAGCTTGGCCATTTGCACAACAGGGAGGTTTGTCTTGCGACCTTACTTCCCTTATCCAATGATGTCCCTTAATTCTGTTCAGAATGGAAAATTTAGAACACTCTATGGCTACGTTTCACCATTGTGGCCCCCAAGTCGCACGATTCAGAGTGTGACCTCGATCTGACTGAGTGCAGCACCAATCCAACTTTACAGCCCATGGATCAAGTTACATACAGTCATGGGAACAGGCACAAGGAATGTATGCTGAACAGAAGTTCTGGCCAATGCTGTAACAATAGCTGCTGGGGTGCTAATGATAGTCTCTGATGCCTGGGAATGAGTTTGTGATGCACTGTGGCCGCTATCCTCAGAGATGAGCCAGCTTTGTTTGCAGAGCAGGATCAAGTTGCATCAAGTCGCATCAGAGTAGCGCAGGAACACCGCTCAAAGTTGCTGCGATTCCAAGTTGCATAGATTGGAATGGGTGCCATTGAAATCAATGGGCTGTGACCCACCATGCGACCACATTAAAGTCGCATTTCCAAGTTGCACCAGTGGAAATGGAGCCAAAAGGTGCCCACATAACTTCCTCTTACCTTGCAGGAGACTTTACCTTGGTTGGGACTGCTCCAGTTCTTTCTGGTCATCCTAGTGGGAGAACATGCCGCAATGGCTGTTGGACTTTGCGTGTGGCTTGCATCTCACTCTGAGAGAATTTACACCACGTGCCTCACTAGGGATTCCATCTGCTGGAACACACCACCATAGCTTAGCATAGCTCACATAGAGATTTGCCCTCTGGGACCAGCGTCCCGCATCCTCAGCAGGCTCCCTCCTTGGAGCGGCTGACATGGCGGTGGGTGCGTAGAGGAGGATTCAGAGCTTCTGCTGTGAAGGCTGGACCTTGACAGTGACCTATGACAAATACAACTGGAAAAAAAGGTTGTGACCTAATGAGGTGTTTATCGTGTCATGCCGTGTAATATCAACCTGACCTAGAAGGACTCACAAAAGCAAACTAGGATAGAAAGGAAAATGTAGTAAAATCAGCAAAAAGAGTACCCGGACAGCAAGGAGAGGAAGGGTTAATCCCCCCCTCTCATACCTGCTATCCCAGGGCTGGCCACATGGGGGGCAGCGATACTTCCCCAGTGTGAAACTGCCTAGAAAGACTGACAACCTGCCCAGGTGATCAATCATTCCAGAATCACACAGACAGCATACAATGCAGACCATCCCCTGTGATGATTGCACACAGCACTTTGGGGACTGCTGCAGCTGCCCACAGAGAAATCCATATATCAGCAGCACTGACCACAGAATGAATTTCTCCGCTGTAATGTCACCACTGCCATCCACAGCGCCCATGCGCTGCGTCCCTGAGCAGAAGTAACCCAGGGACACAAGGCCGGAAGAAAGAGCAGCAGCTTTGAACACCCATGTGCTCCAGTTGCCATAGGCTGGAAGACACTAGCCAGAGAAGAAAACAGACAAACAGAAAATACACACACTGCTGCCATGGAATGTGCAATATAAAAGTATACATCACCGCACACGGCAACTTCAATCCTGCTTCCACAATCGGATCGGACCGGGCCAGGTAGGATGATCACACCAGGCTTGTTTCTTAGTCCAGGACAGTATACACGCACCGGTCTTTAGCAGATAGGGCCACCTGCTCACAGCTAGGCTTTCTGGCCAGTGCACACTTTTCAGCTGCTCCCCAGGGCTCTGACTTCAGCGCTACTCTGCTTTATACACTCCATACCCTGCTCTCAGCTAGGGCCTATCGGAGGGACCTAATTCCTCTGGCCGCTTCACCAATTCCTGACTGTGGGGGACTCTTCAGAGAACCATCTATTCGGTCCTACGGAGGAGGACAAAAAAGGAACACGGCCGCTGGCATGAAGCAAAGATTTATGGGAGGGGGGTCCTATAGGGTAATTATGGAGGCGGGCTAACCCACACGTATGCTGCCATGGAGTCAATCAGGAAATGTATTTTATAACTGTATTCACAATTGTTGTATGCTTCGGCTTTGATAGCCATTTTTGGTAATAATAAAGTATATTTTTTTATCTTCTATACACCGCATGCCTGCAAAGTCCATTCTCTTTTCCTATTTTTGTTACTGAGGGATCATGTCATTATGTAACTCCTCCCATAGTGCAAAGAAGGTCTCTTGGGCCATTTTGCCACCGTGCTCACACCCAACTGAAAGTAATGGTGTAGTGAAGCAAATGTTGTTTGTTCTGTGGCCAGAAACCTACAATAGAAAAAAAATAATTTAAAAAACATTGTCCCTTAGAAAAATTGTCATGTGAAAAAAAGGGAAAAAATATTTTAAAAAATGTAATTTTTTCACAACTTGCAAGACTTTGTATGGGGGAAAAAGGACCATTTCTTTAAAAAAATATCACAATCAACATCTTTTTTTTAAATAAATGCACGGGACTTTGTTATGATTATATACCTGTGTCTTATCAGATGTTCCTCGGGAGCCACGCTCCTCCCCATCTGGGTGTCCATTCGAGTTAGAGGGGGTCTTAGCCTTTCCATAGGTTCATCAAATGTGCTCTCATAAAATGGTCCTAACGTTAATAATTTACTGTAGCCAGGTGCTAACTGTTATACTCCTGGCAATAAAGAAGTTCCTGCTTTCAGGTACATTGCAGCTGTTTCCCCCTAGTGCCGGTTTATTAGTCAGCGATTTCAACTGTGTTTAAAGAAATGCATTCTGGGTGCTGTAGTGTGCTTTCATGGATTTTCCATCAGGCTGTGCTGCAGGAGAACTGAGTTTCCCATCAGACTGTGCTGCAGAAGAAGGTTTCTGGGAGAAGCAGTGCATCATGGTAGAGTCTATTTAGACAAAGGGTGCGGCCTAGCACGCTCTCTCTGGACGGCAGTGATCAATTAGGCCAGACCTTGTGCGTCCTGTAAGCCGAGTTCTACTTCGAAAGAATTGGCGGCTGGCGGCTATGCAGCACTTCAGTGGATAATCAGAGAGACCTGCCCTGCATCAAATGGAGTCTATTCCTGAGACCTGTGTGCAGGCGATCGATCCGAGAGAACTGCAGGAAGAGAGGTGGTGGAAGCACATTCTGGGAGGCAGAGGGCTGGAGTGTTATCATCATCATCTCTATCCTCATCATCATCATCCAAAGCAGCGGATTCATCATTTGCATCCATTGTTCCTTTGGGTAAGCAAGCTGAGGCCCATCATTACTGTACCGTGCACATATAGTCTGATTCTACATACCCATTCATAACAAAAGTTTAAGCATTGACACAGAGAAGGAAAAGCTGGAATATAAGCATTTAAACTTTATACTGGGTTGCTGTCAGCTGTAGTTGTATCACCAAGTCAGTGGTCACTTTCCTTACTGCAGTAAGAGTGTCCTACATCACTTCAGTGTATTTGGAGTGAATAGTAGAGAGTGGTTTGACATACAGTAGTCATTCCCCTGCTTTCCTGTGCCCAGTCCAGTGTACAGCAGGAAACTCTGTAAAAGTGTACTGTAAACAGGATATCAAGCTATTTATTTATGTCTAAATTTCATTTCTGTAAGTGATTCTTATAGCTTGTCAAACCAGAGTTCTTTTTGAATACATAATTTTCTTAAATAAATATAATTGATTTCTCAACATTGTGTGCTTCCTTTACTGTGTCCTGTTAAAAAGAGGTAACACTATGAGTGACCCCAGTGTGTCAGGGGTGGCGGAGGACTCTCAGAGTCGGGGAGGCCCAGGGGGAATTGATTTATCATGCAACTCCCAAGGGGGCAGTCCTAAATTACTATTTTAAATGTATTGTGGGTATTTTGGAGTATTCTGGGTGTAATTTCTGAAAAAAAGCTTATAAACACCCACATAAACAGGTATATTCGCGTTTGCAAAATGCGGTTAAAAGCGCGTTTTTACAGCTGCATTTTCCTGCCAGCAATTACAATGTCCATAAGCCCATGTCTTAAAACTACTCCAACAGATACTGATATCCCACACTTTTAGTTGTGTCGAATACCTGCTCCCAAGCTGTTAGCTACTCACATCACATCCAACATCCTGTAGTAGTGACATAGGAGCCAGCGGGAGGAATCACTACAAGAGATGAATCACAATTACTGAACCAGAACCAGGTAAATGGTTCTCCCATGCACTCTAGCCTACCATTACAGCAGAGGCATCTAGCTGATCAAGGGCTCTAAATACTGCCTGGGGTGGCTAAGATCAAGGCAGGGTAACTAGAGGTAAAAGGATGGAGTATGCCTACACTTTATACCTCTTTTGCCTGCATAGCCACAGTCTTACAGCTTGCCAATGCCATTTTGTGGCAACAGTGTAGGAAGCACACACACAAGCAGATAGTCCTTTCATTACTTTTCTGTCCTAGCGCTGAGTTGCATGCAGGCAGCCCATATCAGTAAATGGATGACTCTGAGTGCACAGGCTCTGTGACAGGGTCTGTGCATCTATCCCTGAGTATTTGTAAAAACACCTATAAGGTTTTTATTGCTATTTGTGCTCCTGTTAGGGAGATTCGACCTCTCTATTTGTCTTGGTGACTGTTTTCACTGAGAGAGAATATGAAATGGTTTTGAGTTGTCACCAGAATAGGAATAAAGGGGAAAACCTCAAATTGGGAAACGAATTCTGGTGACAACCATGGATTCCCTCACTTTGGAGGGCTTTCCTCTCACTTCCTGTTTTAGTTCTGGATCAGTAAGTGAAGGAAAATCTCCCAGACGAAACAGAGATGGGAAAAAAAAACGAAGCAGTTCATCCCTGATACACACACACACACTCACACTCCAAAATGAAAAAGAAAACTTTCAAACTTTGGCTTTCAGTTCTTTTTTTAATGACTCCAGGAGCACATACTTTTCCTTACCACCATGTCACTGTATGGACAAGGAGCAGATTTGCTTTGCGCAAGTTTACCATATGATGCAAGGTTTGAACGAACAAAAAATACAAAGGTTTATTGAAAAGTTTAATTATAATACATTTCATAATAGCATTACCTCACACATATGTCATCAACCATATGTACAATATCATGATTGTGAAATCTGGCTAAACCATTCTTTTCCCCATTAAACTACAAATATAATAGCATTTTGTTTCCACATTTGCCTCCTTTTAACTTTTTTTTAGCTTTGGCAACGGCGGATGGAAAACGTAAAATACTGAAATAGAATATTGGCTGGTTATATGAATATTTTTAAAGAAAAATCAGATCAATAAACAAATCCTAAATTAACTTTCAGTTAATTAACACCTTATTGATTTATGTAATGTACTTGTTATGCTGAATTTTTATGCAATAGAACAAGACCTCTCACGGCCTGGTGTGTGTAAGTGGGTAGGTGGTGATAACTCACTGTTTGCTGCTGTCTGCAGTTATTGTGCTTGCTCTTTTAACTTGGCAGTAGCTGCTCTGGTAATGCATCTGAGTACACTCATTAAAGGTCACTTTTTAAATAGGAAACAAAACAAAGCGCAAGAGTGCAGTGTTTAAAATAAGCCATTTGGATCTTTTGTTTCACCTCGTTCATAGTCCAGTACTTGTGCACTAGCAACTGTGCATAGAAAAGAAAGTGTCCATTTTAGCAATGCTTCTCATACCCTACAACACCAAAGAGAGAAGTTTGATCTATTGAAGGATAACAACCCCTCACCAGTTTTTATTTTTCTATTTTCACTCCAGACCTGCCCTCTCTTCCCCCAGCAGCCGTTCTAGCCTAGACCAGAATAAAAGGTCCTAGGACCTGCAGCCCACTGGGATACTTAGGTCACATCTCACTGGCTGCAGGAGTAGACATACAGAGCACCCAGAGGGTTGGCTCAACATGTCACTGGGAACTGGATAGCTTAACCTAGAGGAGACAGTCAACTGAAATGGAACAAGATGAAGGTGCATGACCCAGTCACCCAAACTTTGAACCATGGATGGCATAACTGGATTCGCTATGCTGGTGAGTATGTTTTGAAGATAACTCAGCAACATAGTTAAAAGAGGGAAAAAACATGGAGGGGAGTTAAGTTCTGCTTTAAAATCATTAATGGCCATTTTCTAGGTAGGCAAGGGATTGTCAAGCAAATGGGATGGAGGGCTGGGCACTGCCCTAGGTAACGCGTATCAAAGCAAAAAAACATTTTTTAAATTTAAAATTAAAATTTAAAGCTTGGCAGGAGCAGCAATTTGCAAAATGCTTAAATAGCAGCATTAAAATACAAAACTCCTTTAACTGCTTTCTGCCAGGTCCATTGTAAAATGATGGCTGGGCGGAACCACATAGTTCTGGGAGGACGTCATATGACGTCCCCTCCAGAATGCACGCCCCCCCTGGAGTGCGCTTCGACGCGATCTTTCACTGGTGGTGTCCATCAGACACAGCCGATGACTGATTAGTGTACCGGCCCGCTGCCAGAACCATGTGATTGCTGTGACCAATCACAGCAGATGACATGACAATTGTAAATAATTATTGGCTTCCTTTCATACCATTCATTGTGTACATTTGTGTTGCTAGCTGTGACTGGTCACAGTGATCACATGGTACAGAGAGGCCAATCACAGCCCATCTGTACCATGTGTCCAATCACAACAATACACACTGAATACACACTTTAATTCAGTAAAAATGTTTGCTTATAGCAGTGAAATTGACAAAAAAATCCTGATCATTTTCCCAGGGGAGTACAGTGTTACTATGGTAACACTGTATTGCTCTGGTCACAGTGTGTAAAAAATGAAAATAAAAGAAAAAAATATTTAAAAAAAATAAAAAAAAATAATATTATTTATTTTTTGTACATACTGTCATCAGTCAGTGTCCCTGGCCACAACCACACCAGTTATATGACGATGCTGTACTGCACTTGTGACAGTGTGTAAAAAAATATCAAAAATATGAAAAAAAAATATTTTTTAAAATGTTTTCATTTTCCAAAGAATTGTAACAAAAATGTATAACTTCAAAAAACATGCTATGCCTCTTATTAAATACCTTGGTCTGTCTACTTCCCTAAAAGGGTAATTACGGGGATGTTTGCACTGTCCTGGCATTTTTGGGTCTCAAGAAATGAGATAGGCTGTCAGTACATCAGGATTGACCAATATTCATATATACATTTGTGCTCATAAGTTTACACCCCCTGGCAGAATTTATGATTTCTTGGCTATTTTTCAGAGAATATGAATGATAACACAAAAATGACAACAGAAACTACCCAAATGACCCTGATCAAAAGTTTACATACTCTGGTGATTTTGGCCTGATAATATGCACACAAGTTGACACAAAGGAGTCTGAATGGCTATTAAAGGTAACCATCCTCACCTGTGATCTGTTTGCTTGTAATTAGTGTGTGTGTATAAAAGGTCAATGAGTTTCTGGACTCCTGACAGACCCTTGCATCTTTCATCCAGTGCTGCACTAATGTTTCAACAACAACAACAAAAAAATCAAAAACAAAAACAATCAATCATAAGGAAAGTAGAGGAGACAAGAGCAACAAGAAGCCAGAAACCCCTAAGGAGAAAATAGTAGACCTGAGACCCAACTTAGACATGAAGGTTATCAACCTCTCCAGTTTTCCACTTGAACAAAGACATGTTAAATTCCTACAAAAGGGAATGTCCTTTTCACCCACTGATAAGATGGACGAATTTACTGTCTTAAAAGAAATAGTCCTTTTTGTCAGAAAAGTCTATCTGAGATTGCTGTTTTGCAGGGAAAAGGTCCCGAGTAAGACAGCAGCGGAGAAAACAAATATGGGTGAAGATGAGTTAGAGGCACTCGACATCCTCAATTCACTTTTTGAGGAAAATGGGGAACTGGATGATGTTGAAAACACCATCAGGAGACCATGCAATATTTACTTTAGGTCAATCAAAATGCCCAACTATGAAAAAAATAAATGGCTGAGTACCTTCATGGACCAGATCAAGGTAGACCTACATAAAATAGACTGGACAGAAAAAGGTCAGGATAACCTAATGAGAGAAGAGAGAAGAGCGTTAAGAGAACTATCCCAAAACAAAAACGTGAATATAAAAGGCAGCGATAAATGCGGGAATGTGGTCCTGATGGACGACGCAGAATATGAGGGAGAGGTCAAGCGATTGCTTTCTGACCAAAGGACTTATTTGAAATTAAAAGAATATCCTTCCCCTACCCTGGTTAAGACACTGAATGAAAGTTTTAAATTTGCTAGGGAGGAAGGTCTATTAAACAAAAAAGAATTTGAATATATGTGGGTTAATGAATATAACACACCTATATTCTACATAATACCCAAGGTCCACAAATCTTTAATAGATCCACCCGGATGGCCAATCGTCTCAGCTATAAGGGGACCCCTTGAGAAGACAGGCAAATACCTTGACTCAATGATCAAGGATATGGTCCCTAAGTTAGAATCATTTGTGCAGGATACTAGACATGTCCTGCACGAAATCTCTAAAATCCTAATTCAGGGGGAGGTCCTCCTGGTGGGAATTGACGTGGAATCACTTTACACGTCAATTCCCCACCAGGATGGAACAAGAGCGGTTGAGGACTACTTGGAGAAGCACTATCCAGCTAACGCGGCACAAAATGAGTTCCTAGTGGATCTCCTCTCCTTTGCCCTACATAATAACTGTTTTCAATTTTTAGGCAAATACTACCAACAGATAGAAGGCACCTTGATGGGAGCCCCCTGGGCCCCTGCATATGCGTGCCTCCACTTGGGATGCTGGGAGGAAGAGACAGTCTATCACATGTCGATGTACCTGGACCACGTCCAGACGTGGCTACGGTACATCAACGATGTGTTTATGGTGTGGAAAGGAAGGGAGGAAGATCTGGCTGAATTCATTAACCTTCTTAACCACTTGCCGACCGCCAACCGCAGGTTGACGGCGACAAAGTGGCTCGTTACTCGTTAACAGTTAAGCGGGTGCTGCGGCTTCGATTGCCGCCGACTACCCGCGATGGAACGGAGGTCCGTGTATGTAAACACGGACCTCCATTCTGTGTGAGGGGGAAGGGCTGTGATCACAGCCTTCCTGTATACGAATGCTGTGACCACTTCCCTTCCCCAGCTAGGGCAGTCCCCATACAGTTAGAACACGCCCAGGGAACATACTTAACCCTTAGAGCGCCCCCTGCAGGTTAACCCCTTCACTGCCAATGGCATTTACACAGTAATCAGTGCATTTTTATAGCACTGATCGCTGTAAAAATGCCAATGGTCCCAAAAAAGTGTCAAAATAGTCCGACATGTCTGCTGAAATATCGCAGTACCGCTAAAAATCGCAGATCGCCGCCATTACTAGTAAAAAAAAAAAAACCCCAAAAATGAATTCTCATCATCCGTAAACGCGACCACTTTTGCGCAAACCAATCAATAAACGCCGATTGCGATTTTCTTTATCGCAGATATGAGGAAGAATGTAAATCGGCCAAAAACGGTGAAAAAAAAAGTTTTTTTATTTTTTTTTTTTTGATTTGTATTCTAGCAAAAAGTAAGAAATTTGGTTTTTTTTTTTGCAAAATTGTCGCTCTTCTTTTGTTTATAGCGGCAATCAGAAATGACGCAGAGGTGATCAAATACCACCAAAAGAAAGCTCTATTTGTGGGAAAAAAAGGACGCAAATTTCGTTTGGGTACAACGTCGCACGACCGCGCAATTTTCAGTTAAAGCTACGCAGTGCCGAATCGCAAAAAGGGCTCCGGTCCTAAAGCTGAAAATCCTTCCGGGGCTGAAGTGGTTAAATATAGATGTATTATAGCCATCTTCATTGCTCCCTTGGGATTGCTTTTTTCTACATAGTTTTTTTGGCTTTGCACTACGTCTTACCTGTACGGGTTACAGGTCTATCCAATTTTTGTCTATTCAATTGCGGTAACACCACTGCATCTAGTTTTTGTTTCTTATTGGAATCTGGAAGCCCCTTTTAAAAATTATATTTTCTTGTGTGTTACCACAACACATTGCAATGCATGTACCCTGGTGCTTTAAGGTGCCATTTATCTAGAAGGCAACCCGGTGCACCAAATCAACCTCTGCAATCTGTGTCGCAGTTCACCACACTGTGTAAATATCGTGGAGGTTAGATTTTAATTAGTCTATTGTGGTGCACTGGCACACTATTCAAAAGATTGGTCTACCTTAACATAGCGCAGGTTAATGCAAACCACTACAACGCATGGCAATGCACACCACCTTACCTATACATTTTAGGTAAGGTATGGCATATTAATCAGAAAATGTTGATGGCAATTGTAAATGCAATTCTGGTTTTCTGGGAGGTATAAAAAGTGTTGAAACAAGGATTGTATAGATTTTTTGCATATTTGTTAATGTTAGATTTTACCATTTATCATTGTTATAGCTGCACCGCAAAAAAACACATCCTAAGTCTATTACCTCTAATGTCCCTAACTGACTGCACCATACCATAAACTCCTGATTTGATGGCAATCACTTTCGGCATCTACAGATCATATATTGTGTTTTACTAACCCAGAAAAAAATCTTGGCTTCATGCGTCAAATTCATTCACCCTAAAATTAATTCTCTTCCTTGTAATCAGATTAATGTCATTAAAAGTTTTTTCCTCTATATTGGAACAGTATCAGAGGAGTGATTACTTAAGTGGAAAGAGGAAAAATCTAATTATAATTCTCTGCTCAAGGTCAATAATGTAGACTCTTCATTAAGTTAATTAGCAAAGCAAATTTCCTTGGCTGTTTGGGGTCAGCCTGTTTTATTGCTAAGATTTGCTGGTGCCACTTACAATGAGTAAAACTAGAATGACTGCAACAGGCTTATTACATGAATTGCAGAATAGTCATATTGTATTTGATTTGCAAGGAGCTGTGGAGTCATGCCAACAGAGAAAAACAGACTACTACAGATACAGAAAACATTAAAATCCTCTTTTGGGAATGAGTCATTTGAAAATAAAAATGGGGGTCTTTGTTAGGACCGGATTTATGGGTAGACTGGAAAGGTCATAGCCTATGGCAGTGATGGAGAAGTTTGGCACCTTGACGTGCATCAAAGCGTGGCTCCTACCCTCGTAAGCGCCAAGTTCAACAAACTTCTTCAGCGAGCCATCCTGAACTACACACAGTGCCCTTCTCTGTGTTTATGTGTCTGAATTGTATTCGTCAAATGTGAGTAGGATATTTTTAATAAACCTTTGAATGCTTACATACAGAGAGCTCTTAGATTGTTTCTTTTGATTTCTATCTGGGTTTGATGCTGAGCACCTGATATTTCACATCGGAGGGATCCAGTACAACAGACTTAACCAATACCTCATGAGGAATACTGCTTATATGACTGCCTGTTAGTTCAGGGGTCTAAGATTGGAGGTGGGCGAAGCAGATTGTTTGGAGGTGGAGGAAGAGTCGCTTCATGCTTTTGAGGTTCTCCTTATTTTGAACGTCTGAACATCTATACTTACCTTCTGGGACTTGTGGACCTCCTTTACTATGGACTTATCCTAGGAACTGTCATTTGTGCTGCACTTTATTGTTTTTTATTGAATGATACCTGATTTTGAGTGAAAGATCATACGTGTTCAGCTTGCAATATTGTGTAATATTTGTTATTTGCGCTGATTGCAACATTGTATATGTAAGGGTATACAATCCCTTTAAGTCAGTTTATAGCTGAATATGCAAGGGTAATGCTTTAAGGACAGCCCACTCCATGCTACAGCCAACAGTGGAATTATGCTAAAGATTTGCATTCTTTGGCCAATGTGAAAAAAAGGAAATGTACTACTTTGCAATTGTTTTTTTTTATTATTATTTATTTTGACTTTGCATGAAAGGAAGGCTGAATGGGAATCCCGCTTACCTCTTTTATAATCTTAGGTCTTAAGGCATCACTGTGGGATAAGCATAGTCTGGAAGGAGGCACTTTATTGAAGAAGAGCTATAAGGGCAATGTGTATGGCTCCTTGCATTATTGGAGGTCTCCTTAGTACATCTGACAAGTGTCATGCTTTGGGATCTTCCCTACAGTGAAATTAAACAAACTCGGAGAGACTGTAGCTTAGGTTTTAGCATTTTAATTTTTTTTTTTTCATTTAGAGTAAGGGAGGGTTATAGCCCATGTCAGTTTTTGCCATCTGTGTCCTATTGGAGAGAGTTACCTTCCTGTCTTACCTTCCTGTCCCATTGCCAAAACAGGAAGTAAGACAAAATCCCTGCAAATGAAGGTAATCAATTGGTGCCCCCTGTTCACCAGAACACAATGTGTGATTTTCTTCTACTTTCACTTTCTATGATAACGGTAAACAGGACAAATGAAGAGGATGGCTCTCCCTAACAGGGGCAGAGGTAGCAATAAAAACCTAAGAGGTATTCTTATCCATCTCTACTATGTTCAAAAGCAAAAAAAAAGTTTTGCCTTTAGGTATACTTTAAAATGCCGCACCTTCTGAACAATGATGTTCTATAAGGTGTCTTTTGAAGATATCAGAAAAAAGAGCTATTTGAAGAAATAAAAAAAAATAAATAGGAGACAAAGTAACGATTCATGGAAAATTAAAAAGCATTTAAATGGTCTATTTTTGTACAGAAAAAAACAATTCTACACCCATATAGGCTTTATGTTTATGCTTTGAAACTTTGTTGAGAAAATTATGATGGGATAAAACAAATCATGCATGTAAAATGAATTCACCCCATCCTGCACCACACATGATCACCCCATACTCTACTCTTCAAGCTACTCAGTTTTTCATTAAAATAAAAAGAGTAGTTCAGGGTATTAAAATCAGAGGAGAGACATTGGAAAAGACTTGTCACATAGCAGAGGTACACAAGTAGTAGATAATGATTAGTGCAAGGAGGACTTTTAATAGAAGCTGACTTTATTAAACACTGAAATAATGGATTTTGTGATCATTTGTCACTTCTTCAGATCAATGGTGTGAACACAGGCAACTTTGCAGGCTAAAGTGAAGAGCAATGAACAGTGTACATGTACGTATGTGTCCCATTTCCCAGAGTGTGTTGAGCTACAGAACTTGAAAGATTCTGAAATGAGGCTGTGTCACATTGTGCAAGATGCATAGCAAAAAAATCAGACACATTGCATTTCGCTTAAAGCAAAAAAAAAAATGCGAACAGGAAGGGTTTTTTTTATTGCAGAAGAAGCATCCTGTTTATCCTCTGCAATAAATGCTTCTGACCTGAAGGTTTGCAAACTTCTTCTGAAAGTAAAATGAGCTGCGCATGCACAGTTCAGTGTACATTCCCAGCACACCTCACAGTTGGGAAGAATTAACTCCATGAAACCTAGACTGCATCAGTGATAGAGACATTTACAGACACAACTGCAGGAGGAACGGCATTCACAGAACACAGAGCAGATATAGTGTTAAGCCACCCTCCATCCACTAGGGGGTGAATTGAGGGCATGGACTGCTACAGACTCTGAGGAGAGGTGTGAAGGACTGTGGGAAATGTAGCGCTAGAAAAGAGATGTAACCTGTATTATAGTTTGTCTATGGACTCTAAGAGGAGTTGGGCTTTTTCCTTTCAAAAATCATACTTACCTAGTTGGAGGCAGCATCTGTCCCCTGCCAGATCTAAGTCTGAAAAACATGCGATCAAACACCACTGATCGCTCGGTTCTCAGTCAGTCACAGCTCTCTGCTCTGCCCCCCCTCCCCCGGTTCACTGGAGCACTGGGTTGTGGAGGGGGTGGCTCGCTGAGAGGCTGAACCGGGTGCAGTTGTTATACTGCAGTGTGGAGAAAGGAGAGTGTTTTTAAGTATTTTCCTGGGTTGAAAAAAAAAAGAAGGGGCATTCTTCAGAGAGATTGACAGATCTGCTGTACCTGGGGAGAAAGAAGAGGCAACATCTTGCTGAGGAGCAGAAGCAGTGAGCAGACGGTGGTACCTGAGAACAGTAGAGAGTGGCCACAATTCCGTAGAAGTGGACCCTGGATGCTGGGGAGCCTGCTTTATAGCTAAGGAGCCAAGATGCTCAGGATGTTGTTGGAACAATGTATTATTGCCTGCATCAGTTCTTAAAGGGACACTACCCTAAGCATAACGTTTTGGGCCCTAGTGAAATGGTCAGCAGGAGTAGAGTAGGCTACGCCTGACTGCTGAACTGATGGTGTATTTTATCTTTCCCTCAATTAGGGTAACCCAGAATAGAGTGCAGAAGGGGTTGTGTTGTATAGTTATCATTGTGATTGTAGCACATTCTTGCTCCTGTTTAACAATTGCAGTGTGTTTCTGCAACTGTTTAACCTGTGCAGTAGAACTTGCTTAAGCGGTGTGTATGGCAACCGGTCCAACAGAGGCCGGCCATTTGGCCGACTTCTGTCTGAGGAGCATGCTGGAAAACCAATAGTTGACTGAGAGTGCTAACTGGTGTTTTCTGGCAGGGGGGCAGTCCCCCTGTCAGAACACAAAAGAACAGCAGGGGAGATTGCTGCAGTAATGTCAGATCGTGGTGTGTACCAGGCCTGTTGTTTTCCTCTGTTGTTTAACTGGTTGAAATGTACCCCTTGCTATTGAAATGAAAATAAATAGTGTAGCCCTGTTATAGGGGGGTCATATGAAGTTGCCCTCTTCACACAGGCTATGGCGCTAACCTGCAGGTAACCAAATGAGCCAGAGCCCTTGCTAAAGGAGGAGTGGACTATGAATATATAATAGGCAGTGCCTCCACCTAAAACAGGGCTCCAGCTTATGTAGAGATGATCCCTTTCTAGGACAACTAGTAACTCATCCAAAATAATTCACAGCTGTAGTACTAATACACCCACCATAGATTTCTAAAGCCTTGTACACGTGATGCGATGGTCGTACGACCAAACGGCCAAAATCGTATGTTGGCTGTTGTATCTCACGTACTGACGTGCACTAAGAGATCGTACGACCAAGCCAATCCTGGTGATGTGTTACAAGCGTGCATTTGATTTGTGAATTAGGAACGTAGGTTTACACAAATGGACACTTCCGAGCGTTCCTGACTTCTGAGCATGCGTGTTTTGCACATACAACTTGTTGGACCAACTTCTCTGTATAAACGGTACAACAGTCGTACAACCGCTTGTTGTACAACCAAAGTTTTCTAGTCTGCTCATCCAACTTCTGTTGTACGACCATCCCACTTCGGCTGTTCTAATCGCGCGTACTAATGGTCGGATGATCATACAACAAGCAGTTGTACGACCGTTTTCATACGACCGTCACACCGCGTGTACGAGGCTTAAGAGATATCCAGACATATCAGCAGGTGATTAGTGTAACTTTATATATGATAAAGTGATGGCATTACATCCAACCAACACAATAACAAGAAGAATGTACATATGTTTTAGAAGAACAGTATATATATATGTATCTGTATATCCGGATATATAACTAAAGGCCCTTAACACTAGGGATGGGCGAACGGTTCGGCCCGAGCATAAGTTCGGGCTGAACTTTCATTGTGCGGGGCGTTCTGCGATTAGCTGAACAAACGGGACGTTCGACCCCCAAACGGACCGCAATGCATTGCGGCGCTGAGCAGTGCATTGCAAGCCCTGATTGGCTGAAGCAGTGAAATCTTCAGCCAATCAGGGCACATAGCACTGTCGGAGTCATGATTGGACACTGTCATCATGACTTTATCCAATCATGGCTCATTCCTGCCCCACAGTATAAAAGTATTCCTTCAATGGCAGCTATTGTGATTTTGGCGTGGAGAGAGATAGAACAGGGCTATTAGTTAGTTAGTGTGCTATTGTGGTACAATTGTCAGTGTAGAATATTAGTTTAGTGTCAGTCTATCGATAGTGTGAGTGTAGTGAGGAGGACCATAATTCAGTTTTGCATAGTGTGCAGATAGAGTAGGGACAGCTTAGTAGTGTAGTGAGACTGTATCATTCACACATACATTAGTGTATATGTAGAGTAGGGACAGCTCAGATAGTTTCAGTGTAGTGTAGTGAGACCATGTCACTAATCTTTACATTAGTGTATAGCAGGAGTAGGGACAGTTCAGATAGAGTCAGTGTAGTGACGGTTGAACACTGTATATTTGATTGCAAGTTTAACGCGATTTACTTCTGTGTGCGTTACTGCTAGTTTAACACCATATAGTTTTGTGTGCGTTACTGCCTGTTTAACGCCATATAGGTTTGTGCGTTACTGCAAGTTTAACGCCATTTACTTCTGTGTGCTTTACTGCCAATTTAACGCTGTATTGTTTTGTGCGTTACTGCCGGTTTAACGCCATTTACTTTTATGTGTGTTACTGCAAGTTTTACGCCATATAGTTCTGCGCGTTAATGCAAGTTTAATGCCATTTACTTCTGTGTGCGTTACTCCAAGTTTAACGCCATATATTTCTGTGTGTGTTACTGCAAGTTTAACTCCATTTACTTCTGTGTATGTTACTGCAAGTTTAATGCCATATAGTTTTGTGCATTACTGCAAGTTTAATGCTATATAATTCTGTGCGTCACTGTACGTTTGACGCATTATATTGCAGTATATTATAGTGTATCCGTGGAGTGTGTCTGTGTAGTGTGAGTACTCAAATTAAAGTGCACCAAACGCCACTTTACTTTTGATTAAAGTGCATCTACGTACAGATTTCCACTTCTGCCGAGAAATCGGGGTAAAAGGAGATGCGGGTGTTGTCAATCTTCATCTTGTCTCCTTTAATTCTAGCTTGGTATAGGGCTGCGTCTCTGTCTTTAAAGTTCAGTAGTTTGAATAGGAAGGGTCTTGGAGGCTCCTCTGGGCAAGGGCGCCTTCCAGGGACACGGTGTGCCCTCTTCACCGCAAACATAGGTGTAAATGCCTCCCGGCCAAATGTTTCTACATTTGCTAATAAGCACCACCCCCTCCCTCCCAATAATGTCTGGGAGGACAACAAGGAGAGGCAAATGTTCCTGTAATGTGACGTGGCACTGTAAGGGGGCCAGGAACAAATGTGTCCACAGGCAAAGGTGGACATGGTGGTCAGTCCTCAGGCAGGGCATCATTTCCTCTGTTTAGTGAATTTGCCCGAGCCATCCAGCCACAGCATGCAGAGGAGGTGGTGGACTGGCTTAACAAACCTTCCTCATCCTCATCATCCTCTGTCACGCAAGCAGAGACAACTGTGCAGTCCCCTGCACTTGCCAGAGTGGAAAAACCTGCCTCCTTGTCCACATCTATTCCTGCCATAGCCCCAACATTAGCCATGGAGGAGTCAGCTGAGTTATTTGACCACAGCGTCAGCCACTTGCTCCTTGCCCAGCCATTACTGGATTCAGATGTTGGTTCAGAGGTTGAGGATGGCAGGAACATGAGCCTAGAGAGAGGGGAGAACACTGGTAGACAAATTGGCATTCATGTTCCCCCAGCCGCAGCGTATTGCCAAGTTGTCTCCAGTGGTAATGATGATGATGAAGATGGAGGAGATGGAGATGATGATGATGGTGAGGTTACTGATGCGACTTGAGTGCCAGTTAGAGCAGAGGAGGAAACTGAAGGTGAGGTGGCACAACCCCAAGGAGGCCGACATCAAGAAAGAGTAGAGAGCAGCCACGCTATTCCATCACATTCTGCAGCTGTTATCTCCCGGCCCCCTTCTCAGCTGTCTAGGCCTTTTTCAACATGTCTGCAGCAGATCGTACTGTTGCTATCTGCAAACTGTGTCTCAGGCACAGCAAATGTGGCAAAAATACCAGCCATTTGAGTACCACATACTTAACAAGGCAATTAATGTCCAACCACTCAGCCCATTGGCAAGAGCACCTAAAAGCCACACAAAAGGAACTAAAATCTGTCCCTCCTCCTCCTCCTTACCCACTTCAGTCTGTCCCTGCTATACCGATTAATGTCATAAGTACCAACATTTTTTAATCATGTTATTCTTTATAATCATGTCAATTTTAGCAATATTAATCAACTCTTGTAAGAATCATGGAATTTCCTTGGTAGTCCCAATACTTATCATTTCCATGTATTGTTGATCTAACTAGGGAATTAGTCCAATAATCAAATCATAGATATTATGAACATTAATAATTCTATTTAACATTATTTTAGTCACCCTCCCTTTTTGTCTAGGCATTGTCATGTAGCAATTAGTTTTTTTCAATGCCCGCTAGATGGCGCTTGACTATTTAGTCAGGTGCAGAAGGATTTGATATAATTCTCTCTTTCAAATTAAAATTCCCTTTTTAGTTTAGTTTTAAATACTTAAAAACCTTGTTTTGTTGGCATATGACTTTATTATGACGATGGGGATACGAGAGGTTGTTCTTCCTATGACACACTTCCCCTCTAGCTTAATCTTCCATTGCATTGAACGGAGGCTTAGACCACACATGCCCAGTCTGGAGACGAGGTGTGGCATGCATGCCCCGCCGCACATGTCTGGTACACAGACGAGGTGTGGCATTCACGCCCCACCGCCATCTTCTGTGGGGAAGTAGTAGGTTGTAGTGTCCATTGAATTAGAGCCAGTAATGTCTCCGACCGAACACTTCCTGCCCGCAGATGAGGCGTGGAACGCATGCCTCGCTGCCATCTTGAGAGAGGCGGAAGTGACGGCGGCTCTTAGTGTATGGGAATTAATCATAGATTTATATATAAGCATGGCGGTTTGGGGGGGGGGGGTAACCCCCAGACAACGTCTTAGAGGATGAAACGCACCAGGAGTTGCTGACCCCATGCCGCTGTGCTTTATCTTGTGACTGGCAGATTTCTTTGAGCTCAAGTGTACTTGCATACATGTAAGTGCATTACTTTTAATAAAATGTATCATAAAGGATCTTATGCTATGTGAGGCTTTTATTTCATGTTCCACACACCTCTCTGGATATCACCCGTGTGGAGATCTTTTTAAGTGTTATCGTTGCCTTGCCGGGATATTACAGCACACCCCTGTGGACCTTCACAGTGAGGAACAATTCTTGTGGCTCTGTGACTCCACATTATATTCAGGCTTGAATATAAGCATTTTCTGGTAAGCGCAATTATGTGATGTGTGATGATTTACCATACTTCCATGAAAGGCCTCCCTCTGTGTATATCTTGCTTGGAATATTTCAAGATCCACATGATTTTCCACATTTGATTAATTTTGATAAATGAACGCAGAGAATGCCGATATCTCTGACTAAGTGTTTTTGGGATGTGGAATCTCTGTAGGGATGGGCGAACAGTTCGGCCCAAGCATAAGTGCGGGCTGAACTTTCGCTGTTCGGTCGTTCGGCGAACATCCGAACAAACGGGACGTTCGACCGTTTGTTCGGACCCTCGAACCAACCAAAATGCAATGCGGCACTGAAAAATGTATTGCAAGCCCTGATTGGCTGAAGTAGTAAAAGCTTCTGTCAATCAGGGCAGAGCACTGTCAGAGTCATGATTGGACACTGTCATCATGACTTTATCCAATCATGGCTCAATACCTCCCCATAGTATAAAAGTATTCTTTCAGTGACAGCCATTTTCAGTGTGATTTCGGCTGGAGAGGCATAGAACGGGGATCTGTCCAGTGTTATTAGTTAGCTAGTGTGCTAAACTGTGCTATTTTGCTTTAATTGTCAGTGTAGAATATTAGTTTAGTGTGAGTCTAGGGATAGTGTGAGTGTAGTGAGGAGGACCATTCAGCTTTGCATAGTGTGCAGCTAGAGTAGGGACAGCTCAGATAGTTTCACTGTAGTGCAGTGAGACCGTTTCATTCATACATACATTAGTGTATATGTAGAGTAGGGACAGCTCAGATAGTTTCAGTGTAGTGAGACCATGTCAGCAAACTTTACATAAGGGTATAGCTAGAGTAGGGACAGTTCAGATAGCATCAGTGTAGTGACGGTTGAACACCATCTATTTGATTCCGTTACTGCAAGTTTAATGCCATTTACTTCTTTGTGCGTTACTGACAGTTTAACACCATTTACTTCTGTGTGCGTTACTGCCAGTTTAACGCCATATAGTTCTAAGTGCGTTACTGCCAGTTTAACGCTATAAAGTTCTAACTGTGTTACTGCCAGTTTAACGCCATATAGTTCTAAGCGCGTTACTGCCAGTTTAACGCCATTTACTTTTGTGTGCGCTACTGCCAGTTTAACGCCATATAGTTATAAGTGCTTTACTGCCAGTTTAACGCCATATAGTTCTAAGTGCATTACTGCCAGTTGAACGCCATTTACTTCTGTGTGTGTTACTGCCAGTTTAATGCCATATAGTTCTAAGTGCGTTACTGCCAGTTTAACGCCATATAGTTCTAAGTGCATTACTGCCAGTTTAACGCCATATAGTTCTAAGTACATTACTGCCAGTTTAAGGCCATTTACTTCTGAGTGCATTACTGCCAGTTTAACACATTATAGTTCTAAGTACGTTACTGCCAGTTTAACGCCATATAGTTCTAAGTGTGTTACTGCCAGTTTGACACATTATAGTTCTAAGTACGTTACTGCCAGTTAGCGCCATTTACTATTGTGTGCGTTACTGCCAGTTTAATGCCATATAGTTTTGCGTGTCACTGTACGTTTGACGCATTATATTGCAGCATATTACAGTGTATCCGTGGAGTGTGTCTGTGAACTGTGAGTACTCAAATTAAAGTACACCAAACACCACTTCTCATTGATTAAAGTGCATCTACATACAGATTTCCACTTCTTCATAAGATTTGCTAATAAGCACCGCCTCCTCTCTCCCAATAATGTCTGGGAGGGCAAGAAGAAGAGGCAGAAGTTCCCTTGGCACTGTAAGGGGGCCAGCAACAAATGTGTCCACAGACAAAGGTGGACGTGGTGGTCAGTCCTCAGGCAGGGCATCATTTCCTCTGTTTAGTGGGATTGCCCATGCTATCCAGCCACAGCATGCAGAGGAGGTGGTGGACTGGCTTACTAAACCTTCCTCATCCTCATCATCCTCTGTCACGCAAGCAGAGACAAGTGTGCAGTCCCCTGCAGTTGCCAGAGTGGATAAACCTTTTGGGATGTGGAATCTCTGCAGGACTTTGAGGCTGGACCAGGCTGGTGCCCTCTTATACTCCTCTCCCTCTACAGTTGTCATTAGGTTAACAGGACCTAATATTTTTGAGGAGTTGCCTCCATTCACCATACATCAATTTTATTCACCTATTCCAACACACTAGCGCTATGTAGCTCCCACTCCAATTCCCTCCTTCGTTGAGGCAGCCTAGCTTTGAGGGTGTTCAATAATTTCATCTGGAACAATGTTTTTGGTATAGGTTTATTGGGCACAATTAATATCCAAATAACATTTTTTCAGCACCTGCTTGACAGGTGCATATCATTGCAATTTTTTTGGCCTTCATCAAGACCACCTCTAAAGGGTTACGGTGGGAAGGCGCCACCGACACACAAAGACCAATTTTTCTGCACTTGTTTGACAGGTGCATATAATTGCAATTTTTTTTACAGAAAGGCCAATTCTTGCCTTCATGAAGAGCATCTCTATAGGGTTATGGTGTGAAGGCACCACCGACACCCAAAGCCCAATTTTTCCGCACCCGTTACTTCTATCCAAAGTCAAAGTAACACCAAAATTTATCCAAAAAATCTCTAATCTTGTTCCCAGTGCACTACATTGTGGCCTCATCATATACACTGGCTCCCCAGCTGTTGCTGAACAAAATAAAGGCGACTTTCAGGGAAAATGTCTTTTTTTTTGGCTTTATAAATGCAATTATTGCTGCAGCAGATTCTAGACATGGTATAGATCTGCCACATTACAGGTAGACTAAGAGGACCCCCGGGCACTATATTGGAAGGTTTTTTTTTATTTTTATGCTTTCACTTTAAAAATCCAAAAATCACTGCTCATTTAAAAATTACATTTTTCAAAAACTTTTTTTTCATTTATACATGTCCCCCAGGGCAGGACCCGGACCCCTATAACCATTGTATGCCCAATTACTTGCATATCAGCCTTCAAAATGGGCACTTTTGATTTTTTGACTTTCGGGTCCCATTGACATTAATGGGGTTCGTTATTTGGGTCCGAACTTTCGCGATGTTCGAAAGTTCTGGTGCAAACCGAACAGGAGTCAGTTCGGCCCATCCCTATTTAACACCAATACCTCCAATTAGGCACTGTGGCACAGTTCAGTAGCAGGGGCCCCTGATGAGCTTACTTGCAAGGCGTAACACAATCTGGTTTGAGAGAGTGGAGTGGAGGCTTCCTGGGGGAGGCTTGTACAGACAAACAAATCGATGGTGAAGATTTCTGGAATGCACCACCTGCAAGGCAAATCAGGCCTATTTAGCCTTTATCTCTTGGTCCCTAACCTGACTATAGGCTATCAATGTTACCGGACCACTACCTATCTAAGTGGCCGTCGGAATCCTAACCTGTCGCTAACCTGAGCTGTTTAACCTAGGTTAATGCTAGCTAGGAACCCCCAGACCAAAAAGGGACACTGTTGCTTTAAATAATGAAGTGGCAGATATACACTTCAATACAAACTCGTCAAATGAGTTATAATAAAATGAGCTTTGATCTCATACACTTGAGAATAGCCCAAGTATATTGCAGTGTGCAAATAGAAAGTAAATCAGAGAAGCCTCTAACACAGGAATATGCAGATACAGTATCTCTGATTCCCATACAGGAGTGAAAAAAATATAACAGTGAGCCTGTTTTAGCCTGGAAGGAGATACCACAAAATCAGTCTGCAGCACCTCTTGCTGACGTAGCATGTGGCTGGTCTCTCTCCTTCCACTTCCTGTAAGACATCGACATACATAGCCTTGAGGGGTTTCCTAACCTTTTAGCTAGGGTAGGAAACAACCTCTTAACAGGAAGAATCTGTTTGTAATAAGAACTCTATGGTAGGCACCAGGCATTAATGTAAACAAACTCACAGACAGTATACAAAGGAACACTTCCCTACACACTCCCTCTGGTGAAACCTTTACGTCCCATCAAAGAAAACATACATATATATGTAATATTCAGACAAAGAAACAATGTTGACAGTGGCGGCTGGTGAAATTTTAGGAAGGGGGGGGTGCCAGATAGGGTATACAGCATCACCAGATAGTGGTATACAGAATCACCAGATAGTGGTATACAGCATCACCAGATAGGAGTATACAAAGTCACCAGATAGGGGTATACAGAGTCACCAGATAGCAGTATACACTCACAGAGTCACCATATAGCAGTATACAGAGTCACCATATAGCAGTATACAGAGTCACCATATAGCAGTATAGAGAGTCACCAGATAGGGGTATACAGAAGCACCATATAGCAGTATACAGAGCCCCAGATAGCAGTATACAGAGCCCCAGATAGCAGTATACAGTTACCATATAGCAGTATATAGAGCCCCAGATAGCAGTATACAGAGTCCCAGATAGCAGTATATAGTCACCAGATAGGGTATTCAGAGTTCCAGATGGTGTATACAGAGTCCCAAATAGGGTATACAGGGTCCCAGATAGGGTATACAGGGTCCCAGATAGGGGTATACAGAGTCACCAGATAGCAGTATACACTCACAGAGTCACCATATAGCAGTATACAGAGTCACCATATAGCAGTATACAGAGAGTCATCAGATAGGGGTATACAGAAGCACCATATAGCAGTATACAGAGCCCCAGATAGCAGTATACAGAGCCCCAGATAGCAGTATATAGTCACCAGATAGGGTATTCAGAGTTCCAGATGGGGTATACAGAGTCCCAAATAGGGTATACAGGGTCCCAGATAGGGTATACAGGGTCCCAGATAGGGGTATACAGGGTCCCAGATAGGGTATACAGGGTCCCAGATAGGGTATACAGGGTCCCAGGTAGGGTATACAGGGTCCCAGGTAGGGTATACAGTAACCAGATAGGGGTATACAGGGTCCCAGATAGAGATATACAGGTTCACAGATAGGGGTATACAGGGTCCCAGATAGGGTATACAGGGTCCCAGATTGGGTATACAGTCACCAGATAGAGGTATACAGGGCCCCAGATAGCAGTATACAGTCACCAGATAGGGTATACAGGGTCCAAGATAGGGGTATACAGAGTCACCAGATAGGGTATACAGGGTCCCAGATAGGGGTATACAGGGTCCCCAGATAGGAATATACAGGGTCCCGGATAGGGGTAAACAGGGTCCCAGATAGGGTATACAGTCACCAGATAGGGTATACAGGGTCCCAGATAGGGGCTTGCGGTGCCCCCCCCCCGAAGTCGGGACAAGTACCGCACTTACCCCATCTAATAGGCAGGCTGGCAGTGTGCAGATATCGGCTTGCGGAGAGCGGGCTGATAGTGTGCAGAAGCAGCGCTTGGGGAGAGCATGCTGGAGCCTGGCTGGCAGTGGAGTGGCAGAGGACTGTCCTCCTCTCCTCGTGGACGGTCTGCTGTCAACTGACAGCAAGGAGCCACGGAAATAAAAAAGAAAAGTCAATATACCAGCGCCTCCTGCAGGGGGGCTGGGCTGACTTCTTTTTTTTTCCTTCATGTCAGCGGCAGGGCCCAAGCGCCCCTTATACACCAGCTGCCGATGAATGTTGATCCTCTCTCCATAACAATGGTTTGCTGAGGGAGAAGGCAAATTAGTAAATCATTCCAGGTGAAGCAAAAACTGGTAACATATTGACCAAATTAGAAACTGCTCCTACCCAGGCATGATACAAGTGAGACTGAGTAATGAATCTGGGATCCCCCAAACTATCATAAGTCAAGATGGGTGGGGGATGCCTAGCTCGTTCTCCTCTTCGTACTTCTCTCTGAGGTAAAGCTCTATTTCCAGGCCCTGAACTAGGACTTTGAGTCATGGGAAGGGATGGGACTGGTTGGGAGTCAGAACTAGACCCCTGACTGAATGTAGGCACTGACTGGGGCACAAATTCTGGAGACCCAGGATCTAGCGTCTCCCAGGAAGGAGAAGTGTCGGTGCTGGCAACATCAGAGGTTACATTCCACTCACTCTCACTGACATCAGAAAGATCAGATGAGGCATCCGCCTGAATAGAAGGCAGATCATTCACTGGAGTGTCAGCTGTTATTTCCTCATCACTGGCTTGAGAAATGGGCAGTAAATGATTGTGATGCCAAGCTTTGATTTGTCCTTATGGCCCCTTTATCTTGTATACTGGGATCGCAGGTAACTTATCCACCACTGTGAAGATTCCTTTCCTCCATCTGTCAGCTAATTTATGCTTTCCTGTTGCACCGAGGTTTCGTAGTAGTATTCTATCGCCTATATTCAAGTTTCTGTATCTCACCCGAAGATCAAACCTTCTTTTGTTTCCTTCATTAATTTTGGCCACATTTTCTTCAGGCAAGCGGTAAGCAGACTTAAGGGTATCTTTCAATCTAGCCACATATTGGTAGTGGCTTTGATGACTGATCCCATCGGTGGAGACCCGAGTAGAAGGTCAATTGGTAATCTGGGCTCTCTTCCAAACATCAAAAAGTATGGGGAAAACCCGGTGCTCTCATGCCTTGTACTGTTATATGCATGAACCATGGCTTCAACTCTATGACTCCTGGTAGGTTTCTCATCAGCCTGTAGGGTGCCTAGCATGACAAGCAAGGTCCTGTTAAATCTTTCAGGAAAAGCATCACCTTCAGGGTGGTAAGGTGTAGTCCGACTCTTGCAAATGTTTAACAGCTGAAGCAATTCTTTGATCAACTTGCTCTCAAAATCCTGACCCTGATCTGAGTGTATTCTGTGGGTGATAGTGGATAAAATATTTAAATATTTCTCCCAAAGCACTCGAGCCACCGTTACTGCCTTTCGATCCTTAGTATGGTAAGCTTGGGCGTACCGGGTAAAGTGATCTTGGTCACCACTAATACATTTCTGATCCCTCTGGAATCTTGATCAATACATAGAAAGTGGATACAGTCCAGATCCATGGGACCTGAACTTTGTAAGTGCTTCATGGGTCAGCACTGATTGGCAGAGCTTTCCTCTGAAGACATAGAAGGCAACGTCTGCAAAGATTTACCGCAGTATCTCTCATTGTAGGCCTGTAGAATCGATCTTGAACGAGACCATAAGTGTTTTCCAACTCCAGATGGTCATGATGGTTATGCAGACTCCTGAACACCATCTTGCGGAAGCATTCTGGGAGCACTAACTGATGCCTCCCAGGGTGGTCATGATACAATACCACACGATAGAGTAGTCAATCTCACATTTCTCCCAATCCCTCAGGAAAGGACCACACTCAGTGGGCAGGGACTTCAACATCTCTGGATCTATAGCACTCACTGCTCTGTACAAAGGTCCGATAACAGAGTCAGACTTCTAACTTTTAATCATTTGCTGGGGGCTATGGAGCATCTTTCAAATGACCCCAGTGCAGCTGGGTAAGTGAACATATCAGGGACAGCTTCTGGACCACTACCCATGCAGTCCACAAGCCGTGTCTCAGAAAATGCCACTTTATCTTCAACAAATGCGTCTGTAGCACACAGGGCTCCAACAGCAGGACCAGGGACCTCTTCCCAAACATTCTCTTCAGATGTGGGGGCCAACCCTGGGCGTCTTGATAGGGTATCTGCTCCAATGTTCTTTGGGCCCGGTTTATACTTCAATGTAAACTGGTAATTGGAAAGAGAGGCTAACCATCGGTGCCCGGTGGCATCCAGCTTGGCTGTAGTTAGAGCATTCGTCAAAGGATTGTTATGAGTTCTTACATCAAATGAAGCTCCATATAGATAATCGTGTAACTTGTCAACAATAGCCCATTTGAGTGCCAAGTACTCCAACTTGTGAGCTGGGTAATTACGCTCACTAGGAGAAAGACTTTGGCTGATGAAGGCTATGAGCCCTAATCTTTGGGGATACTCTTGATGCAATACTCCAGCAAGGCCCTCAAAACTTGCATCCACATGAAGTACATAGGGCTTCTGAGCATCAGGGTAAGCCAAGACCAGCGTTTCTGTCAATTTCTTCTTCAATTGGTCAAAGGCTCCTTCACGTGCTGAAGTTCATTTGTCCCGAAACTGGCTTTTGGGAGACCTCTTTTGCTTCTCAGAGCTGTTCATATCACTCTTCAACAAGTCATGAAGGGGTTAAACCAGTCTTGAATACCCCCCTACAAATCTGCAATAATATTCGCAAACGCCAAGGAAGGACCGTAGCTCTGTAATATTCTGAGGCTGGAGCCAGTTCATCACAGCCTCGACTTTTGCGGGGTCAGTGGCCACACCTTCAGCAGGAACTATGTGACTCACGTATGTGACTGATGATCTGCAGAACTTAAGCTTGTCTGCTAACAGCTTCAGTCCCTCATCTCTCAAATGCTGTAACACCCGCATAAGCCTCTCTTCATGTTCTTCTAAGGTTGCCCCGAACACAATAATGTCATTGAGATACACAAGACATTCCCTGGGGTCTAAGCCACCTAGAACTTTTTCCATTAGTCTTTGGAAGGTTACGGGCACACCTCTTATGCTCTGTGGCATGCGGGTGAACTGGTGGAAACCCAAGGGACATATGAATGCAGTCTTCTCCTGGTACCCAGATGCCATCGGGACTTGATAGTACCCAGACCGCAGGACTAGTACAGTGAACCACCGATTCCCATTGAGAGCTTCCAAAGCTTCCTCTATCCTGGGTAGTGTGTACTGATCTAGTATGGTCCTCCGATTGAGGGTTTGGAAATCTACACACAGCCAGATGAACCCACACATTTTCCTCACAACTACAATTGGGGAGGCATAAGGACTTTTACTGTCCACGATAATCCCTTGGCCCTTCATCTGGTTTAGGGTCTGTCTCAGCTCATCAACATCTTTAGGCGCTATTCTTCGAGGTCTCTCTCGGAAAGGAGTAGCATCGATTAGTTGAAAAGTGTGCTGGGCATTTCTAGCACAGCCCTCATCCATGTCATGCACGGAGAACACGTCCGGTAAATCCGACAATTGCTTTGTAGGCTTTTGGCTCCAAGACTCTGGTAGAGTTGGATCACTCAAATCAAATTGGAGGTTAGGAGCTGCATTCCTGATCTGAACTCTACACACTTCAGCATAAGGGTTCACACCGAGCACTGGGTAACATTAAGCAACATCTTGACTAGGATCAATTACAACGGAGTGAAAAGAACAGTTTCTCACAGCTACAACTGTAGACAGTGCCACTCTAGTTCTCCAATCTTTTCTCTCAGGGATTACCATCCAGCCTTCTTGTTCAATCATTTCTTCGGGAGTTTCCATCAGGACATAACTCCCATCTCCAAGCAGTTCTGGGACAATACTAGAGGCCACCCTTAGCACTTTCTCTCCCCCTGGGGGAATTTCCACTGGGTGTTCGCCAGTGTGATATACCACTCCATGGAGGTGGCCAATGGAAAGGGCCTCACAGAACTCTTTAATATCAGATGGTAGGTAATCAGATTCAGATGAATTAGCCCAATTACCTTCAAGAAATTTCTGGAAAGCACTATGTACTGCTCTGCAATTAGTGCCTAGTATTATTGGGGCTGCACGGGCATCACCTGTGTCAGTGCAGACCAAAGCCATGATCTCCATAGGGGGGATACCCTTGTTCTCTAACTCAGGTACAGTCACAATCACTTGTAAACTTCCATCAACAGGGTATGAATCAGAGTTTATCCCCCATAACTCCATATGTCCAGTAGATTGAAGAGGTATACTGCTTAGATACTTCTGGTAGAATGAACGATAGATAAGAGTAACTTGGGACCCGGTGTTATATAAAGCTTGAGTGGCATGTCCATTGACAGTAACTTTAACAAGGCACTTAGACCCTATAATATGTCTTCTTGGTTTTGGTTTGAAATGTCTTCTTCCTTGTTTTTGCTGTCATACAGGGAACACCACACTTTGCACTGTTCCCCCAATGCCCTTCTGACATATTCTAGCAGAATGACCCGTCTGACCACACCTGAAATACTTCCGGGGGTCCCTTGGTGATACAGCTGTTGGTTTACTTGAAAGCTGGGGCCGGTAAGGCTCAGATTTCTCTCTTTGGGTCCGATCAGGGGAGTAATCCTCTTTTGAGACAGCTTTAATTTTCTTAGGAATACTAAACTCAATGTCAGCTTCCTGTTTCTGTACTATTTCCATTAACTCATGGATGGGAAGTACTATGTCAAATAACCTCATTTTAACCACTTCAGCCCCGGAAGGATTTCACACTTTAGGATCAGAGCACTTTTTGCGATTTGGCACTGCGTCGTTTTAACTGACAATTGCATGGTTGTGCGACTTTGTACCCAAACAAAATTTGCATCCTTTTTTCCCCACAAATAGAGCTTTCTTTTGGTGGTATTTGATCCCCTCTGCATCATTTCTGATCGCCGCTATAAACAGAAGAACAGCGGCAATTTTGCAAAAAAACCCAAATTTCTTACTTTTTGCTAACATACAAATCCAAAAAAAATATATAAAAAAACATTTTTTTCCATCGGTTTTGGCCGATTTATATTCTTATTTTTGGTTAAAAAAAAATCGCAATCGGCGTTTGTAGATTGGTTTGTGCAAAAGTTGCCGCGTTTACGGACAATGAGAATTCATTTCTGGGTTTTTTTTAAATTATTTTTTACTAGTAATGGCGGAGATCTGCGATTTTTTAGAGGTACTGCGATATTGCAGCAGACATGGCGGACCATTTTCACACTTTTTTGGGACCATTGGCATTTATACAGCGATCAGTGCTATGAAAATGCACTGATTACTGTGCAAATGCCATTGGCAGTGAAGGGGTTAACCTGCAGGGGGAGCTCTAAGGGTTAACTGTGTCCCCTGGGTGTGTTCTAACTGTGTGTGGGCTGCCCTGGCTGGGGAAAGGGGATGATCACTGCTTCCATATACAGGAAGCCTGTGATCACAGCCCTTGCCCCTCTATGAGAATGGAGATCCGTGTTTACATACACTGCGGGGGGGGGGCATCGCGGGTAGCCGGCGGCGATCGAGTCCGTCCTACCCGCTCCTTGGCCCCCCCCCCTGGACACAGTGACCACGCGCTCACAGCACTAGTTATCCCAGCCGCCGTCATATGACGGCGGTTTGCGATAAGGAGCCACTCTGTCGCCGTCAGATTGCGGTTGGCGGTCGGCAAGTGGTTAAGGAGCTGTGCAAGAGGGTGGTGAGGTAACAAACCTCTAACTAATTGCTTAGTCATAGTATCTACTTCATAAGTGAATATAGCGCGGTGACAGAGGTGGCTCTAGGCTTTATGAGGCCTTAGGCAAAACTTAGACTTGAGGCCCCACTCACGCCCATAATGGAAAAAATAATTCAAGCGATAAAAATTAACTGGGGCATGGGTAAGGAAACCATTTGGGGTTCAGGAGTGGGGCTAACAATTTAGGTGTGCTGTAACCCATAGCATTAGATCTACAGCCCACGGAACATTGGCGTGATCAGCGAGCTGTGAGAGAACAATTATTTTCAGAAATGGTATTAAATAATAAAAAAAAAAATCTTAAAACTTACCTATTTTATGTAATATTTGTGCTGTTTTTTTTCTGCACAGATGATCAAGCACAGCAGAACACCCAGCATGGTACAGGGCATGCCAATAAGGAAAAAAATGAGCCGGCACTGCTGGACATCGGTTCAATATTCTTTTTATTTAATCACGATACAGCAAATAGCATAAAAATGGCTTACATGCTTCGGCACACAGCAAGGTACGGGACACAGCAGAACACAGGGTACAGCACACATCAGAGTAGAGGGCACAGCACACATCAGTGTACAGGGCACAGTAAGTTACAGCACACTTCAGGGTACAGGACACAGCACACATCAGGGTAAAAGGCACATTAGGATACAGCACACATCAGGGTAAAGGCTACAGCACACATCAGAGTAGAGGGCACAGCACACATCAGGGTACAGGGAACAGTAGGGTACAGCACACATCAGGGTACAGGGCACATCGGGGTACAGGGCACAGCACAGCACACATCAGGGTACAGGGGGCAGTAGTGTAGAGGGCACATCGGGGTACAGGGGCACATCACATCAGGGGGTACAGGGGCACAGCACATCAGGGCACAGCAGGGTACAGGGGCACTGCACATCAGGGTACAGGGGAACAGCACATCAGGGCACAGGGGCACAGCACACATCACGACATGGGATGACAAGGGACATGGGACTACACACGACACGGGAGATGAGACTACACACGACATCGGAAATGGGACTACACACGACATAGGATTACACGGAAAATGGGACTACACACGACACAGGACATGGGACTTCACACGACATTGAATGACACGGGACATGTGACTACACACGACACGGGAGATGAGACTACACACGACATGGGACACAAGACGACACAGGGCA
>BLSH010221733.1:161991-180364 GCA_018402905.1 Glandirana rugosa | reverse complement strand
ACAGCAGGGTACAGGGGCACTGCACATCAGGGTACAGGGGAACAGCACATCAGGGCACAGGGGCACAGCACACATTTGGGTACAGCAGAGTACAGGGGCACCACACATCAGGGTACAGGGGCACAGCACATCAGGGTACAGGGGTACAGCACACATCAGGGTACAGGGGCACAGCACACATCAGGATACAGGGCAACACACACATCAGGAGGTACAGGGCACAGCGCATCAGGGCACAGGGGCACAGCACACATCAGGGTACCGAGGCACAGCGCATATCAGGGCACCGCACATCAGAGGGTACAGGGGCACCACACATCAGGGTAAAGGGTCACAGCACATCAGGGTACAGGGGCACAGGACATCAGAGTACAGGGGCACAGCACACATCAAGGCACAGCAGGGTACGGGGACACTGCACATCAGGGTACAGGGGTACAGCACATCAGGGTACGGAGTAGAGTAGACATCAGAGTACAGGGGCAAAGCACACATCAGGGTACAGGGGCACCGCACATCGGGGTACAGGGGCACCGCACATCAGGGGGTACAGGGCACAGCACATCAGGGTACAGGGGCACAGCACACATCAGGGCACATCAGGATACAGAGGCACAGCACATATCAGGGCACCGCACATCAGGGGGTACAGGGGCACAGTGTTGCCTAGCAGTTTTCTTCAAATGCAGAGTAGCGCGGGAAGCGACTGTAATAAGTTCTCTTTCATGTCACGCTGCTCCCTGGCAGCGGCCCCGTCCCTCCTCTCTTCTCGTCCATCCCAATTTGCTTGTGAGATCACCTGGGATGGACGAGAAGAGAGGAGGGGGCCGGGGAGTAGCTTAATATGAAAGAGAACTTGTTACAGCTGCTTCCTGGGCTACTCTGCATGCTGGCTGAATCTCGATCTACCCGTCCGGCGTCAGCTGTTGTTGATTGACGGGTAGATCGCCGCGGACCTGGGGACTTCGCTGCAGAACAAATTAGGCAAACTAGGCAGGCGCGAGGCCCCTGTGAGTGTGAAGCCTAATTTGCCATGTGGTAATCATCAACCATCTGCTCAAGATCATGGTATGGCTCAAAGTGATCAGACAGTACCTGTATGTAGTCTGTTGCACTTGCTCCTTCGTGTGCATCTCAGTACAGGCAAATTATTTCAGCGGCTGGGGAGTGCAGGCTTTCGATGATACAATGCTTCTTAGCTCCCTCTGAGCATGACCACTCTCCCAGACATTAAAGGGTGTGCTCTCTCCATGCCTCGAATCCCTCTTCTCCTTGCGGTATAGGAACAGTACCAGAGAATGATTTAAACTTTTTATAGTGTGTAACCCCTGTGCCAGCATTTCTGCCAGCTTAGTTAAATTATACATTGCATTGTTACTAGATGGTTCACTATCACTAACCAAACTGGGAGGATAACTAGCGGACATTGGTTCTTTCTTTATTTGACCCTGCAAGGGGGTAGTGGGAGCAACTGCAGGGCGCCCCTCTGAATTGGGTTTCTCCTCCATATTGTTAGTACCACTTTAATCCCAGCATTGCCTCCAAATGTAGCCCCGTTATAGGAGGGGTCATATGAAGTTGCCCTCTCCACACAGGCTATGGCGCTAACGTGCAGGTAAACAAATGAGCCAGAGTACTCGCTAAAGAAAGAGTGGACTATGAATATATAATTGGCAATGCCTCCACCTTGAACCGGGCTCCAGCTTATGTAGAGATGATCCCTTTCTAGGACAATAACTAGTAACTCACCCAAAATAATTGACACATGTAGTACCACACCCATCATAGATTTCTAAGAGTAAAGGTATGCAGACATACCAGCAGGGGATTATTGTAACTTTATATATGATAAACTGATGGCATTACATCCAACCAACACAATAACAAGAAGAATGTACATATGTCTTAGAAGAACAGTATATAAATATGTATCACAGTTCAATCACAGGGGCCCCTGATGAACTGACTTGCAAGACGTAACACAATTCAGCTTGAGAGGACAGCTTGAGAGGACAATCTATATGTCTTATCTCAACTTTAGAATTGATGTTTGTGCCTTTGTATTTTTATTATGTGGTAATACCATGTCCTCCACGACTTAGGATGGACAAATAAAAATGTTGAGCACTTATCGTTTGCTGGTGTCTGTTTGCACTCCTCATTTAAAGTCCCAATCCCCCCCCCATACAATATTAAACAGGGATGGGGACGCAGACGGTCCCTGCGCCTCATTTAAAGTCCCAACATTTGTCCCTTTCTCTTTTTTGACTTCGTCTAGTAGGTGCAAATTGTCAGGTGTAGGGTTTCTTTTATGATGTTTACTGAGCAAGAGGAATTGATCTGTTAACTTCTTAATTTCAGCATTACATTCACGTTTTAGCTGTGAGGAGAGTCGCCCTGTCATTACTGCTTTATGAGCCGCCCATAGTGTCCCTGGGGAGAAAAAGTCTATATTATTTTCTGAGTCTATATCATTTTCTGAGAAATAATTCCTCAGTGTTTTCTCTAGCATCATACAGTGAATGGGGTTACTCAGAAGGTTCTCATTAAGACTCAATTTAAAGGAAGCCTTTAATTCAGAGGCACATCGTAGATTTTGTGTGACTGTTGAGTGGTTTGATAAGGAAGTGTCATGAATCTTGGAAGAGATATCTTGTGGGATTACTTTGGATTGGAGGAAGATGTGATCTATCCTGGAATGGGTTCTGTGTGGCGCTGAGGAGAGAGTATAATCTTTGACGTGAGGGTTCAATTCCCTCCAAATGTCTACTAGGCTGTCAGTGTGTAGTAGTCTTGCTATTTTGGAACTCTGCTTGGGAGGGCGCTTAGATTTTGTGGATCTTACTTTAGATTTGTCTAGGGAGTGATCAAAATGCAAATTTGAGTCACCTCCCAGTACAGTCGTGCCTGTGAAGTATGGCCTAACAGTCTGTAGCATGGTGTCAAAATATTTTCCCTGGCCTTTGTTGGGTGTTGTGTAGTATGACACAAACATGTAGGCATTTCCATCTATTGTGCCCGATACTAAAATGTAACGACCATCAGGGTCTGTCAGTCTCCTGGTGTGTGAGAAGTTGAGGTGTTTGGCAAAACAGATTGCTACCCCCTTCATTTTGTTTTCTGCATTCGCCAGTTAACTCTTGTGAATGAAAGAGGGTTTGTATGAGGCTGGAAAGTGAGTCTACTGTAGGAGGAGCACATCTGCTTTCAATGTGTGGTATAGATGTAATATTTTCTTACATTTAACTGGGGAGTTGAATCCCTGGACGTTATGGGAGATGATCTGGATTTTAAGTTGTGTGGGGCTGTATTAGGCAGGTGTCTGATAGGACTTAAACGCTAATGAAAAATATTCTCTTACCAAGAGCCGACAAGTGCCCCCGGTGAACGCAGACTCTATAAGTTTCCCAGAGACCTGGTTTCGAGTTTTGCTGAGGGAGAATCTCCAGGAGTCTTTGAGGCGTTGTAAGGGTGAAGGGGAGAGAGAGTAGATAGAAAGATGGAAGAGAAGGGAAAGATGAAAGAAATCATTAGTTAACAAATCAATAATACAACTCGTGTCCCAGTCAGGGAGGGAAGAGACCAGCTACTTCCTGACCCAAGCCCAAAAAGGGCCAGAACCCCCTAGATGGGGAGAACTAATCTGACCCCGAGAGGAGAATAGGAGCATCTCGGCGGCAGATGGAGGTGCATTGGCACCACTCCAGCCACCCCACCTTGAAATATAATAAAGTCAAAACTATAGAAAAAACAGAGCTCCGCCCACATAAGTAAGTTATATCGTGAGACTAGGGAGCAGATCGCCCATCCCAACAGAAATTGTGTGGCCCCATGGATACTCGAAGCACAAGTGGCCTCCCGGCTCCGGCCGAGACCAACCAGGTGGGCCTCCCAAGACACCTCCTGGAAGTCTGCGTTAAATTAAAAATTTGCACGTGTTAACTTAAAAGAACAAAGAAGATCCAGAGTAGATCACATTGTGCAGATTATGTTCTTCCGAAGCTGAGTAGTCTATAGTGGCGGTAGAGCAGTTAACTTGGGAAAATTTAACATTGATTCAAAAGATCAACAACTTAACTTGAACGAACAGTAGTGAGTAACGGTTGCATCATTTCAACCCCAGTTTATGAGTCAGTTCCTCCAAAAAACATGGGAGATTACACCCCCTTAATTAAGGGAAGGTGGAACAGGCGTCAGACAGTTAGAGTGAATTCTTAAGGTGCAGATCACAAAAGACCTAAGTAGATAGGCAAGGCCTGTAATTTGGGCATTCTGATCAGGGCGGATGAAATTCCCCTGTTGTTGTTTTATCCAGACGGATATCAGGGACTTAGTGGATGTGGTCGTTTAGAAGAAGAAGACCCTCTTTGGGGAGGAGGTTGTGGGATTTCCTGGGAAATTAGGCCCAATTGTAGAAATAGGTGCTCACCCTCTGTGAAGGAAGAGAAATGGTGGGCTTTATTGCAGTATGGAAAGTTCAGGGGCAGTGGGAAGGACCACTTGTATGAGATCTCCTTTTGAGCTTTGGACTGTGTACGGTGACAAGTCAGCAAATATCTGTACCTGATGGCCCAGAATAGAGAGTTTATCAGATGTACAGGATAGCTTCATCACTTCCTCTTTCACTGCATAGAAGTGGGGTTTGACTATTATGTTCCAGGGGAGACCGTCTGAACGTATAGGTTGCAGGGCTCTGTGAGCTCTGTCGAGTGCCAAACGATGAGCTGGGATATCAGGGATCAAGTCTTTAAGAAACAAGCAAACCACTGGGTGTACTTCTTTGATGGATTCGGGGAGGCCTCTGATCCTGAAATTGTACCTTCTTGATCTATTCTCAAGGTCGTCTATTTTTGATAAGGCTGAATCTAGTTGCTCCTGAAGGTCTTGGATCCTATCAGAATTTTGGTTGATCTTTGCCGCAGCTTGATCAGAATTTTTTTCGATCGTTTCAATCCTGTAACCTATCTGCTGGAGATCAGCATGGATAGAGGCTGTGATCTGAGCAGCCGTGTGAGAAAGGCCCCTGGCTAGCATTTTTGAAAAGGCTGCCATCATAGAGTCATTTGGTGTGAGGGAAGACCCTTGTGCTTCCTGCTCCCACGGGTCTGGGCTGGTCAGCAGATCCCCCATAGTGAGTATCGGGCCTCCCATCGATCGTCCTATAAAGGACTCTGAGGAGGCTGGGGAGGGGGCAGTCTGCTATAGGTTACTCACTGTGCCCGTTGTGTGGATGATTGTGGAAGAGGCCCCGTTGTCTTGATCTGCTATGGATTCCTCCAGTCCTGTGTCTGTGTTTGTGCCTCGTGTGTCTTAGATAGGTCCGGCCGTGGTGCTGCAGAGTCCAGCAGATTAGTTAGGTCCCTGCGAGCAGAGCCTCCCAAAATCGGGCGTTATCCCGGTAGCTTCCCAGGTTGGATGACAGATCTGATGATACCAGGCGGGTGCTCTGAAGGCTGCGGTGGGTGTTATGAGGCCAGAGTCGTGCAAAGCTCCAAGATCACTCCGTCATCTTGGATTCCTCTGCGCATGTGCCTCGTTTTTTGTGGATTTTTTTTATGATGATATTGTCTTTTTTTAAACCATTATTGTAACCAACATCACTATAGATACAATAAAAGTTAGGCACATACCAGTTAGGCCTACTATTCCTAATGAAAACTGGCCATCTGTTAGCCAATTTACGTTGTTGTATCCACTTGAGCATCTTAATTCTTGCAGTAAAGCCCCAGTCTGTGGTCTTTGTCTCTAGTAGATTTACACCTAACCTTTTACACTGCTGTGTCATCTACGGTCTTCCAATTCATGACCCCAGTCAATTTGTGTGAAGTTTTGCACTGGAAAATGTTTTTAAACTATAATGCACTGCATGACCTTTGACCTATGGCCAGCAAGCTTAGAAGGGCCAATAAGATAAGCCAACCCCTCACCATGAAATGGGGAGGCACAAAGCAGCCATAGTATTGGAAGCTGCTGTAGGGACAAGATAAGATCCCCCTACTGCTATTCTTACCGTTTTTTTGTCCTTAACACTATTTTAACTGCTGTCCCGTTCAAGCATTCAACCTTTTTATGTTTGCTGCAAGGCTTTTCTTTCAGGGGTGGTATTTGGGGTTTTTATTTTTTATTTATTTTTTAATTTTTATCATATGTTGACGGGGCCTTTATTACACATGGAGTGCTTCAATCAAAACAGTAACTGTTTTTGTAACAGTAACAGTAAATGTTTTTGGAGTTCCCTTTTGTTTGCAGCATACCACTACATCATTTTAAAGGAAAAAACTAAGTGCAAGAACAATGTGCTCGTAAACCACGTCACATTATATAACCCACAAAATTTAAGTGCTGCTCGGGTAGAGAGGTAAAGTCCAACTAGACCACTGAGCTAGCTCCAAGTTGCAGCAATGTCAAAGTAAAAGATCCATAAGCCGCACAACATGAAGCAGACCCATGTGCATGAAGTGAGATGAATGCCAGCCTCAGCCAGGCCATGCCCCCAACACATTTGGCTTGCTCCACCTCTTGGAGTTTAATCATGGAGAATAATTTTTATTGATAAGCTACAAGAGGTGGAGCGAAGTACATTGGGGACGTGGCCTGGCAGAAGTCCGGGCTGAGGCTGCCATTCATCTCACTTCATGCACATGGGTTTTCTTCATGATGTGCGAATTATGGACCTTGAACTTTTATACTGTAAATTAAGCATTATTCTTTTGAGAAAAATATATATATATTTTAAATTATTTATTTCATCCATTGTTGCATCTTAGATCATTTCATGTAGCCTCTTTCCAGCCCCTTCCTGTCTACATACACGCGCTTCTGCAATGGCTGCATGTCTTTTTCTCAGGGTGGGTTTCTTAAAGACAAAGTAAACCCTGTCTTTTTAATAAAGATGTTTTTATATTGCTGCACTTAGATTGCTCTTTTTCTGTTCTAAGAGCGACGATTTGCTCATGGAACATGAGGGGACTAGGTGATTCATATATAAAAAAAAAAATAGCAGTATTTAAGTTTGCCTCAACTTTTGGAGTACCTGTCCTTAGCCTACAGGAGACACATTTAACAAAACAAACAGTTTCAGGGTTAAGATGTAAAGGATTCTGTTACCAATACCATTCAGTGTATACATCATACTCAAGAGGAACGAGTATCCTAATACATAGATCAATGAATTTCTCCTGTAGGCAAGTAAAGATAGATTGGTGAGGGACGATACATATTTATATATTGTGTGCTGGCAGAGACACTATGTACAGTGCCTTAAAAAAGTATTTATACCCCTTGAAATTTTCCACATTTTGTCATGTTACAACCAAAAAATGTGAATGTATTTTACTGGGATTTTATGTGATAGACCAGCACAAAGTGGCCCATAATTGTGAAGTGGAAGGAAAATGATAAATGGTTTTCCAAATTTTTTACACATAAATATCTGAAAAGTGTGGCATGCATTTGTCTTCAGCTCCCTTTATTCTGATACCCCTAACTAAATTTAGTGGAACAAATTGCCTTCAGAAGTCATCTAATTAGTAAATGGAGTCCACCTGTGTGTACTTTAATCGCAGTATAAATACAGCTGTTCTCTGAAGCCCTCAGGTGTTTGTTAGAGAACCTTAGTGATCAAACAGCATTGTGAAGGCCAAGGAACACACCAGACAGCTCAGGGATAAAGTTGAGGAGAGGTTTAAAGCAGGGTTAGGTTATAAAAAAATGTCTCAAGCTTTAAACATCTCCTGGAGCACTGTTCAATCCATCATCCAAAAATGGAAAGAGCATGGCACAACTGCAAACCTACCAAGATGGCTGTCCACTTAAACTGACAGGCTGGGCAAGGAGATCATTAATCAGAGAAGCAGCCAAGAGACCCATGGTAACTCTGGAGGAGCTTCAGAGATGCACAGCTCAGGAGGGAGAATCTGTCCAAAGGACAACTATTAGGCCCCATACCAGTGTGTATTTTCACAGCCACGTTTTTGAGCTTTTTTTATAGCTTAAAAATGCCTCTCCATGTTATTCAATGGCCTCATACAAACACAGACGTTTTGAGCTGTAAGTGGCATAGGCGTTTTTAAGCTCCAAAAAAACCCCACAACCAGCACGTTCTAAGGCTCCAGTGATAGAGCTGTAAAAAACGCAGACACCGGCAAAAGCTCAAAAACGCGGCTTAACATTGTATACATAGCGTTAGCCTTGTCAGGCGTTTCTCTGCCTCTATTCAAAATCAATTGTTCCCTATGGGAGCCCATTGATTTGAATAGAAGTTGCACCAGAAGTCGGATCATGATGATCCGACTTGCGGTACGACTTGTGTGCTGAGAATCTTGAAGGGGAACCCCCCCCCCGCCAAAATGAAAAAAAAATTGTGTGTGGCCCCCACCAAAATGCGTATCGGACCCTTATCCGAGCACGCAGCCCGGCAGGTCAGGAAAGGGTGGGGCGAGCCAGTGCCCCCCTCCTGGACCCTACCAGGCCACATTACCTCAACATGGGAGGGTGGAGGCTTTGGGGCAAGGGGGCCAGCCAGCATTACTCCGGGCGATTGATTCGAGTCAACATCGGAAGAAGAACAGAGGGAGAAGACAGCAGAGAAGACCTGACAAAAGAGCAAAGACCCGACAAAAGAGCAAGAAGACAGCAGAGAGAGGCAGAAGAGGGAAAAGAGAAGACAGCACAGAGACGAGAAGAACCGAAGAGGGAGAAAATGCTGCCGGAGGAGTGAGAAGAGCCAGAGAGCCAGAAGACGCTGAGTAGAGCTGCCTTAATAAAATACTTTAAAAACCTGTGTAGTGTGTACAATGTACCCCATATTCATTCACATAGGGTGGGGGGCTGGGATCTGGGGGCCCCCTTGTTAAAGGGGGCTTCCAGGTTCCGATAAGCCCCCGTCCGCATACCCTGACAACCGTGGGGACAAGGTGCTTTGGGGTGGGGACGCAGGGCCCCCCTGCCCCAAAGCACCAACCCCCCCATGTTGAGGGCATGTGGCCTGGTATAGTCCAGGAGGGAAGGTGCTCGCTCGTCCCCCCCTTTACTGACCTGCCGGTCTGGTATGGATTTTGGGGGTCCCCACGCCCTTTTTTTATTTTTTATTTTTGCGGGGGGTTCCCGCTTCACGACCCTCAGCACACAAGTCGCACCACAAGTCGGATCATCATGATCATCATGCGACTTCTATTCAAATCAATGGGCTCCCATAGGAAACCATTGATCTTGAACAGAGGCAGAGAACCACAGCTAAAAGTTAGCGTGGCTGAACGCGCATTGCCGCCAATGCAAAACGCTGATAAAATCACATTTTGACTCCGCTTTTTTTCCTGGTGTCAGTGCTAGCTTTACAGCTTGTTTTTCATAACGTCCGTGTGTATGAGGCCTTAGTTGTGTACTCCATAAATCTGGCCTTTATGGAAGAGTGGCTAGAAGAAAGCCATTGTTGAAGGGAAAGCCATAAGAAGTCCTGTTTGCAGTTTGCGAGAAGCCATGTGGGGGACACAGCAAACATGTGGAAGAAGGTACTCTGGTCAGGTGAGACCAAAATTGAACTTTTTGGCCTAAAAGCAAAAAGCTATGTGTGGCGGAAAACTTACACTGCACATCACCCTGAACACACCATTCCCTCTGTGAAACATGATGGTGGCAGCATCAAGTTGTGTGGATGCTCTTCTTCAGCAGGGACAGGGAAGCTGGTCAGTGTTTATGGGAAGATGGATGGAGCCAAATACAGGGCAATCTTAGAAGAAAACCTGTTAGAGTCTGCAAAAGACTTGCGACTGGGGCAGAGGTTCATCTTCCAGCAGGACAACGACCCTAAACATTACAGCCAGAGCTGCAATGGAATGGTTGAGACCAAAACATATTCATGTGTTACAATGGCCTAGTCAAAGTCCAGACCTAAATTCAGTTGAGAATTTGTGGTGAGACTTGACAATTGCTGTTCACAGACACTCTCCATCCAATCTGACAGAGCTTAAGCTATTTTGCAAAAAAGAATGGGCAAAAATGTCACTCACTAGATGTGCAAAGCTGGTAGAGACATACCCAAAAAGAGTTGCAGCTGTAACTGCAGCAAAAGGGGGCTGTACAAAGCATTGATTCAGGGGGGCTGAATACAAATGCACGCCACAGATATTTATTTGTAAAACATTTTGAAAACCATTTATCATTTTCCTTCCACTTTACAATTATGTACCACTTTGTGTTGCTCTATCACATAAAATCCCAATAAAATACATTTATGTTTTTGGTTGTAACATGACAAAATGTGGAACATTTCAAGGGGTATGAATACTTTTTCAAGGCACTGTATACTTATGAATGTGTATGTCCCCCCACACACTTAAAATTTTAGTAATTAAACATTTATTGGAATTTATGGCTGATAAACCAGTCCCGATAGTAGGAAACTTTAATATGGTGATGAAGGTGGATAAGTTCCCTCCGAGAAAGAGATCTAGACAGAGTCCATACACGTCATTGTATAGGATATTTAGAGAGACAGGGCTAAGAAATATCTGCCACCCAACAATCCAAATGTTCTCATGCCACTCTGGTACGTACTCCACACTCTCCAGAATAGATATGGCAATAGGAAATGACACTCTTGCTACAATGGTAACAGACATCAAATATGAGGCTAGAGGATTGCCTGACCATTCCCCTTTAGTTCTGACAATAAGATTGGGAAAACGGTAGCATGGGGTGGCAGGGTGGAGAGTGAATCCATTTTAGTTACAGTTGATTACCCCCAAAGAACATGTGATAGACACACTTCAGGAATTCTTGAGGTATAATAGAACAACCAGAACGCAGGGTATAGTATGGGATACCCTTGAAGCTTATCTAAGAGGAATCATAATTCAGTAAATCTCTAAGAGGAAAAATCTACTAAGGATTGGGAGATGAATGCAATGAGGAAAGTGACCGAAATAGAAAACGTATATGTAGAGAGACCCGTCACCAGATAACTTAGCTAAATGGACTGAAGCACAACAGATATATCGAACGTTATCTTTAAAAAAAGCTGAGAATAGAAAGTTTTTTCTGAATCAGGTCCACTATGAGAAGGGAGAAAACACCGGACACATGCTGGCCTTCCTGGCAAAGTCTCAAAATACTATTACAACTGCTCTAATGTCCATCAAGACTCATGCCGGAAGAGTGACCATGCCTCCGTTGGAAATAGTGAATGTCTTTAAAGAGTACTACTCTGATTTATATAAGTCTAAGGTAGGAGAGGTAGATAGAGAAATGGGAGAATTTTTCCAGGGTCTGACTATCTTACACCTCTCAGAGGAAGATAGGGCATTATTGGAATTACCCATTACCATTGAAGAACTACAGGAAGTGGTATTGGATTCAGCTAACCATAAAACACCAGGGCCAGATGGATTACCAAATTAAATCTATAAGGAATATGGGGAGAAAATGCTACAGGTACTAAACGAGGCAATGGAAAAGGAAAAACTACTGTGACGTTATGCGAGGTGCCACAATGGACGGGTGATACTTGTCACCTCACATGCAATCATTTTGAGGCGACTAGCGAGAGTCCGACCCAGACTTTCTGGTCCACTCAAACTCCTTTCCACCTGCATTTAATGACCAGAAAGAGAGCAAAGGAGAGCTCTATCCTGGATCTCAGAGGGAGAAAGCTGAGTGAGCTCTGTCTGCTAATTTGGACTCAAAGATCAAGGTTTGCATTGTGCTTTTGGTTTGTGGGTGTCGGGGACAGCCCCACATTGTATAGAGAGGAACCTGATTTTTTAGTTTAGTGCCAGACGGCGAGGTTCTGTTTTCTATCCTTTTATGTGTTTTTGAGCTTGCAAACCTGCAATAATAAATCTGGCAAGCCGCCAGATTTTAAAGAAACTGACCTCCATGCTGAGTCTTTTCCTCTGAAGAGTGATCCCCGAGAGCTAATCGCCCACACTACCAATATCTATGACAGAATCTATGATCATAATAATATCAAAAGAAGGGAGAGACCCTCTTCAACCTGCATCTTATAGACCCATCACTTTGCTTTGTGCAGATGTTAAACTACTGGCAAAGGTCCTAGCTAATAGATTGAGTAAAATAATCTACAATATAATCCATTCTGATCAGTGTGGATTTATTCCTGGCAGATCAACATAGTTGAACATAAGGAGATTATTTTTAAACTTACAAATAACAGTAAAGTAGATGGGATTAAGTGTTATATTGTCCCTCAATGCTGTCAAAGCATTTGACAGCGTTAAGTGGCATTATTTGTGGTCAGCACTGTCAGCTTTTAATATTGGTCCTGTCTATATAAAATGGGTGAAATTGTTATACACTGACCCAAGGGCGAAAGTAAAGATCAATGAAAGGGTCTCGGAATGTCTCACTGAGGCAAGAGGCAGGGGTGCCCATTGTCACCCCTGCAGTGATGGATATTATAAAAAGATTTGGTGTGTTTTCTGGGCTTTCCATCAACTAGGAGAAATCTGTTCTTTTTCCGGTTGATGAATTGGAACGAGAGCTGCCTGAGTGCTAGACATTTGCAGGTAGTGGAAAGTTTCAAATATCTGGGAATAAATATAACGGAAAACCCTAAGTTATGTATCCAAAAAAATGTAGAGCCCTTAATAAAAGTATTTAAGGGAAAATGTAAGACATGGAGTTGTCTCCCCTTGTCAATAGTGGGCCGTTGTAATCTGATTAAAATGGTGTGGTTACCTCAACTTTTATATATTTTACAAAATTCACCAATATGGATTCTCGGAGTGTGGTTTGGGAAATTAGAGGGTTTCTTTAGGGATCTGATTTGGAGCAGGTGACAAGCCAGAATTCGTTTGAGAGCATTGCAGTTGCCAAGAGATGGGGGGCTTGGCAGTACCGAACCCTTGGATCTATTTTCTAGCAGCTCAGCTTCAACAGATGGGGGGGTGGGAGGTAGGTAATGATACTACTAGCTATAGTTCATGAGCGTTATTGTCCTGCACCCTGCATACATCCCTGATCGAGGCATTAGTGGCATTGGGAGGGGTGAATCCATGCCTTTCAGCAATACTGTTGTTGAAGATTTGGAGTATACCACAGTTAATATTTCAATACTCTGGATTTACAGAATATGCGCCTGTATGGGATAATAAAAATCTACCTGTGTTAGAGGGGCTGGAGAACTTTAATAACTGGAAGTAGAGGGGAGTGGTAAGATTATCGCAACTATACGTAGCGGAGGAGCTGAAGACATTTCAGGAGTTAAAAGAGGAATTTGGGTTTTCAAATAAGAATTTTTACCAGTATTTACAGCTAAGACACTCATTGACAACAGAATTTAACCCCTTCCTTACTGGGCACTTAAACCCCCCTCCTGCCCAGACCAATTTTCGGCTTTCAGCGCTGTCGCATTTTGAATGACAATTGCGTGGTCGTGCGACGTTGTACCCAAATAAAATTTGCGTCCTTTTTTTCCCACACATAGAGCTTTCCTTTGGTGGTATTTGATCCCCTCTGCGTCATTTCTGATCACCGCTATAAACCAAAAATGAGCGACAATTTTGCAAAAAAGAACAATTTTTTTTTACTTTTCGCTAAAATACAAATCCATAAAAAAAAAAAAAAGATTCATCAGTCTAGGCCAATATATATTCTTCTACATATTTTTGGTAATAAAAAAAAATCGCAATCGGCGTTTATTGATTGGTTTGCGCAAACTTTATCGCATCTACAAACTATGGGAATTGATTTATGGCGTTTTTATTATTTATTAATTTTTTACTAGTAATGGCGGTGATCTGCGATTTTTAACCGGACTGCAATATTGCAGCAGAAATGTGGGACATTTTTTACACATTTTTGGGACCAATGACATTTATACAGCGATCAGAAATTTAAATATCCACTGATTACTGTGTAAATGTCATTGGCAGTGAAGGGGTTAACCTGCAGGGGGCAGTGAAGGGGTTAAATATGTTCCCTGGGTGTGTTCTAACTGTGGGGGGCGGGGCTGGCCGGGACATAACAGATCTAAGTGATCCCAGTGACAGGGATCAGTAGATCTGTTATGTCCCCTGTCACAGAACGGAGAACCGCCGTATTTACATCGGGGGTTCCCCGTTCTGCAGCTCTGTCAGGCGATCGTGGGTCTCGAGCGGACATCGAGTCCGCCCGACCCACGGGCACGCCCACACAGCGTGTGGCAGCCGCGCGCCGCCGCTGCCGCCAGGGGGCGCGCCGGGAGCGTGCACAGGGGACGACGTCGACCCGACATTTCAGATCCGCATTGGAGCCGTACTTCGGCAATAGCGCGGATCTGTAGGGGTTAAAGAAAAGTGGTTAAAAGGGAGTAGAGCCCCCTCACTGAGAATGCTCGTAGAATCCACTTCCTTAAAAGGACTGACCTGAAATTGTATACAAATGTATATTTAAAAGTATTAGAAAAGGACTCTCAACTCTCTAGCAGGGGAAAATAGGAGGAAGATGTGGGAGAGTTAACAGATGTTCAATGGAATGGTATAGTAACCTCAATAGATCTGTTGTCCCTTTCAGCAGCCCAGAAAGTTACACAACTTTATATTATACACAGAACATATTACACGCCAAAAAGATTATCTCAGTTTGGCCAAGGTGTATGGCCGCAGTTGGGGATTTGATTCATATGCTCTGGAGGTGTCCCAAGCTATACATATATTGGGAAGGGATGTTGAGTAAAATAAACTCAGTATTTTAATTAGAGTTGGACCCAATACTGTGGATATATTTTGATATATGGAGCAAAATGTGGGATCATTGGTTAATAATACAATAATAAGGGAAAACTTTGCCTATATAAGAAGGGGAGGTAAAATTAAACTTGAGAACATATGGAAAACATGGATTGACACTCCAGGACTGGTACCCGAATTTGAGAACACATAGAAAGTTTGTGGCTGTACTATACTAATTTTAACAATGAAATAGGGAGTAGGCAGGGAAGGAGGGAGGGAGGGGAGTGACATTTTGATGTATGTAATTATGGAAATGGATTTGTTGTTTTTGTAAGACAATTTTGCATATTGAAAAAACTAAAATAAAAGCAGCCACACAGCCCCAGCCCACCAGGCAAATGCCCAGTGTGCCCAGTTCCGGCCTGGAAGTATCATAAATTTAGCTGTTAGAATCTTATATGCTTGATATATTATCTGTGTCATGTATGCATTATAAACTGTAAGATATTGTAGAATCTTAGGTCTCACATTTCATTATGGTTCTTAAGAGTTTTATTATGTAGGAATAAAACTACAAAATGCATTTATACACATGGCTTATGTTACGTTTTAAACAGCCATGTGATTATTTATAGGGAAAAAGCTAGAGGGGCTTTCTGATTACAGAGACTAAAAAATGTTTACTCATAGTGCTGAATGAAGTTTCCACAATTATTAGTGACCTTGAAGTGAAAGATCAGCACGATTCTCTCTACTACAAAGGAATCACCTACTAAGCTCCTGGCTCATTCCACCTGTCTCTGGACATCCTGTCATTAAGACCAATGAGAAAAGCCTAATAGTTCTATTTAAGTGTACACTATAACAGTCATAGCCTCTCAACTTTATAGACAGCGGCGATAATTTGTGTGGTTCAGCAGCATCTGTCAGCTCATTTAATAAGAACGTCCTTCACAAAACATAAATGTAATCCTTGGAAATAGCCACACAGTGTCACTTTTCGTAACAGCTGTTCCAGACTGTTTTTTATGGAAAGTAAAATTTATCTAAGCCGAATCCATGTGTGAATATACTTGTCAATTTGGTTGAATTCTATTCAGTTTCAGTTACTTGATAACTAATTAGGTACAGAGTGTCCCAATATCATAATGATGTCCCGCACAGTAATTATTTTAGTATTTGAAAGAACAATTAGCAGAGAAAATTAGTTGTACACTTTTTTTGTCACAGATTCTAACATGCTTAGCAACAGAGATGGGTAATTCTGATAGGTGGATAGGTGGCAAACATAGCAGAATTCTCTTTAAAGCCCATTTGGTCTCATATATGTGATTGAATTTTGGTTGGGAATGCTTTAAAGTTCTTTTTCTTTTAGTAAAAATGTTGTTTCCTTTACTTTCACTCCCATGCTTTATGCTGGCATAGACACATACCTACGAAAGTGTCCTCACGCGGAGGTCAACTCACTAAAAGATAAATACTGCGTGGAATTTTGCTGTAAAATACCTCATGTGGTATTTATCTCCGAAGTGGTCAATTCACTAAAAAACATACATTAATTAATGCATGTGTTTGCCTTGTTTTACTTATTTAACACTTACATTTTTCCTTTTTTGATTCCTTATTTTTTCGTAGACCAGACCTCCGTCTGTAGTAGGAAGTGAAACATTATGCAGCAGTAATACTGTTAATTATAATGTTAGGTAATAATGACACCTTCCGCTCAGGGCTACTGGTTGTTAGGGAGCTGGCAGTCACCAGTGTCTCAACATCCATGATCTATTTACATTCAGGCCATTCAGCTGTCAGCTGGAGATTCCCAGCTGACAGGTGAACTATAGAGGTGGTAAATGTGTAACAAAAAAACTGTCTGGTCACCCCCAACGATTCCCACCAGACCCCTAAGGTCTTGTATGGATTTTAAGGGGATTCCTGCAAAATCACTGCATGGGGTTCCCCCCCAATTCCATACCAGACCCTTCAGTTCTGGTATAGATTTTAAGGGGCAACCACAGGTAAAGGAAAAACATAAAAAGGTGTGGGGTCCCCCCAAAATCGATACCAGTCCTATAGCCAAGCATGTAGTGTGGCTGGCCAGGAAAGGAGAGCGAGTGTAGCCACTCCTCCTGAATCTCATCAGGCCACATACCCTCAATACTGGGCAACATTATTGATGAGAACAAGGGCCTCTTCCCCACAATCCTGATTTGGTAGTTATGAGAGTCTGTGGGGGTTATCTGGAAGTCGCCTTTTAAAATAAGAGGACCCCTAGATACCGCTCTCTCATGTGAATGAGTAAGGGGTATATAGTACCCATTCCCATTCACAAAAAATGTAGCTAAACATGCACACTTTATCTCCTTTAACCACTTCACCCCCGGAAGGATTTCCCATTGTAGGACCAGAGCACTTTTTGCGATTCGACACTGCGTCACTTTAACTGACAATTGCGCAGTCGTGCGACGTTGTACCCAAACAAAATATGCGTCCTTTTTTCTCCCACAAGTAGAGCTTTCTTTTGGTGGCATTTGGTCACCTTTGCGTCATTTTTGATCACCGCTATAAACAAAAAAAGCGATAATTTTGCAAAAAAAACAATATTTCTTACTTTTCGCTAAAATACAAATCCAAAAAATATATAAAAAAACAAATTTATTCATCAGTTTTGGCCGATATATATTCTTCCTCATATTTTTGGTAAAAAAACCTGCAATCAGCGTTTATTGATTGGTTTGCGCAAAAGTTTCCACGTTTGCAAACCATGAGAATTAATTTCTGGCATTTTTACATTTTTTTTTACTAGTAATGGCGGCGATCTGCGATTTATCGGGACTGTGATATTGCAGTAGACATGTCGGACATTTTTGACACTTTTTTGGGACCAAAGACATTTATGCAGCGATCAGAAATTTAAATATCCACTGATTACTGTATAAATGTCATTGGCAGTCAAGGGGTTAACCCGCAGGGGGAGATCTAGGGGTTAACTGTGTTCCCTAGGCGTGTTCTAACTGTGAGGGGGCTGGGCTACCATGGGTATAAGAGATCTAACTGATACCAGTGACGGGATCAGTAGATCTCTTACATGCCCACTGACAGAGTGAGGAACCACTGTGTTTACATCGGCGGTTCCCCGTACTTTCTCTCTGGCAGGTCATCGCGGCTCGCCAGCAGACATCGGGTCCGCCCAAGCCGCGAGCACACTCCTGCAGAGTGCAGCGTGCACAAGAGCGTGGCACCGGAGGTGTGCTCCCGCCCGCTAAATGCGCACGCATGGATCGCTGCTTATATATGGTGATACACGCCACATTGCCGCAGTAAATATGCAGTAGCCAGCCAGGAACTGGTTAATAACCCCCCACCACAAAATATACACAACAACGGCGACGTATAAAGTATTTACGGTAGTGGACCCTCTGAGGTCGAGAAACCTATGTTAAATCCCGTCTCGGTTCAGTAAACGCCATTCCCTCATTACCCCTTCCCTAACACTGTTATTATCCTCCCAAAAAATAAAATCACCCAGTCGCCCGGTAAGTAGTACTAACTGTCTCTAGACGAAACGATATACTACGTTTACTACCACCTAAATGTAACACATATAAAACACCACCCCCCAATAATTGGTCAAGGACCGACCGATGACGTATAAATGACGCCGTTACACCGCACATAGTGGTATATATTCGTCGCTAGGTACGCAC